>VXBI01013977.1:554415-614871 GCA_013397375.1 Toxostoma redivivum | reverse complement strand
CCAGCGCGGCCGCGCTCAGTGGCACCGGGGCGAGGCGGAACGCAGCGCCCCCGGCGGCGCTGCGGCGGCACCGGCGCTCAGTGAGCCCCGTCGGGACGGGGGCTCTCCCCGGGCAGGCGGGCAGAGGTCTCGGCCCGCGCTGCCCACTCGCCGAGCCGCCCTGGGGCCGCAGCCCTCGGCGTGGGCCCGGCCTGAGCCCCTCACTGAGACAGAGAAATTAAGAATCAAGCATCAAGAAATGTTTTGACTAAATAGGGGCTGACAAAACTGTATGGAATGCCCAAACATTTACTGTGCTTACAAGAACAGGAGGAGAGCAAGGTTACAAGATGAGATAAATAGCTAGAATGCGCAAACAGGATGCGAGGACAAAGGCACCACAGGATAAGGGGAATTCTTCAGACCCCTGAGCCAGGAAAACTGGTCTCAAAGTCTGGAAGATGGCCAAATGACTTTAAAAAAAGAGCATGCACAAGGAGACCAGGTGGAAAGTTCAACTGAGAGGAAGACTTTACTTCATCCCAGGGACCCCCCAGACGACCTCCAGAGCGACCAACGAGGAGCAGTGCACAGTCGCAAAGAGATGTGGAGCTAATTTTAATACGAAGCGGGGACAGGCGGGGTCAGGAAATGAGTATGTATTAGGCGTATTGTGCAATCCTAGTTTGTAGAGAATAAAAAAAGAGGTCGCACGTCGCCGAAGGTGTGCGTGTATTTGGAGGCGCTATCCTCCATGCACCTCAGCGCTGAATAAATACATACCTATTCTTATAACTTACTTTGTGGGTTATAGAGAGTTTTTCCGCGCTTCACCAACTCCTTCACAGGTTCCGGCTTCAGGCCGGGGCAGGGGTGCTCGGGGCTGCGTTGATTTTGCCCTGGCTCTCGCTGTCCCGCGCCCTTCGCGAACTGCGCCCAGCACAGCGATGGCAGCGGCTGCCCTGACAGGGGCGGGCAGTGAGGCAAAGGACAGGCTGGAACTCCTCGCTGTTCTGCGATGTCGCGCGAGTACAGCATAGAGACCAATCACAGAGTCACTGGCATGGAAGAACTGGAAATGAAGACGTGCATGTGGGACATCATAAGGAAAATCAACTCAGTAGGTGGCCTGCAAGTGCCCATGGAGCTGGGAGCAGGCCGCTGTGGTGAGGCGCAGCCCCGGCACCGAGCACCGTGGAGGGGGCACGGACACCGCGGCTCCTGCCTCCCACCTGGAGAGGGAGCACGGCCGGGGAAAAGCCCGAAGTACTGCGGCCTCCGAGGGGACAGGGAGTGCTGTCTGATGGCATTACCATCTGCCACCGAAAAACCGAGACACGCAGTTTTCCAGCAGGCAATGCGGGAACACGACCCTGAGAGCAGAAAACTGGAATCTGTGAAAGGATGTATGTAAGTGGGTGAAAAGCAATTTAATCAGTTGTGTAAATAAACCCTTCCATAAGACCTGGCACTGAATTTTGGTACGCAGCAGGGAGCACTCAGCCCACACAGTTGCTTCCTTCAGCTGCTCCTCCACAGCCCCCCAGTCCTGTGTCACTCCTTCTGCAATAAAAGAGTTCCCTACATCTTCCCTGTGGAGCAGGAGGGACATACTCAGTTGGAGTAAGGAAGAGCATTGTTTAGTGATGTACACATTCAGAGCCATAGCAGGACTGGGTTTGTAATAACTTCTAGCTCAGGTTCATAGTCCAATAGGAAGAAGGCAGCATTGAAGCAGCTACTTTAAGACTGCTGCTCTAAGTGTGGGCACTGAATTCATCTCCAGCTGAGCCTAAGTGGCAGGTTAGCATGCATCATTTGAGCCTTTACATTTGGAATCCACCTCACCGTAGATTTCAAGATAAAACTGAAAATGTGGTGTTTTCTGAACATTTCATGATTAAAAATCAATCAAAAAGCCTGGTAGATCTGAACAGTACATAAACAAGCAGAACAATTTAAGATGCCTAAAGCATGCATTCAGGTTTAATATTAATTTTCCTATCACAGGAAACTAGTGATTCATGTAACTTAAAAACATTTAAATCCCCAGCAGCTTTCACATGACTGTCAAGAGAGTAATGGGGGGAAACAGGTAAGAAAGGAAGATTTGCTTCTGGCATTTGCTGGTTCAGCCCTAAACCCCCAAATTAGGACAATCTGCCATTTGTGAGGTATTACTGCCTTTCCCTACTGACTATGCTATAAATAAGAGCCCTATTTAAGGAGTGCCTCTCATTGGAAAGCAAAGTAAAAGTTGCATTGCAGCAAGTGCTCATTACCTACACACCAGCTGCGAGACTGACTCAGAACCATATTATTCAGATCAACTTGAAATAAAACAACCACCACCTGCAATTAAATTCCCTTCTCTCAATAAACTAAGCTGCAAAACTTGGAAAAAATATACAGCATTGCAAATAAGAACATCTTTTTCTGTTTTCTGATGAAAAAATAGATCCCACAATGTCAACCCCCTTCAGGAATCACCCTCTGCTCAGTTCCATATGCCCCCCTAATCTGAAGAGTGGGCATTGCAGCCTCCAGATGCATCACCAGTGACACCACCCTGCAGCTGTGGTGACAACATTCATAGGGACAAAGACAACAAGCGTGTTTTTCTCACATACAAGAAACACAGACAAACACACAGAAATCACAGTTATGTCTTTATTATTAAAAATGCTTAGATGTCCAGAAGTTTCTGGAGTACTACAGGCCTTCCCTTTGTTTCAGGTACTTTTTTTCATTTAATAATGCATACAAAGACTTCGTTACATACAGGACAGATTTTTTTTTGTTAAAGTTCTCTCAAAATTGTTTCTATGTTCCAGTTTAAAATGTGAAGAGTCATAGAAAATAAAAAACCCAAGAGACAAGGCATTCTGCCTCCTAATTTTACTTCTCCTTGAAAACAACCTTGAAAACCATGTCAGCAGCTCTGTTCTGTGTGCATGGAAACTGAAGCTTCAAAAGAGAAAGAAGTTCAGAAAAAGCAAAAGAAATGTTTCTTTATAGCACAGCATAGTATAAAAGAAACGTGTGCTTGAATTGCTGAGCAATACTCACAAATATACAACACAATTTGTTCTCAGATATAAAATTTGACTGACAGGAATGGAATGTGTCATAGAAACACTGAAAAAAGACTACAGAATTGAGTGACAATGACAAATGCTTCATTTATACTAAAAATGTGAATTACTGGCAGCACATGCCACCTGAGGTAATCAGAACTGTCATTAGTTTGTCTGCATGTGTGAAAGGATCATAAGTTCATGCAGAAACACTTTATAACCAAAAACTCTGATACTGACATTTAGATGCTTTCTTTGGAAAACTTGAGCATACTTATTAAACTGTATTTACTCTCAAAGTAATTTTTATACTTCCCCATTCCCTCCTCTATTATTCTGAATAGAGCTTCACATCAGAAATTGCAGAAAAGCATGGAACCTAATTATGCTTAATGAAATAGCATAAGCAATTCCTCAGTAGAAGCTGATGCATGAAATACCATTTCAGATGAAACATCTTTCTCGCTACCTTCCCTAACACCATGTTTAGGGGAAGAGTATGGAACATTTTTGATGCAAAGGCCAGCCACCAGAGAGTGCAGTTGAGGCATCCTCACCAAGGCTGAAATTACTTGGGTATGCCCAGCACAGGTTCTGCATCAGATGGGCATGAGCTTTCCTGGGCAGTGTCCAAAAAACTGAACAAGAAGAATCACTGGTGGGTCAAGGGTCAGCGCTACCCTGGCACCCCTTGGCCAGGGCTGAGTTCATATGCTACATAAGTTGTGATAATCAGTGTCCTTTATTAGCTGACATTAATCTTTACATTAGGGCTAGTAATGTATCTAAAAGAAAGGTATCTGTGAAATTACTTGGTAAGTGAAAGAATGCTGGAAAATCACCTGGGCAAAAACTGTAGAAGTGAAGGCTGGTGTTTTACGTGTACCCTGTTGATGCTAAGAGTAAGTCTTTTTTTTGTTTGTTTTGGTTGGGCATTAAATTCTCCCACTGGGATTTGTTTCTTTTACTACTTTCAGGTACCTCAAGAGAGCATTGTCTGATGGATATGGTATATATGAAACAGGAAACGGAAAGGAAAACTGTTATAGTCAGGAAGGGCAGAGGGTTGTGAAAATATTATCTTTTTTTTTAATTAAAAAACCCCAAGTCACTACAACTGTAATGAACTATCAGTCTAAGCATGGCACCAGCAAGCCCAGATAGAAAACCAGTCTGTTCTACTTTGGACTCCAAGCCTCAAGCAATGCTTAGGCACAGCAACATCCCTACATACAGCAGACTCTGTAAGATCTGCTTAGAGGATGTAATTGCTGAATTGGATCTTCTAATCAGCACTTGATTAGGGAAAAAACTGATGGCTGCAGAGAAAACCTCAGTATCCAAAGTCCTTCCATACTTTTCAGGATGGGACTTCAGATTCACTGCAGCTGTGCACATGATTTAGGAAAAAAAAACAAAACAAAAAAACAACCACAACAACACATACAAGATACCTAACAAGGCAGTGAAGAAACTGTATCTTCTTGAAGGCCAAGCTGATTTATAAGGCCTTGACTGGCTCTTTTACATATTCATATGCAACAGTAAATAAGAAATGTAGAATCTGTTTAGCACCCAGAAAATGTTAATCCACACTCACATCCAAGTATACAAAACAGACTGACGTAAAAGGCACCGCCTTAAAAGTTACCAAACAGAATGGGGAGCTCGCACATGTGTAATCACAACTGCTAGGAGGATTTAGCATCGATCAGACACAGTAAAGCAGTTTCTTTTATAATGCACTTCATAGCTGACATTTTAGTACTGTCAGTTCTTATAATGGAGCTGACAAATATGGATCTGATTTGAGAGGGAAAGGCTTCCCAGTTCAAGAATTTTCCAGCATTTCCACTTTGTTTTCGTCAAGTACAAAGGGAGAAGGGAACTCTTTGTTCTTCATGTACACTTCCAGACCCTAAGGAGGTATGAGAACAGTACTGTTAGTCTGGAAATGTACTATTTTAAGTCCTCAGGGAGTGACTGATGAAGGTCAGGGACAGGCAACAGTAAGAGTTTCCCAGTGACAAAAAGTGTTTCTGGGGTTCAAGAAGCAGAGGTGCTAAGGTACCATAAAACCTGATGTCAGAAACAAGCTTCTTGGGGGGGCAGCATGGGAAGCTCCTTAACTGACATTAGAATAATCCTGGCAAAGAAAAATCAAATTGCCTTGTTTTCATTTTGTTCTGACAACCTATTGATTGCAATGAGTTCACCACCTGCACATGGTGAGGAATACACCTAGTGCAGGTATCTGGCTTGCAAGTTAACGCATATGGAAACCTAGCAAACAGTGCCCACACATTCTCCTGCAATCTACTATTTCTCATCCTGTCCATCCAACAAAAGGAAGCAGATTTCTCAGGATCAATTCTTTTCAGAGGGACAAACTTGAGAAATGGCTTCACTAAAGCCAACACACATCACATACCTCAGTCAGGATTCACTTACTGCACAAATGAGAACAGAACCCATGGATTTTCTAATTTGAATATTCTGCACTTCTCATTAAGATGTCAAAGTGCTTGTGAGTCATAATGAAACTACAGCTTTGTTGCAAATCTCATTTTATAGACAGCTAAAACTGAGAGTGAACAAACTGCTGAAGAGTAAATCATAATGGAACTACATTATGGTAACAGAGAGCCCAAGTCCTTGTTTCCTTGATCTTACCATTTCTCAGCAAGCCTAGGCTAAAAAAAAACACCTGTGTTTGGAAGGAAATCAAATTCATACCTGCACACTCTTAAAAATGCCTCCATAGACAGTTATTCTCACCTCTCCAAAGTAAGACACTAATGGAGAAATCTCACACACCGCAGGAGGATCTTCAGTTCCTGAGAGACTAAAGAAGAGAACACAGGATTAACTTTCTACCATGGTTAAAAAACAGTGCATCTTCTTCAAAAGACTATCTAGAATAGGATATCCAGAAGGATAAGACATTTGTTATAGGCACATGCACCAGACATTACATGAAAATAAAGTGTGAAAATAAAAAGGAATTAGCAGGTCCCAAATGTTACTCAGCAAAACCAAAATACCTCTTTTATAGAGATGCTTTTCAAATAAAATTAACAACTTGTGGTTTATTGAACTATGAGTTGAGGAAGTAATGGCCCCATGGAATAAAAGCAGCTTTCTATTACACATGATGCAGGAAGGTATCCAAATGGTAATCACTCTAACAACCAATCCTTAACACCACCTGAGAATCCTGTTGGGGCCACAGTCAGAAAAGCTGTCAGGGGCGACAAGTTAAAATTCCTTGTATTGCTAAATCTAGTGACGGAAAAGGCTGCCCCTGTCTAACAAGGTGCTATAGGAAGGGCCAACTCATTATCCCAAAAGCAGGGATCTGCCAGAGAGTATTCCCAGAGCCCCATGTGCCTGGAGCACAGAATCATAAAAGGAGCAGGAACAGTAAGAGACATCAACTTGTATATCCAGAGAGGACCAGCTGAACAAAAACCACCCTGAGCCACCATGTGACTACACTAATGCCTGGTTTTGGAGAGCCCAGCATGTGTCATTGGACAGCTGACATGGCTAAAGCACTTCCAGCAGAGAAGCTGCAGAGAAGGTCACAGATGTATAATACCTGAGTTTTTCTGGTATCCTGCAACCATTTTGATCCACAAATTTGGCCCCAGCCTTGAGAGCCCAGCGGTAATGCTGGGCCAGGAGGGCTTGCCGAGCAGTGGTAGGAGTATCTTTGTCAGCTGTGTCTGCATTTTTTAGTGGTGAGAACTCCTCTTCTCTCAGAACTTCAAATGCCACAAAATTCCTACCAGCAAAGGGAAGAAAACAATGATCATGAAAACCAGAGCTAGTCATCAGCCCTGTAATGCAACAACATTAATGGGGAAAGGCTCATATATATTTCTGGGAGAAGCACTGTATGCAGCCTGAGGCAGTCAAGCCAAGAGAAGCCCACCACCCATCTGAAGAGCCAAGGGCTGTAGAATGGAAAAACACAAGAAGCCTTGTCTCTTTGGGAACATAACAGCAGCCTCCCAATCTACTGGAGCTGTGCTCAGGGGAGAGAAAAAGCAACAGTTCTGCAGAGATGCCGTAGAAACATCTTTAGGCAGTGGGAGGTCCTTGGACAAGACAGCTCAGAGCACAGCACTGTCCTGAGCTTGGGCACAGCACAAGCAATGCACTCACTGCAGAGCACCCCACTACACCCCAAGAAATGCCCCCTGCTTGGGAGTCTGTAGGTAAAGACCAACTAAGGACACCAGTTCCCAGGGACAAACTAGCAACAAGAGAGACCTCACATGTGAATGTGAAGTACAGCTGTTTACCAGAAATGGGAATGCAAATTAAAAAGCCCCACAGCAACATCTGTGCATTTCTGCATGTCATGTGTGAAGCACAGCTGCCAATGTGGTTTTGAGCTGTTAAAAAAGCACTGCTTGCACATGAGTCCTGTCACGGAGCAGAACTCAGCAGTGTTCCCATCACTCTGGTTTTGTCTTTAGTTTGATATTACTTTATTTAACATACATCAGGAAACAGAGACTGGTTCAAACTTAGAGCTCTCTATTCTAAAAGAAATAATATAAACCAAGAAATACTATCCCCAAAAAAGATAATTTAGTTTGCTTGAGGTCTCTCTTTGGCATTTATTTAAGCCTAAAACAGAATCTTCATTGCTGAATTTGAGACCTTGGAAAAATAGATTTTATAACAACACTTATGCTTAATTGCTAAAATCCTACATTCCCTAGACACAAGTACCCCTGACTACGTATGTCACAGCACTCCCAGCTATTTTGCAGAACTTGGAAAGTGAACACTGACTGTTCCACCTGGCCCCACGGTGCTTAAGTAAACAGTTTTCTGAGCATAAAGGGTGCAAGCTGAACCCTGGCATAACAGCACCCAAAAATGTAACCAGAGCTGCAGTTGCCATGGAAGCCACGATGCTGAAAGACCCAATTTTTGCAAGTCTGAATACTCCAATACGGGCTTCATTAACTTTGCACTCGATTTCCTTTTATTTTACCCACACTGGCAGAGGCCAGGCCAGCCAACACACCCTCAGCAGGATGACCAATCTGGGAGCAGGGTTGGCACAAGCACTGAGTGCCTTGTGAGCTCCCCTTAGAGCCTGCGGTGTTACTGTTGGATTTGAGCTGGCTGTAAATCCAAGAACCTTCCTAACAAGCCACCCACAAACCATGTGCTCCCTGGGGTGGCTTGTTTCAACCTACATTCATTCAAACAAACACTGAGAAGGGGAGGAGAAAAGTAAAATTATGTCTATCACTAACTTAGAGAACTGGAACACATCAAACACAAACTTCTCCAGCTTTATCCCGTTCGGTTTTAGTGGTTTTACCAGATTTCCCTCCTTGTCAATGTAGGGCACCTTCTTTATGGCTACATGATGCTTCAGCTGTGACTCCCATTTCCTTCAAAAGGAGAAGAAACCATTTTATTTAGTTCAAGTCCACTTAGAAAAAAAGCAATACACTTGAGGGAAGCAGATGGTTCATTACTGCTCTGGGTCAACTCTCAACTGCTTGTGGGTGTTGCTCCCTCCCAAGTGATCCAAGTCACATCCAGGAAACACTTTTCCAAGCAGAGCAGCCTGGCCCTGGGCTCTTTCTGTACCACTGGGACATGACAGTCAGAGGAGAAGGAGAACTTTGCATCAAGCTCAAATTGCAGGCAGAGGTTACAAAAAAAAAAGAGGCAACCCAAATTGTTACCTGACTGGGATGAAAACACAGCAGAGCAGTTGCCTCACCCAAGGGTGGTTCAAGCTTTTCAGGAAGGTTGTACAGCTGCTCACTGAATGCCCAGCCTCACATCCCCATTCCCCAAGGTGCAGAGTCCACCCGCAACCTCACCCTCTCCCATAAACTCTGTTGTCCCAAATGTTGGCATGGCTGACATTCCCACTGGAAATCCATGATGTGAGGCTGCATCAGTGACCACACTGCAGCCTGCAGAGCTGCACCCTTGAAGGCCCAGGAAGATCGTGCACTGGTACATTCAGTTGATTTAGTTAGTGAACCTGGGAACCTCTTCCTTGGGCAGCACCTGGAGAGCATGCTGGGGCTGTCAGAAAGGAGACTCAGGTGTTTGGAACTGTTTGGAAGAGAGAGGAGGTAAAAGGCAACACAGAGGATAACCATAACTGCAATTACAGAGTGGGAAACAGGAACATCCAGTCTTGGAGGCATTTCTGGGCTGCACAGCTCCCTAGAAGGTCTGCTGGGACTTACCGGGCCACTGTTTCCAGGAACTCAACAGTGAAGAAGTGGTTACAGATGTTGCCAGCACTGAACATCAGCCCCCCATCAGGACGCTGCTGCTGTGCAGTCTCCGGGCTGATCTCGCTGTACTCCACCACCTGGTACACCCCATCCACACAGCACACCACCCCAACAGGCTCCGTGGGGTACGCCTTCTCCACTACCTGCAGCCACAGGACACAGGTTTATGACAAAGAGGAAGAAAATCCCAGGACTATTCCAACTCACAAGTACAAACAATCCCACGGGACTGTTGCCTGCTGATCCTCCAGCAACTCAGGGCTGTGTAAGGGGCACAGAGCAGTCTGGAGGCACATTTTGCCCAACAATTCAACATAAGCCCCAGTACTCAACCACTTAATTTGACAGTTTCTCAGAAGACAAACCAGTTAAAAGCAATCAGCATACTGGGGGGCACTTTTCTTATCAAGGATCTGGCATTAAAGCTGTTTGCAGCTATTAGCCTTCAATTCTCCATTTGCCTGAATAGTGCTAATGACTCAAGTAACATAAAGTTCTCTTCAGGCACCTGCTGCTTTAGGTTAACAAAATCCAGGCTGTTAAGGTTTTCCCTATTTTCCCCAGCAGAGCATAAGGAATACCTCCATTAGAATTAAAGGTGTATTTATAAAACACAACTCAGTCCAGTATGGCTTCTAGACAGCCTCAGTGCCTTTGTAGAAAGGGCTGGGTGTAGGGGCAAAGCAATTCCAGGGTGTAGTTTCCTGTTTAGCTACAGTCCCTGTTTTAACTGAAGTTTATTTTCCACAGTACTCTGGGAAGAACAGAGGACACCTATGGGTAGGGATTTGAAACACAGTACAGGCAGCAAGCAACGCTAAATCTGCTCAGAGTGAGCTGCTGATGGGCAAAGGGTTGAACACCACCGATCATGTAAGCTCCCCGCAGCCAGCAGCTTCCAAGCATCATCAGACCCAAACTCCCTGTGGGAAACCAGCCCAGTGCTAGCATGGCTTCACCTTTGCACCGCAGTCTGCCCCTTTGGAAATACAGAAACCTATGAAGATTGGATCTGCCATTTTCACGAGGATATTGTCCACACAATATACATGGACATACTGGATTCCACGCTGCTTCATGTCATCCAAGATCTTATTATCCATCAAAGCACGGTATAAGCCACCATTGCCATCTATAATGTAAGAGAAAAGAGAAAGTCTTGACTCATTAGTGACTTTGGGGTGGGCTTTTAGTAGCTAACAGAGCAAAAGCAGAAAGTACTGAACAAACTTTCTTGAACGGAAGAGTAAGGAATGCTTTCTAGCCAAGAGCCAGTGATACCAGGTTTTATTTCCAGTTCTGCCACACAGTTCAGGGGAGCATGTTCCTCTTTTCACTCCAGCTCTCTCACTTGAAGAGTGGGACCATGGGGATCAGCCTTATACTGAGCAGTATTATAAGACTTCATGGAGGCTAGTAAGATCCTCCAAGGGAGATACTAAAGGGCAAATCTAGGGTGGGAAGATCTTTTACACTTCTCCAGTACATGGCAAAAGTATATTTATTCTCTTTCTTGGAGAAAGAATAAATAAATCTTATTCTCTATTTATCTTCCCCCCACAACTTCTCAATGCCTTTTTAAAGGCTTGAACTGCAGCTGTACAAAAGACACCTGCACATTTATCACAGATCACCCATTTACAGTTCCTCCTGAGATGCCCCTGTTAGCTCAGGAGAACCACTCTGTAGCTGCAACACAGTCCCAACTGGGCTGCCATCACCAAGTCTTTTACCATGTCCAGGTTAAAAGAATATTGCAAGGTGAGACATTGCTGTCACTTTGAAAAGAGATCATCTTCTTGCTGCTTTTTCACCCCTTTCCAGCTATCAGCCTTAGGCTCCTGATCTTCACCACAGGAGGCAGCACCCCAGAGACCTCATAGAGAGCTCTGCTAATGCACCCTTTTCCTACCCTGCAACCACAGCACTCCTAATCCTGCCAACACTCCCAGACTTGGATAGAAAACATGTGCTGTGGTCAAATCTCCAGCAAGAACTAAACAGAAGTATGCTCCTGATTACCACCCTGAAACATTAGCAGAACCTTTCCATATTAACTGGAAGCATTAACCCTGACCCCCAAAGCCTGCTCTGTGTGCCCAGGCTGACTGATGGCCCGCAGCAACTATCAACACATGAGGGTACTGCAGTATGGAAAAGCAAGCAGCAGGTACCTGGAGCCATGGCAATTTTCCCCTTCTCCTGCAATATGGCCTTCCCATCAAAGGTGACAGCAGGCAGCATCCTCTGTTCAAACATGACAACGTTGCATCTATCCAAGTTGAAGTAGTTATGTTGTACAAAAAACTCTTCTGTTGGCCCCAGTGTGAACTCACTTGTCATGATGTACCTGGGCAGGAATGGGGACTGGGCAATGAGAAAGAACAACACAAGCGAAAGGCAAAACTACAAACTGAACACAAAAGAGGGGAATCCCAGGAGTGTGAAATGAGAGACATGGCAGCATCCTGTGGTGAGCAACTGCACACAAGAGCTCTCCTCCAGAGCTCATCCTGTGGTAAGGCTGCATGGGGTCCTACGACCATATCAGGGTATGATCCTATCCTGGCCTAGCTCCAGACAGGACAGAAGAGCCTCGCCCTAAATGGATATCTGGATGAGCTGGAAAACAAGACAAAGGGCAGAAAACAGCCTCATTCACTCTAGATTCAAACTGCTGTTAAATAGTCTATAGAAACCCTGACCAGTTCACTCTTCCAGCACCTCTCAATGCCAAGGCAAACAGCAGTATTTCCATATGTCGGCTGCATGGTTTGGTTTTTAAATAAGTTTTTCTATTTCCTCCCTTCCTTTCCGTTCCACATTGCTTTTGTCTCTTCCTCCACTATCCTCCTTCACTACTGTCTAAAAGTCACCTCCATCATCTACCTGTCAAACTCTTCAACAACTATTGGCATAGAAATACTGTCAGCATGAGGAAACAACACAGGAGAGCCTGGACCTCAATTCCCCATCCCAAATTTACGTCTCTGTAGCACAGCATAGCCTGGGCCCAGGTGTACTGGAGCAGCAAACTGCTTCAACTGCCCCCTCACCCCTGGGATGGGGAACTGGAAACAGATGTGGCATCTTGGCAATAATCCATCCTGGCTTCCAGCAGCACCAGGGATGATGTATCTGTAATTCAGGTCCTGTATACAAGGTTTCAGGATGAAGTACAATACGGACTCACCTTCCATGAGGAAAAAATGTATGAATCAACTTTGACCTCCAATTTGTAAAACAATGTGGCAACCTGAAGCCCTCAGATATCTGCTCTTTCACTGCCAAAACCCTGCCTCAGACCAGACACCGATTCCATAAAGGTATTTCTACATAGCCCTCATGGTCTAACAAAAGAACATTCAGGAGAAAACATTTCCAGACACATCTGCAGTACCTTCCTCTCATCCACCACATCCCATAGGGAAGTCACAGTTTGTACTTTGCCCAGAGCTCATCTCTTTTGAAAGCCAGGAGCAGCCAGCAGAACTGCAACAGTAAACAGTGACAGCAGGAGGTGACCTTGTCTTGGGTTGCAATACAGTATATGACCAAAAGTCTGGATATGACCAAAAGTCTGTATTCTATCACCATTTGTTAAAACCAAGCAGGGCAGTGATCCTTATCTCTGTGGGAGATATCCTCTGTTAATGGGCCATGTGCTAAACCAGCTGGGGCAGTGTTCTTTATCTTTTCCACAGTCCATCCTCCCTCCAGGAGATATCTCCTGTTCATGGGCCATGGAGTCCCAGGGCATGGCTGATCAAATTCCATCATCCCATGGGGAGATGCTCCACCCAGGGGGAGGAGCCAAGCATTTCCTACCTAGGTAAAATCTGAGATTTGGAACATCAGAGCAGCCTTTTTCCACTGGATACTAGAGGAAAACCAGACCCTTCCACATCATCACTGACCTTTGGAGGAAAACTGCACCCTTCTACAGGATCACTGCTCCAGCAGAACCACTTCTGTCACTGCAGGAGGATGCAGCCACCATTTAATGGGACTGCTGCCAACATCCTGACTGACTGACAGGGTGTAGTATTCTGACTGTCAGTGTTTTGGGTTTGCTCTTTGTCATACCATATTTCTATTTTAATTCTCCTAGTAAAGAACTCTTATTGCTATTTCCCATATCTTTGCCTGAGAGCCCCTTAATTTCAAAATTATAATAATTTGGAGGGAGGGGGTTTACATTCTCCATTTTCAAAGAGAGGCTCCTGCCTTGCTTAGCAGACACCTGTCTTTCAAACCAGGACAGGCCTGAACACAAAGCAAGAGATTTTTCTACAGAGATTATGGACAAGGGCAGGAAGAAGAAATTGGAAGGCAAGCTCTAGGTTGTCCTCCATGCAGGAACCTGAGAAAGCAGAAATGGATGAAATTTCTTGTAAAGCATCTGAAATGTGCTGTTTACAGTGTTGCCAGTGGCTGGGTTGTGGTCAGTGATACAAAGACAGTACTCAATCCCTCAGGTCTGTAGACATGGACCTGCCACCCTCCCATCCCTCTGCACCCTCCTCCAGCCAGTGCCATCAAAAATCCTGACAACAAAAGGCTCCCCTCAACCTGTCTCTGTACAGCCCCCAGCTCAGTGCTTCTTGAAGATAACATGGGCAAAACTGGAATGCAAAGAGCCCTGCCAGATAGCAGGTCTGGCTTTAGGTCACCTACCAGGGAATGGCACATTTGCAGTGGTATCTCTTGCCAGCAAGCTGTTCCACTTTGCGGATTCTTTCTGCTTGGATCTGATACAAGTTCTTGCCACTGGGCAACCCCACGTTGTACATGCCCTTGGGATAGTTGACTCCCAGGCGGGTTCCTTGTCCTCCAGCCAGGAGCAGCACTGCCACCTTGTTCTGTGAGATCTGATGTAAACCTGTACAGGAAAAGAAGCCCAAGGGAACATAAGAACCTCTAAAGCAATCAACACCCTGTGTTCTTCTACTGAGCCTTTCTGCAGAGCTCAGGCAACAGCCAGAAGCTGCCAGTTCAATGTTGGCAGTTCAGAGAGAAACATGCCACTGCATACAGAGGAGAAAATTAATTTCACCTTCTGGATCCAGCAGTTTCCTCACCTAAAACAACAACTGGTGCAAAAACAGACAACAGCCATGAGCTGCAGCTTAGGCAATTCAAATTAGGATACAAAATCTTCGCTGAGAGGTAATGCAGCACTAGAAAAGACAACCAGAGAGGAAGGAATGTCCCCTATGGTTTTCAAGGCTTAACTTTAGTAAAGCTGTAGCTGACCTGGCCTTGGGCTGTTTACAGTTCTGTTCCAAAGGGGGTTGGACTAGAGACTTCTAGAGGTCCCTTATCATTTCTATATCCCAAAGAAGACAAGTCTCGTCACCTTGAGTAAAGCATGAGGATTTCTAGAATCTGCCTTAATCAATTATCTGTACTTGTGCTCCAGCTTCAATAGAAGCTGAACACGGCTCAGTCGTGGCTAGTACCACAGCCAAGCCTGCAGGAGCCACAACTTCCACAATCTAATTGAAATGAGTGTCAGTGCTCCTGACAAACCAGAAGACCAGAACCTGTGAAAGAACCAGAGCACATAATAAACACTCAGCTCACTCTCAGACTTTGGTCCCTGCCTTCTCCAAAGTTAGCATCATAATAATGACTGACAACTGTGAGAAAGACTTTTTCATTAGGGTACACTTTGAGTTTCTCTGGGAATGCAAGGAACATTGGGCTTGCCCATGTCAGAAGCCACAGCTCTGCTGCAGTAGCTATCAGGGCCTTCTGCCACTTCACAGCACTGAACCATTGCTCCTGCAACTAAGGACAGCCTGTGGAGCACTCCAGCCTTCAGCAAACACCCCACATTAATCACAACTGAGGCTAAAACATTCCTGATTTAGACTGAAAGCTATGGGGACCAAAGAAATTTAATTAGAAAAAAACAGGATTGGGTTTATGCTAATCTTGAAATAACTGGCTGTTTAAATGAACCATAGAGCAAAAATACCAGCTGCTGTTTTAACAACCTGGCTTGATTTTAATTCTATTCAAAACTGCAGGTTCCAGCATTTTTTTCAGCAAAGACTTAAGGTGCCCATGACATTGCAGTAACATGATTCCCCTTTCCATGCTTACAAATTTCAGTCTTACCAGAGCAGTAACACAAGACTTTCTCCCTAAACACACCCCTTCTGAAAAGGCTGGTGGTGTCCAGGCACAGAGGGAGCTGGTTCCACAGCCATGGTTCTGCTGTAGAGCAGCCTCTGCGGTTATAGAGCCACAGGAATGAGAGCTGGAAGCCACCTCTGGAGATCTTCAATCCTCCAGGTGGGACTAGGAGAGCTCCCTAAGAAGAAACATGTGTGTGGAAATCTTGGGATTTCAAAGTTTCAGGAGGTCCTTGGATAGCAGGGGAAGCTTGAATTGGTTTAAATTGGTAAAGTAAAATATATGGAGGATCTGGGTGAGCTGCATGGTGATGCAAATAAGACATCCAGCATTTCACAGCAAACAACAAGCAATAAATGGCTCCTTTGTGCCTCCACTGAGCTGCCTATGAAACTCAAAGTATAGAGCAGAGGGTCTCAGGTATTACTTACACCCCGAGTTCTTGCCCCAGTCCCATCACATGGTTTTCCTGCATGCTCAGCTGTTTGCGAAAGCAGAGTACCACTGCAGGAGAAGGGGAAAGAGCTGAGTAGAGGAGGCACCAGAGCATGCCTCCAAACCTTCTCATGCCCTGGCTTGGGTGTTGGCTGTTTCCCTGTTGAGATCCAGCATAGAAAGAAATTATGGAGGGGGGAAAAAAAATCCTAAAAAAGTTGCCCTGTGGGACACTTCCAAACTGTTCTGCCCCATTTCTGGAAATGGGCCAGGTTGGACAGGGCACTGAGCAATCTCATATAGTGGGTGGCATCCAGACCCATGGCAGGAGAGTTAGAACAAGACAAGCTTGTCTTTAACATCCCTTCCAACCCAAACCATTCTGTGATTCTGTGAAACAGGCAATTAAAACATTTTTTAGTAATTATTTTTCTTTAAAATAATCTAGAACTGAAACTTGGGCTAAAGTATTTCACAGCAATTTAAACCAAAGTTGCTTGACGTCTGAGCTCAGCATTTGCTGGTCTCAGTTGCTGCAGCATGGGGGGTGCTACTTTGGGGTGCAACTGAGATTCACCCACCAGTGGAACAAGTCGGGCACTTGTCCTGCTGCATCTCCCCCCTGCACTGCCATACCAACACACACACACACTCAGGTTCTGATGCAACAGACCACATCCCATGGATCCCAAGTTAGACGTTTCTGCAGAGCAACAGATTGCGACCAAGGGCATCATTCACATGACACTCTGGAGTGAACACTGTATTGGGAAAGTGAAGGAGGTCCCCACTTTGCCCCACAGCATTAAGGAGCTACAATTCTCAGCCATGGCTCACAAGTGCCCACAGCTGCCATCACCCCACTGAAATGCAGATGCCCCACAGCGGATAGCAGTTTTCTGAAGTTTTCCATACAGTGACAAGGGGATGGGATCTGCCCAAGGAGGAGCTGACATCTCATACCCATCTCCTGGAGACGCCTCTCACTGCAGGGACTGAAACCTCAACCTCAGCAGGATAAACCCAAGCCCAAAGCAATATCACTTATAACATCAATGATGTCACTTTTTTTACAATCCAGCAGACTGACAGGGCTGTATTCCAGGAGGGCTCACCATAGTGCACATGAACAACCCAGACAGGGGAGTGCATCCCATCATTTATGGCATTCTCAGTATTTATGGTACAACCCTACAACCCAGACAGTTTTTCTAAGTTCTGATCTTAGGTCACCATCAAAACAAATAACCCCAAAAATTTGAGTAACTAACCTTGCTCTGACTTCCCAACTGTAAAATTACCAATATTCACAACTAAATAAGAACTGACTCATCTGGCTGCAATGGAAAGATCCATCCCCTTAAAAAAAAATCCACCTTATTTTCTGAAAGCAACACATGAAATATAAACAGCTCAACTAAAGAGAAAATGTGTTGGCTGCTGAGATACCCACTAATGCTGCAGTCAGTCCTACTCTGTATAAAAAGTAAAAAACCAAAAGTAGATCTTGAGGGAGGAACAGACTGGTCTTGCAAGAATAGACTGAATTCTCTTACTGAACAGGCACATCAGTCCCATTACAACAGCAGTTGGGAAGAGGACTCCAAACTTTTCAATTCTGCAATCAGATAGCCAGAATGGGTCATTGAGCTCTCATGAAATAAGGGTACACCTCAGCCCATGGCCATGACTTAAATTTCATTAATAAAACACTAACAAAATGCAAGAGTGCTTGTGTCTGTATTTGATTTATACCATCATTCTTAGGGCTGCCTGGAAAATGCAAGTGTTAAATGTCGGTGTTTAAGATCTGAAAGCAAATCTGACCAGGCAGTTTTGTTGCCTGAGACACAATAACAATGGTATTAGTTTTTTAAACATTAAAAATATCTCAGGTGTTCCAAAGACAAGTTTTCAGTTGTTTGGTTCTTTTATCCATAATTTTTTATCACATACAAAGGGGGAGGGAGAAGGAGGAAACACCATTTCAGCTGTTCAGTCTTTGGAGAACACAATGCAGGTGGCAGCTGTGGAGAGCTCAGGCACTCACTGACAGAGCACAAAGTAGTTCAGCTCAGGGTGATCGTGACCCCACAGACACAGGCTGTACCAGCCATCCAGCCTCAGGGACACTGGGCAGCAGATTGGGATGGCTCATCTGCTCCTAGCCTGCTCAATACACCGGAAACAAAGGCCTTTCAGAGCTGCACCCCCTCAGAGACCCGTGATCCCACGAAGTCTGTGTCCATAACACTGGTTCCCCAGAGAAATGCCATGCAGGGTTGCTGCCACATCTGCAGAGACACACAGCAATGCCCGGGTTCAGCACAACAAAGTCTTTGCTCCTGACTGCCCTCTTCTAGGAAATAAAATCCTTCTTCAGCCTTAAACCGGATCATAAAAACAAACCAAAGGAAACAGAAGATCTGTGTGTACCCCTTCTGGTAGAAATTCAGGCTGCCTGCAGGGCTGAGGTGTACTGGAGCCATCGGACTTTAGGGCCAGATGATTTGGGCACAGTGGCAGGATTCCAAACACATTAGACCTGGGCTGCTGCAGGCAGGGCTAGCAATCAGCAAGGCCAGCCCACCCAGCCAGCCTGGCCTTCCTTTCCTTTCCGTGCTGTGGCCAGTGGCACAAGACAGACACACCAGCTCCTCACTCGCCTAGCCGGCCGGGGGACAAATGACCCAGTTTGATAAAGCTGTTAGTTTAACTGTGGGGCCCTGACCCAGCCCTGTCTGCTTCTAGGGCTCAAAGGGTCCTTTCCTCCTCACTGTGACACCCTCAAATAACCCTGCCAAGACTGATTTGGGGGTGTGGGTAGATGAGAAGCTCAAGATGCCCTGACCAAGTGCACTGGCACCCAGAAAGCCCCTGTGCCCTGGGCTGATACCACAAGAAGCAGTGGGTGAGAAGGGGAAATTCTCTGCCCTGCTCAGGTGAAACCCCACCTGCAGTGCTGCCTTCAGCTCTGAGGTTGTCAGTATGAGAAGGACATAGAGCTGCTGGAGCAAGTCCAGAGGAGGCCATGGAGCTGCTCCAAGGGCTAGAGCCCCTCTGCTCTGGAGCCAGGCTGGGAGAGCAGGGCATATTCGCCTGGAGAGGAGAAGGCTCCAGGGAGAACTTAGAGCCCCATCCAGTGCCTAAAGGGGCTCCAGGAGAGCTGGAGAGGGACTTAGGACAAGGGATGGAGGGACAGGACACAAGGAATGGCTTTCCACTGCCAGAGGGCAAGGATAGATGGGATATTGGAAAGGAATTGCTACCTGTGAGGATGGTGAGGCCCTGGCCTCACAGAGAAGCTGTGGCTGCCCAACCCCTGGAAGTGTCCATGACCAGGCTGGACAGGGATTGAAGCAACCTGGGATAGTGGAAGGTGTCCCTGCCCATGGAAGGAAGTGGATGGAGATGGTTTTGAACATTCCTTGCAACCTAAACCACTCTAGGATTCACTGTACCAGCTTATGTTCCCTCCATCACCACTCAGCCCCATGAGTAGAGACTGACACAGCAGAAAAGCTCCTCTGCCCTGTGACCCTGATGCTTCTATTTCTGTTCCTACTTGGAAAATTTGACTCCCCTGCCCACACATCCTCACCTCTTTACTGGCAACTGGCAACTTGGCCCAAGGCTGTGCAGCCACTTGTCAAAATTTAGGCAAGTATCTCTACAACCACAGACGGGTTTTCCTCGCTTTCTTTTATAAATTAGAATTCTTTTTAACAGTGCTGTTATATTTTATAAAGAAAGACCCAAGACACATATGAGCCCTTATAAACGATTGTGCACTTAGAAAAAAGCACAGGACATCCATATAAGATTTACATGCTGTGGGAAGAGCACATCCAGCCACCATCTCCTGCATTACTACTAGCTTTCACACAGCTGCATTTACCAGGCTCCAAAAAACATGGATTATGGACTTTCCTGGGCTTCTTTCATCCACTCTGCTACCAGATCCCATCAGCCTCCTGCCGCACATGACACAGCATGATGAGGATCAGCACCTGAGACCAGCCTTTATACCTGTTGGTGGGCTGGGAGCTCATCCTCCCATGAAGGCAGCTACCCAGCTCAGCAGCAGTGAAACTCCCCCTGCTCCCACCCTCTCCAGGGACTCATAGTCATAGAACGGTTTGGGTTGTAAGGGACTTTAAAGAACATCTCCTTCCACTCCCTACCATGGGCTGAAACACCCTCCACTATCCCAGGTTGCTCCAGAAACTGTCCAACCTCGCCCTTAACACTTCCAGGGATGGGGTAGCCACAGCTTCTCAGGGCAACCTGTGCCAAGGCCTCACCACTCTCACAAGGAACAATTTCTTCCTAATATCTAACCTAACCCTGCCCTCTGGCAGTGCAAAGCCATTCCCCCTTGTTCTGTCACTCCGAGTCCTTGTCCAAAGTCCCTCTCCAGCCCTCTTGGAGCTCCTTTAAATCCTTTAGTATTACATATCTTTCATGGCAGATACTGCAAATCATTTTGACAGAATACTCTCATGCCCTCTGAACAGTATTTGAAGTGTCATGTTCACTTGTTTTTTGAACACTTCCAGGGATGGTGACTCCTCAGTTGGCCTGGGCATCCTGTGCCAATGCCTGACCATCCTTTCAGTGAAGAAATTTTCAATATTCAACCCAAATCTCCTCTGACACAACTTGAGGCTCTTTTCTTTTATCCCATCGCTTGTTATGTGGGAGCAGAGACTGAGCCCCACCTGGCTATCACTGCCTCTCACGGAGTCGTAGAGATCTTCTGATCCCGCCAGGCACGGCGGCGGGCCCTCGGCCGCTNGTGCTCGCCCAGCCCCGGCGGCAGCGCCGCCAGCAGCGCTCCACGCTGCGCCGTGTCCAGCTCGGCCCAGAACTGCAGCAGATGGCCCTGTCCGCACCGCTCCAGCTGTGCCTGCACCTCCTCGGGCGGGTCCATAGCGTGGGGAGCCCGGTCTGAGCGGCGCGGGACGCTGCGGGACCGAGCGGGGCGGTGCCGGGACGAGGCGGCACCGAGCGGGGCGGAGCCAGAGGNGGGCTGAAACACCCTCCACTATCCCAGGTTGCTCCAGAAACTGTCCAACCTCGCCCTTAACACTTCCAGGGATGGGGTAGCCACAGCTTCTCAGGGCAACCTGTGCCAAGGCCTCACCACTCTCACAAGGAACAATTTCTTCCTAATATCTAACCTAACCCTGCCCTCTGGCAGTGCAAAGCCATTCCCCCTTGTTCTGTCACTCCGAGTCCTTGTCCAAAGTCCCTCTCCAGCCCTCTTGGAGCTCCTTTAAATCCTTTAGTATTACATATCTTTCATGGCAGATACTGCAAATCATTTTGACAGAATACTCTCATGCCCTCTGAACAGTATTTGAAGTGTCATGTTCACTTGTTTTTTGAACACTTCCAGGGATGGTGACTCCTCAGTTGGCCTGGGCATCCTGTGCCAATGCCTGACCATCCTTTCAGTGAAGAAATTTTCAATATTCAACCCAAATCTCCTCTGACACAACTTGAGGCTCTTTTCTTTTATCCCATCGCTTGTTATGTGGGAGCAGAGACTGAGCCCCACCTGGCTATCACTGCCTCTCACGGAGTCGTAGAGATCTTCTGATCCCGCCAGGCACGGCGGCGGGCCCTCGGCCGCTGCATTTCATGAGAGAGAGTGAAAACTCGGTGTCTTACCCCAAATTCCCCGGACCGAGGACGCCGGCTGCCGGCGCTAAGGGCCGGGGTGTAGCCGTGACCCCGCTCTCTCCCTCCTTGCCCGACCCACCGGCCTGGGCAGCACGCAGTGCTGGGGGTGGACTGTCCGGGGGCGGCAGTGCCACCACAAGAGCCGGCTCCTGCCCCGGGGCCCCGCCGGGCGCACCGGCTGGGGATCGGCGGAACGCGGCTGCCCCCGAACCCCCGGGCCGGGCCCGGCAGCCCCGGATCGGNTCCCGGAACCCGGAACCCCTGACCCCTCCCCGCCGCTCGTGGGTCACGGGTCCCGGGGGCTGCGGCGCCTTCCTCGCTCGGAGCATCCCGAAAAGGCTCCCCTGCTCGCCCCATTGCCGGCCTCGCCGGAAGTGCGGCCAGCGCAGCGCTTCTCCCATGGAATCACAGAATAGTCTGAGTTGGAAGGGACCCTCAAGGATCATCGAGTCCAGCTCCTGGCCCTGCACAGCACCATCCCCAAGGTCGCACCATGTGCCTGCGGGTGTTGTCCAGACACTCCCTGAGCTCTGTCAGGCTTGGTGCTATGACCAGTTCCCTGGGGAGTCTTTTGGGAGCTTGTTCCAGTGCACAGCCACCGTCTGGGAGAAGAACCTTCTTCCAGTATCCAAACTGAACCTCTCCTGACACAACTTCGGGCCATTCCTTCAGGTTCTGTCCCTGGTCACCAAAGAGAAGCGATCAGTGTCTGTCCCTCCTCCTCAGGAGGAGGTTGTAGACTGTGATGAGCCTCCCCTCAGTCTCCTTTTCTCCAGGCTGAACATACCAAGAGTCCTCAGCCACTTCTCATACAGCTTTCCCTCAAGGCCCTTTGAACCATAGTATTCTGTTACAGCCTAGAGAATTGTATGTTTGGGAAGCAAGTTATGGGATATCTTAGCTTAGAAGCTAGACATTAGGAATGTAACCAATAAAGGTAGACAGCTTAGTAGAAGGATTAGAAGTTGACAAAGATTGATTGTTTATATATTATAACATTCAGAACCAGCTAAATACACAGATGTAAGCATTTAAGCAAATTGATATACATTAGAAAATACTTTAGAGCCAGCCAGGAGAGACCTATACATCATAAATTTTGACACTGAAATTAATGGAGATCAGAATGGAGGGATCAGCAGGTTAGGTAGTCATAGTAACAGGACAGAAGTAAAAAGTTTAGAGCGAGGTAGATGGTCCTTACTTCCTCCCCTGAAGCCCTCTGACTCATTTAGGAGACCACCGACTCAATACCAAGGGAAGACTACGCAACCACAATGAGTATGCAACTAATTTTAATACCGAGTGGGGGAATGGGCGGTGACAGGTAATAAATATGTACAGGCATCCTAGAATATGCATGACTTTTGTGCATAAATAGAGGGCTAAAAGCTGCTGAAGGGCGCGCACACCCGTTGGGAGCCATCCCGTGTGTCCGCCCAGCACTGAAATGAACATATCCTTTTGACTAAAGCAGTTGAAAGGTATTTTGTCCTTCCCTTTCGTGAATCACCTTCACCATCTTTGTTGCACCTCCTTTGGTGTCCTTTGGACACTCTTTAATGGCCTAATGTCTTTCTTATATTGTGGTGCCCAAAACTGCCCTCAGGCCTCGAGGTGAGGCCATCCCAGCCCCAGAGTAAAGTGGGGCTATCCCCTCCCTTGACCAGCCCGGGATGCTGGGCCTGATGCTCCCAGAACACAGATGTCCCTCCTGGCTCCAGGGCACTGCTGACTCACATTCACTTTCTGTCAACCAGCACCCCCAGGTCCCGTCCCATGGTGCTGGTCTCCAGAATCTTCTTCCCCAGTCTGTTTGTATATCAGGGCTGCCCCCTCCCAGGTACAAAATCTGGCATTTTCTGCTGTTGAACTTCATCTGGTTGGTAATTGCCAAGTTCTCTAAATTGTCCAGGTCTCCCTGCAGAGCCTGCCTCCCTTTGAGGGAGTAAACAGTTCCTCCCAGTTTTGTATCATCTGCAAAGCTGCTCAATTTCCCTTCCAGTCCTGTGTCCATGACATTAACAAAGATGTTGAACAGCACAGGGCCAATGATGGAGCCCTGTGGAACCCCACTAGTGACTGGTGCCAGCCTGATGTCACCCCAGTTACTGTCACCCTTTGTGCTCAACCTGTGAGCCAGTTGCTCACCCATCACATGATGTATTTACTCAGCTGAATGCTGGATGTTTCATATGGAAAGATAATATGAGAGACAGTATCAAAAGCTTGACTGAAATCCCAAAAGATTACATCAACTGGATTTCCATGATCAACCAGGTGGGCTACCTTGCCATAAAAAGAAATCACATTTGATAAGCAATTTCATGAAGTCATGTTGGCTGGGACCAGTGACAGTATTGTCTTTCAGATATTTTTCAATAACTCCCAGAATAATCTTCTCCATAACTTTACCAGGCACTGAAGTGACACTACCAGGCCTGTAGTTTCTGGGGTACTTCTTCTTGCCTGTGAGAAACAACTACTCACTTTAAAATTTTTAAAGGTTTATTAAATCTTAGCAAATACAGCAAAGGACTGAATAAGGAAAAAGGGCAGCGCACCAGTAGCGTGTGACCATCTGCCACATGCTCGCCTACAAAATGCCTGCTCTGCACTTTATATCCCTGGTGTTGCATCAGCCAACATCAGCCAACATCAGCCCAGCCCCTCCCGAAGTCTGCCAGTCAACTTTTCTTCGCCATCCATTGGTAGAGACTCCTTTCTTGCAACTTGATTGGAGGTCAGGTGTTGTCATGCCGTGGTCCCCTAGCAACAAGCCTCCCCTGTTCCCAAATGCCCCATGCAAGAGGCTCGTGTACACAGCTTCCCTTTACCTGTCTCAGACAACCCGGGCCGTCTGGTGGCAACAATACAGGGGGGAGGGAAGGGGACGATGGGGAGAAACAGAGGACATCTAAACAGCAAATCATAATAACATAACCATACATCAATAAAACTTCTGTTACCATACACACAATATTCAACCCTTAATTGCGAGAGCCAATCATCATATTATCCATCTATAACGTTGCCCTTCTTGAAAATTGGGCCCTGCGGCCAAACCTCTGCTCTGCAGTGGCCATGGTCCTATGGCTGGCATGAGTTGTGTCTGACAGGAATCCAGGTCCTGGTGCAATCTGTGCCAGGAGGTC
This sequence comes from Toxostoma redivivum, assembly GCA_013397375.1. Classification (NCBI taxonomy): domain Eukaryota; kingdom Metazoa; phylum Chordata; class Aves; order Passeriformes; family Mimidae; genus Toxostoma; species Toxostoma redivivum. The sequence continues at coordinate 590,100 of VXBI01013977.1, read as the reverse complement.
TCAATGCCCCATCTTACACTCCCACTTGGAAACATTGGAAGGTCTCAGGGTTCCCTCAATGGAGCAGGAGTTGGATAGGCCCAGCTGTACCCCAGACATGGTGCAGACTCAGGCCACCTGCTCACAAATCCAGTTCCCTGTTTTTGAAATAAAGTACCAATGAGAAGGATAAGAGTTAAAAATGAACGGAATCACTGAAGTAGTACAGGAGAAATTCAAGGACAAGTAAAAGAAATTATGAAAGATGAAAGAAAGATGAAGGAATCCTGCAGGAACCAAGATCCGTGAACTGAGAAGTAAAGAGCAGGAGGGCACTATAATTCAAATTAAAATGCCAAAGAACAACTTTGTTTGAATATTGTGCTCGTGAGTATTGTAAAATCCTCACCCACAGGCTGTGGTTGCCCCTTACTCACAGTAGCCATCCGGCCTGCAGTCAGAGCTCAGCTGGGTAGGAGAACATGAGAAGACAGACAGCAGCTCAGACACAGCCACCTCCCTGCATGTGATTGTGTCAGGAACAAGTTCCTAAGTTTGTTCTGTTAATGTTCCGTTAACTGTGGAAAACACCCTATTTTTATGTTAATTGTTCCTGTTGTTCTGTTCTGTTCCCACTTCCTGGAATTGCCCTGTCCCTCTGCCCGTCCCTCCCATCGGGTAATGCCTTCGCTGCTCCCAAAAAGGCGCCCGGCAAATGAGGAACCCGCAAGTGCTCATGGGACACACAACTTGGTAATAAAAACAACGAGCCAATATATCATCCAAAACTAAAAATGGTAGTCCCAGGTAGAAAAAATAGTGGAGAAGATTAAATCACCTACCAGAGCTTTTCCATTTTGTCACCATGACAACATCTGGCTGACATGATATGCCTAGTATAGGAGCACTCACAGGTTTTTGAGTGACTCCTGTGAAGATGGCAGTCTCAGCTCTGCTGTGAAATAAAGCTGAATTCTTCCTCCTGTGGGTTATCCACGAGGAGTGGCAGTGCTGAAAGTGATCCCTCAGGCCCTAGAGCAGGTTATCCAGTAGACATATCAAAAGGGAATTGGTCTCCTTGCCCTTTGGAGTCCGGGAAACTAGACCCCATTCGGATGTGACCAGTAGGTCAGGAAGAATCCCTGAGTTGTCAAAATTTCTCCTCCACATTCTGTTTCTTATTTTATGTGACTTGACACAGCTCCTGCTCAGAAGAGCCTTGGGGTTTTGAAACCTAATCTCTCTGCTCCCCTTTACATGAAATCTTTTCCTGATGTGGTTGCATGCCCTGCCTGCCCAGTGTGCAAACAAGTGCAGGTCCTTCCACCCATGTGATGCCTCCATAACCACCAACCCTTATCCATCATAAAAGGCTCTGATCAGATACAACTTGTAAATTAAGCTCTGTCTTTTCCTGTAGAACTTGCTGTCTTGCCTTGAAGGAATCCCGTCTCAGAGCTGTGGGATCTCATACCTATAGGATTCTTGAAGAACTGAAGCAAATCATGCTGCTGCTGGCAAATGTGCTCCCACTCCCCAAATCCAGCCGTCCACCAGAACGGGTTAGTCTGACTGCACAGCATCCCCCTGGCTGGTTCTACATCCCATGGCACTCTGTGTGTAGGTATTTTCTTCTGCAAAGCAATAAAAATGGTGACAGGTTGGATTAGTTACACCAGGCAGAACAATCTCAGCGAACAGGAGGGAGGGATGCCAAACAAAACACAAACATGCAAGTAGAACAGGAAATTCAGCAAGAATAAAGCTCCAGTTCACTGACAGTCAGGGTGAGATATCCCACCAGGAGAGAGGCAGAGGTTGTTGTGTTTAAGACCTTGCTCCAGGCTTCAGCATGTAAGTACCCACTGATAGGAAAGATGTGTGTTACTGTCTTTACAAATGAGTTGATGGGTGAGGGTCTTTAAGAGAAATGAGTGCTAATATCTTAGAAACGGGTCTTAGTCTACAAACATCAAGCCTAACAAGTTTGTTACAGAACCCAAACAGTTTGACCAGACAGTTTGAGCTTCTGAACTTCAGGATAATAGGAGAAACGGGTCCACACAAAGTCAATTGCAGAACCCAGACAGTCTGAATTTCTGGTGGATCTGCAGAACAAAGCCCGAACTTCTGAACTTTGGAGGGGGGAATATCGATACATGCTCAAGTGTGCAATATGTGGTAGGCAGTTCAGAAGACTATACCTTCCTAGTAACTCAGCCAATGGGGAAAGGAAGAGGGCAAAATGTGGCCAGGAGTTTAGAGAAAAGGAGACTGTGTCCTGTGAAACCTAGAGAGAAATCCCACAGGGGTATGATTCCAGTGGACTCTCTCCCTTTATTTGAATAAAGTTGAAGAACTCCTCTGTCTACTTTGTGGACATTGGCTTTTCCACAGAACACCAATATGTTCCCCAAAGAAATATGATTTTACAGTAATTCCTTGAACAAGGTGACAGGTTGGTGAATTTCTGGCTGTGGCACAGCTGTGACTGCTGTTGCCCTTGGCCACTCCTGGCTTTGTTGGCAGCAGAAGAGTGGAGTTTCTGATAGGACAGAGCAGTTGCTGGATGGATTCTGACTGGAACCCTTGCAGCATCTATTGGACTTCCATTTAAGCCACAGATCATTCCCTCTATTTAAACTTGCTGTGCTAAGACTGCAGGAGAGGCGCCATGGTGAGACAGGATGCAGTGGCTGCCATTTCCTAGTAATACCAGTTCTTGCTCTGTGGACTGAGGTTAGCAAACAACCCACCACCCTCTGGACAGCTTATTTCAATAGCTCACCAACTTCCCTTCTCTCAGCCTTGTGACAGCCTCTGAGCCACTGGGCATCCACTAGACTTCCTGCTAGCTGACCTTCTGGGGGGAAAAAGAGTCTAGAAGAGAGAAAAGAAGCTTTATGGCAAGTACCTGGCCCTCACCAAGGGAAACAGAGCATGTGCCAGGGACATCCCAGAGCAGAAAGATGGAAAACACAATGGCTGTAAATCACCATGTGTCCTCTGCAGCATCAAGATTTAGATGTGAACACCTACTGAGTCTGGGCTGGCCCCAAGACAAACTATATAGTGAGAGAAAATAAACCCTCCCCTAAAAAAAAACAACTCCCCAAAAATTCTTCACCTGCTGAAGTCAGAACAGGGCTTGATCAACTGCCACAATCGTCCATCAGCACCCTTCGATGGTCAGTGTCATGTAGGAAGGTGCCCCAGTCTCCAACAGCAGCATATCTTTACTCCAGTGCTCTGCTGAGGTTTGGTGCAGCTGCTCTGGCCTCTCCCCACAGACGTGGCAATGCTGGTTGGTGGGACACACTGGCCTGCCACCAGCCTCCAGCAGATGGCCTGTGCCCCCCCAGAGATGGCCAGTAATATGTTGGGTGTCACCACACCAGAGCCATGTGTGTCATTGCCAGTATCCGAAGGCCAGCAGAGAGGGAGGGCTGGGCCAGGTCTGAATGGCAGCTGGTGCTTCCCAGTAGCTTGAAGGAAGGAGAGCTGAATAACTACATTGCTTATATTTTAAAAAACCAAAGACATCTCTGTTTGTCAGAAGAGTCTGGGCTGGCCCCAAGACAAACTATATAGTGAGAGAAAATAAACCCTCCCCTAAAAAAAAAAACAATCCCCCAAAAATTCTTTTCCAAGAATATCCAAAATCTCCCTAACCTCATCCACTAGACCACCCTGAGGATGGAAATATCAGCCAGTCTCAAAGCAGCTTTGTCAAGGGCACTTTGGTACAGAAAACACAGTAAGAGCAGAGCTGCCTTTGGCAGTTGTGTCCCAGCTCCTGTGCTGGAGCAGGAAGCTCCACATCGACAGCAGTGAGAGTATTTCAGCTGAACTTACAGACACAGTAAACACCAGGAATTGTTTCTGGTATCTCTGGTTCACTTTCCTGATGGGATAGATTGGCTAGGCAGGGAGATGGGACACAAGACCTTAAGGTCATTCTGATTTCCCGGTTATTCCTGGCTGTTCCTGCAAGGTCAGAGATGGGGGGGAACCTAGAAGAAATCCCGTTTTTGCAAATCAAGCCTTTGCTGAGAAAAATAGCCCATGTGCTGATGTTGCCAGAGCTGAGCAGCACCACAGTGACTACCCTGTTTTTGGAGCAGGAAGCGAAGGGAAGCACTGGTTCCTTCTCCCTGTATCCTGAGCAGGTGTGAACCTGTTCAGTCAAACACAGCTAAGCCAAGCAGATACCTCAAACAGGTAGGACGGGTCTGAGAAATTTATGAAAAGAAATGAATTAAAGAAAAGCAGGCTATGAACAGCTCAGCTGCAGCACAGAGAGCAGCTGGAGCAGACCCTTGGTGGAGAAAAGCCCCCTGAGGGTCTCCAGAGGTTGCTGTGATTTACCTTTCAGCCTGGGGCTGGCAAGGCTGAGTCTCCATGAAGAAGAGAAGTGATAAGAATGGAATGAAAAGCCAGAAGTAGGACCAAGGTGCTGAAGACACCTGGATGAAGTCTGATCTGGACAGGAAATCTGATGGCAAGAGAAGCATAGCAAGGGCCAGGTGGGTGGGAGGGCTTGAGCCCCAAGTAGCTTCCACCCTCTTCCTTCGAAGCCAACTCAGAGCTGAAGGGAATCACCCCTGGCATGTGGCACAAGGAGGCATCTGTGGCACAGGAACAGAGACTACCGTGACACAGGTAGTCTCACAACCTGAGCACCTGGACAGTGGTTCATCACCTTTCCTGGCCATCACCTTTCTCCAGCAGGCTTGTTCTCTGGCACTCCTCTCAGCATCACAAGCATCAAACCAAGGTGAGGGCTCTGGAGGTGCTGGCACATGGCTGCCCAGAGCCCCTTGAGCAAACTGAAGTGCCTGTGACGTGGGAATCATGACGCCAGGGCCTTGCAGTCTGCTGTATTGCAATGGGACTCTGATAGAGGGGGTTTGCAGAGGAGGCAGCACCTTGCAGTAGGATTAACATACTGCTGCATCTAACAGACACAGCAAATTTCCCTGTAGAGAAACTCATTCTTTTACCAATGCCAGTGCATATTAAGTTTGTATAAGACTAGATCCAAATCCTGTTTCTCACACTTTTGTCAACAATTGTGGGTTTTCCCCCTCCTTTTTAATGTCTGTGATTCAATAGGGCTCCTACCCCACCTCCTGCCGGCTGCTGGCCACTGGTGTCTTACCAGCCACAGCACTGGGGGGGGATAGGATTCTATTCCCTCTGTCATCATTTATTTCCCCCATGGCACCAGACAAGTACACCACACAGGACTCCATGCTGGTGCTCTACATCCTGCTCCTGTAGGGATGCTGCATTGACTGACAATTCTTGAGTGTGTTTGCAAAGGTGGCAGTAAGAATGAATGCCATTGGGATTTTCTTTATCCCTGTTCACTAATCACATTGGCTCTGGAGTCTTTAGAATCTATGCTGGTTTCGGCTGGGTTAGAACTAATTTTCTCACAGTAGCTGTTACGGGGATAGGTTTTAGATTTGTGCTGAAAATATGGACACCAAAATACGGTGTTGACAATATGAAGATATTTTTCTTATTGCTGAGTGGTGCTTGTACAGACCCACGGTCTTTTCTGCTTCTCAGTCCACTCCATCAGGGAGGGTGATAGGGGTGCGTAAGCAGTTGGGGGAATACACAGCCAGGACAGCTGAACTCAACTGATCCAAGAGATACTCTGAACCATACTACATCATGATCAGTATATAAAGCGGGGGGAAGAAGGGGAAGGGTGTGGCGTTTGTCGCGGTCCCTCGTACGGAGGGGCGGGTCGGGCTTCTCCCGCGAAAGGAGCGGGACGCCGGCGACTCGCGGACCTAGGGCGGGGAGGGCGCCGCGTGCAACTCAAATTGCCGTTCTACCTCTCAGCCAATAGCCGGAGCGCCTTCCGGCAGCCAACCAATGGGAGCGCGGCACTGCCTGCCGCCAGCCAATAGGCGTGGGGGGTGGACCTTGGAGTAACGCTCAGAGCGGCGGCGATGGCCCCGGAGCGCGGTGACCGCTCGCTCCCCTCCGGTACCGAGGGTCTTCCCCGGGTTTTCCTGCAGAGCCTGCGGACTCTTTTCGATATCCTGGATGACCGGCGGCGGGGTTACGTGCACCTACGGGAGATCGAATCGCGCTGGCGGGGNCGCCCAGCGGCTACCTCACTTTCGAGAGGTTCGTCCTGGGGCTGAGGGCGGCCCTGCCTGGAGCTGAGCCCCCGGTGGAGGGTGGCAGCGGCGGACGACGGAGCGTGGAGAAGCCGCCAAGCCCTCGCTGTTCTGAGGAGCGGCGGGGGAAGAGCACCGGGCAGCGGGAACCGGGGCACGGCCAGCCCCGGTGCCGCGGTGAGTGGCGGGACTGGACTGGGGGTTTCGGGCTCGCGGGGTGATTGGCAGCGCCGGGGCCGGGGACTGGCGCTCGGAGGTGGGCATGGAATCCCGCGGCTCGCCCCGCTCCCCTGTGCCCTCCTCTGGGCTCAGAGCCAGCGGTTCCCGCAGGGCCGGTGTAAAACTCGCCCGAAGTTACTGTTAGTCCTGATTTGGCTTCGCTGAAATGCTATCCCGGTACGAATATCCCAGCGCCGCCGCCCGCCCAGGGCTGTGTTCCCCTCGCGACGCGCCGGGCTATTTATAGCACTGACAGGAGGAATTAAGGGCTTTGCCGTAATGTGTCCGTGGCTGTCCCTGGGGTAGAGTCTGTCCTGACCTTCCCCGGGGGGGTGGGTGGCACAGCTGGGCGTCTCGGAAAATGGCTGGGAACCCCCAAAACCGTGCAGCTTCGCTGGGTGAAGCTGCGGTCACGGAGCGGCCGTGTGCCCTGGGCACTGCACTGGGCTGGCCCTCAGGAATGATTCCTTCACGATGTCATGCACGGTTTGGACAAAAAAAATGCAAGACCTGATCTGCCTTTTTGGTTTGGATCATTCCAAAGCACTATTCCCGGTAAAAAATAATGAATAAATGAATATCAATGAATAAATGGGAGAGCGGCACCGGAGAGATGTGCTCTGCTGTCCCAGGCTCTGTCCACAGCGCTCACCTGCACATCCTTGTGGACTCTGCCCTTTCCTCGGGATCTGGCCTCTCTGTGTTTCAGGCACTAACCTTGGCATGAGGAAGACTGTTTCACTGGCATTTTGATTTGCTCCTAGTCAGTAGAAAATGTTATAAGGAAATCAGGCTTCTGGGCTTATCTGGGTAGGTAATAATTCTTTATCTAGATTTGTGAAGTGCTTTGAGATCAGAGGAGACAAAGTCTGTGTGCAGAGCTGGTACTTGTTATTGCACCACCTGAGTACAATGACTTCCTCCACCTTGGGAAAGTCAGGCTGGTTTGTCTTCCCAACCACTCCCTCCCAGTCCCTTCTGCTGGGTGGAGAAGAAACTTTTAACTGTGACTGAGGTTCTCTGGTTTCTATTTTGCCTCCAGACTAATCACTGGAGCTTCATCTAAGGGAATATTCTTAAGCAGACTAAGTTTTCTTTCATCAAGAGTGTAAATCTGGAAAAACCTGAAAAAAAATCCTGCTTGGTGAATAGAAAGCAGATTGAAAGCTCTGCCCTGGGAAGGAGCAAGCAGATGACTACAGCAGCTTTCTGCTTGCTGAGGATCTTTCCATTATAGGGTGATGTTCTACAACTGTCCAGAGCCTGTGGGCAGGGTTAGTGCCTCAGCCCTTGCTGCCAGCATCCCACACTGAAGGGCTGTATTTTGGCAAGAGGCCTGAGTTTCAGGTTCATTCAGCAGCTTAGAAAGTGGTACAACTCGTTACTCCATCTCTTTTAGCTCTGCACAGCTGCCCAGTGTGCCCCTCCACAGGCGGTTTCCTGGGGTGCAGTTGAACAGGTGGATGTTCTCAGCTGGCTGCAAGAGAGTTAGGCAGTATTGTGGCAGGATATGTCTCCATCCCTGCTGTGGAGATGTGTGCTGGGAGCTGCAGGGAGACCTGTCTCCACTAAGATTATATCATTTGGGTGTCAGGTTGCTCTGAGACTCCAGCTGCATGTGGTGGCTTCTGTAAGACCCCAACCAAGTGCATTGAGTGCTCATAAGCCGCAGTGAGTTGGAGGAAATACTCCCTGCCTGTGTTTTGGGGGAAGAGAGTGCTCACAGGGTGCATCCCCAGCTCTGCTTTATGGTCTGAGGAACATCTACACGTGAGAGAGGTGATTCGGATGTGACTCATGTCAAAATGGCAGAGGTCAAGGCCAGGTGGTTCTCCTGGCGTGTCCAGGGATGCAGTGAGCCAGTGAGACAACAATTCTGTCCCCTTTCCCACACTAACCTCTCCTAGCTTGTAGGCAGAAGTGCTTCTGAGGCCCCTGCTTAAGTCAGGTTCCAACTTCTGCTCAGCCCAGCAGTGCTGGTGCAGTCTGCAAGCTGCTGCTTGGCACTCCATGGTCCCTGGGGTGCCAACTGCACCCATTGGACACTAGGATGATGAGGTGGATATTGGAGAAGTCACAGGGCAGGAAAGTCACCATAATGATGTTCCTACCTCAGGTGCCTGCTTGTCACAGTAGTGTCTGAGTGCATTGCTCTTGGGGGTCTTTATCCCAGTAGTGCCCCTGGGAGCTGGGACTGGAGAAGTCAAGACACAGAACAGAAAGAGCCCAGGAAGTGTGTCATGGCACTGTGCACTGGCTCCTCCCCAGCACAGGGCTTTCCCTGGCTCCAGGGGTGGCTTGGGTCTAGCAGATGGAGAGCTGTTGGCACTAGCAGGAGGGAGGGGATGGTTTGTAGGGGCTTGTCTAGGCCATTGCCAAGAATACCTGTGGAGAAGTGTACAATAACCATGAGGTGTCTGCTTGTCCTGGGCAAAGAGGGTCACAGAGGGAGGAAGGAGCCTGTCCAATATCTCATGGCAGGATCTCTTCCACCTCTGGTGATCTGATCCTGTTCTTTCCCTAAGAACTATCCCAGCACATTAGCAGGGCTTCTGTTTTAGCCACTACCTTGTCAGCTCAGGTGTGCAGAGCTCAGTTGGTTGACCCGTAGCTCCTGTTCATCAGAGGTGCAGCTCATCTCAACTCAGCACTTCTAGGTAACTGCGGCAAAAATGTGTTTGTCCTGCAGCTCCTACCAGAAGTGTTCCTGGCTTTGCCTTGGGATTCTGACTGTTGAGAGTATCCTTGGTTTTGGGGCTGTTCCTCAGCTTTTTGAGCAGGATATACTGCAGGTCTGCCAGGACAATGTGTGTGGTCACACCAGTCTTGCTGGGTTCCTCCCAGATAGATGTGGCTGTATGAAACCAAAGTGAGCTGGCAAAGCATGTGGATGGGTGATATCAAAGACTTTGTGTTCACTGATGGGCTAGAGACCTGTCTGTGTCAGAGTACTTGCTGGGAGGTGGAGTGAGAGATACTGTGATGGACCAGAAAGAGAATTTTTTGCAGGGCATGGTAACTTCTTTCCCCAGTGACACAAAGTGACAAACTGAGGTGTTGCATTGACTGCTGCTCCCCGAGCCTGTCTCCTATCCCTGAACCAGTGTAACTATGGCAGCACTGGCACAGGGCTCCCACACCTCATACCTTCAAGATGAAGGGTGACTCCTGTGGCCATGACTGCCCTCTCCTGCCTCATAGTCCTTCTTCTGTCATGTCCTTGTGTTCAGCTGAGGAAACTTGTGGAGCAGAGGGAAGAAATGTGCCAGCCCATGTGGTGCACCACAGCCCTTCATGTGCCTGCAGCAGGGAATGTGCCAGACCTGTGCCAGGCAGCTCTGGTAGAAGGATGTGCGAGCAGTTGGGGTGCCTGGCAGACGCGTGGGGAGCTGTCCTGGGAAGAGGGTGTTTTCCCCAGCTGCCTGCCATCACATGCTGGCTCCTTGCTGCTTTTCTTGAAAAGCCAGGTTGGGAAAGGAACTCTTGAGGAAACCTGTGTGCAGGGAGCAGGCGAGATGTGGGGCTGATGGGGTGGCACGAGACAGGGTGTGCTGGGCACTTGGCTGGCGACTGAGGCAGGGAGGAGCAGTCTGAGCTGCTGCCCTGACTTGCCTGGGGATGTGCTGGCTGCACCCCTGGCTGCCCTGATGCTGTAGCTTGGGATGCTGGGGTGTCAGGGTGCTGCTCTACCAGCTTGGCTAGCAGTGGATCAGAGCTGGCTCGGCTGTGACTGCAGGGCTGGGTTGCTGGTGAGGGCGGGCACTGTGGGGCTTGTACAGACTTCACTGCAGGCGCCCACGGAATTCCTGCCCTGGCTTACAGGCAGGAGGTGCCTGATCCAGCCTAGAACCTGCCAGTATGAATTTAATCTTCAGAAATAGTTTATGCATAGATTTGCATCAGCACCATGTGTTTGTAGTAGATTAGTCTTTTGCAGGATAGGGTGTTGGGGTTTTAAATCAGGCTGTAGATTTTCCGAAGTTTTATTACTTTATGGTTATATCATAGACATAGTGTCTGGGCTGGGTATCTACATGGCTAAGTCCATCACCAGGCAGAAGCTGCCTTCAGGAGAAGTTGGTTTCCTGACAGAGCTGGTGCCACTTGAGTGGAAGCCAGGTGTCCTGTGAGGACACATGAGGACAGGCAATATCACTAATGGTTTAGTTACCCTGGCTGGGACTGGACCGGCTTTTCCTGGAAGCTGCTTGCTCTTTACAGAAGATGACATTGAGGTCTGTTGCCAGCCTGGCACAGCTGAGTCAGTAATTCCTGACACCTGTCCTACCTGGACAAAAACAGGAGCAGGTACTCAGGCTGGTGGCTTGCTCAGTCTCTCCCTGTTCGCAAGACCACCCTGCAGATCATCTCACAGAAATGGCCCTAAGGAGAATTTTGTTGAAAGTAGCTTGTGGCCTCATGTTCCTCTGTTCCAGGTGGTGAAGCAAAGTCTGCTGGGCAGTCCCAGGGAGACAGTGGCCACCCAGGTGCTGGGGACATTCGGAGGCATCAGAGAGGCCGTGCAGAACACCGGAGACACACCATCACCAATGGCGTGGACTTCAGCATGGTAAGGGAGTGTTGTGGCTCTCATGAAGGGGAAGGTGGATTGCAGGGGTTCCTCACTGCTGATGCCATCTCTGGGCTTTGGCTTCTTCTCTGCCCACCCTGCACATGTGAGCTGTGGGACATCAGGCAAAATCCTAATATTTTGGATATGAAGGTCTGTTGATGTGTGTGGGTGTTCTGCCATTATTTCCAAGGTGCTTTCTGGCCTGAATTGTGCCAGACAGGGAGGAGGTGGATGCCTTCCCCCACAGTGGGGTCAGCCCACGAAGCCAGTGTGCTGTCTGCCTTCTCCATGGGCAAGGTCTTGGGAAGAGGAAGACAAAGGTAGATGTATGGGAACATCACATCCATCTGGGCCTTAAGAGCACCCCAGCACGGGTCAGGTATGTTTTGTGCTGGCAAGCAGTGGGGCCAGGCTGTGTCCCCTCCCAGATGTTCCATGTAGATTAGGGCTTAAACATGCAGGTCGCCTTGGCTTCCGACAGACTTTTTGCTAGCAAAGCAGAGAAATCCACATTGAATTTATCCAGGCAGCCCAGGATGGAGGGGTCTGCTCCCCTTTCTCCACTGCTGAGTGGAGAGGCTTGGATCAAATTGCCTGGGTGAAGGGATCTCATTGCTCTCATGCCTGGGCATGTTGCCCCCAGGCTCAAGCTAAATTGTCCTGGGAAGAGAGCCAGGACCAAGCCTGCAGAATGAGTACTGGGTGGCATTGTCACCACTGCACTTTCACTCCTTACACCTTGGTGTCACCCTGCTTCTGCAGCCCAGTAGGCCTGACCAGTGGTGCCCAGCCTGTCACTGGCCTTGGAGGACACAACATGCCCTGATGCCAGCCTGAGGAGGGGATGTTTGTGCAGGTAGTTTGCTGGGCTTGCATCCATGAGAGGGGCCTCTGCTGGGAGGTGCTGATGAGGAGTGATAAATGTAGCTCTGTGTGTCTAGGATTGAGGGCTCTGCTTCTTGAGGTTTTGTGGGTTGGGGGTTGCTGTTTGGAGAAAGGGAGGTCTCTGCTTCCCTGGCAGGGCTCTTCCCTGTGTGTGCAGCTCTGGGCTGGAGTACATCTCAAGGTCCCAAGCTCAAGGTGCTGTATGAGAGGGGTGGTGGCCACCATCTGTCCCCAGCTCTGCCATAAGCACTCTTGCTCTGGGCTTGTGTTGCCCTGGTCTCTATTCCCCAAATTATCGTGTGGGCAGTGGGAGGGATGTCCCCTCCTTCCCTCTTTCCCTATATGTCACCAAGTGCTGCTCTGTCTTTCTGTGCTTCTGACCCCAGAGAAGGGGTGTCTCAGCCTTCCCTGACACCCTGAGCACAGCCTTTAGGCACTGGTGCCACTTCCAAGCCTACAGAGACAGCTGGAAAAGGTTTGAGTCCAGCAAGGACTGAATCTTGTTACTGTCACTTTCCCTACCCCTGCCTGCCCCTATGCTGGGCTCCCAAGGCACAAGGAACTCTGTCATTAGACTAATTTGCTTAAAGCCCATGGGGAATGGGAGCACTGGTGTCCCTCCTGCATCCCCAAGTGCACCAGGACTGGTTCCTCCTGAGCAGGGAGCAGAGCTGTGGAGGCTGTGCTGCAGCCCCAGGACCTTTTGCACCCTCTCATCTGGTTCCCACTCACTCAGCTGGTGTTTTTCCAGCCAGTCCCTCATCTATTGGCCTGATTTCCCCATGGCCACGAGGGTGGCTGGGATGAGACCTTCCCTGAGAGGTGGCACTGTCATTTTTAGGCAGCCCAAGGCACGGCTCTGTCTCCTCCCCTTTACCAGTCACCAAGCACCAGCCAAGTCCAGCACTTTGTCTTTCTCCTGCCCTAAGTGCCTCATCCTGGTGAGATGCTGCCTGTTCCCACCCCGGGCAGGGCTGGCAGTGTCCCTCTGCTCTGTGGGATGCTCCCTCTTCCTCCAGTCTCTGTGCTGGCCAACAAGCCCTGTGGGAGGAGGGCAGGGGAGGCAGCAGTGGGCTGCACTCCAGCTGAGTGGGAGTCCTTGCCACATACAGCACCTTCTTCATGCCCCTCAGCAACAGCACCAAGGCTCTGCACTTCTTCTTCTGGGCACATCCCTTTGGGCCATTGGAGAAGGGTGCAGGAGGGGTTGTTGTGTTGCAAAAAGCATTTCCAGGAGCAGCAGGAGCAAGAGCAGCCCCAGTGTAATGGGTGGCAGGTATGGGATGTAGAGAGGATTTGGGGCTGGCAGGGGGGACATGGAAATGCTGATGGCCTGAAGAAGGTCTTGGTATGGTGCCACTTGTCCACAGGGTTCTGTTCAGGGTCACTTCTGAGCTGCACCACTCCTGATGCTCTCCAAAGGAGGAGCATTTTCTGGGTGACTAAAGTCTCTGGTGCCTGGAGAAGACTATGGAGCCCAGGCTGTGCTGTGGCAAAGAAGGCAGAGGCAGGAAGTTCCCCATGCCCCTGGGAGCTGGAGGAGCAGCCTGGTATTGAAAAGAGAAGAAGGGCCGTGGGCTCACAGGGTGAATGTGATGAATGGGTCACTGCATCAGTTACTCTGTTTCCCAGGGATGTCCCCTTATCCCTCTCCACCTCTCTGCTGGTGCCAGCGTGGTGCCAAGGGGCGGTAGTTGCAGAAGGTGACAGTGGAATGAGGACCATGTATCCCCTGTGAATGTGGGCCAAGTCCCCTGCTCTGCAGCAGCCTTGGGTCCTGCTTGGCCTATTCCAAGGGGTTGCTGTGGGGGCAGGAGCCCCGGGCACCCTCGTAGCAGCTCTCCAGGCACAGCAAGGCCCCCACTGCTCTCCAGGTGATGCTGGTGGTGGAACCTGAGCAACTGACAGAGATCCTCTACAGAGGTGTGGTGTGCTATGCTCTGCTCAGCTTCATGTGCCTCCAGGGATGAGACAAACTGGGGAAACAGTGCTGTAGTTTTTCCCTGACTTCCAGCCTGCACAGTGAGCTAGACTCTTCAGTGCTCACCAAAATCCAAGTGTGTCTGGGGCTGACATTCACACCCCAAAAGGAGCTGGGAGCAGGTGCAAGCACAGCTCCTGTTGCCTCCCTGGGTAAACAGGTGAAGAAACCTGCACCTGCAATTGTGAGCAGGAGGCTAGAGATGACCCAAGTGTCCTTCACACAGTTTGATTGTTCTCCCAAACTGGAGAATTTTGCTTCCAAAAATCTCCCTGCAAAGCAGCATCAGGCAGCAGTCATTATCCTGCTCCTCTGCAGCTTTTCTTGGGGAAAGGGGCCCTTGCCTTTATCCACATTCCCCTACACCTTATGAAGAAGCCAACTCCTGGGACTTGACAAAGCCTTGGTGTGGAGTGAGTGACATCCCTGTGCTCTGTCTTGCAGCTGAAGTACATGAAGGAGCTGGAACAGGAGAAAGATTTCCTGTTGCAGGGTCTGGAGCTTATAGACCGGGCTCGGGAGTGGTACCACCAGCACATCCAGCTCATGCAGGAGCACCAGCGGCTCCTGGGGAAGAAGAGAACCAGTGCTGTAAGTCTGGGGCTTCTTCTGGCTGTGTATGGATTTGGAGTACAGGGCTGGGAGGTGGCTGGACCTGGAGCTGACCCCATGGTAACCTCCAGCCTTTTCTTCCTCCCCATCTTGCAGGATTTCCCTGAAGGTGGCCAGAGTCACCTGGGGCGCCTGGTCCCCAAGCTGCAGGAGGTGAACCGCTGCCTGGGTGACCTTCTTTCTACTGCTGGCAAGGTGAGAACAGCACATCAGCAGCTTGAGGTTTGTGTGATCTTAGGACTCATCCTGTCCCCACCATGTTGGTGGCTGGGCTGACATTGGAGCTGCCAGAATTTCCTGCAGCTCTGGGGAGGTGATGAGGGACAGCCGGAGGACAGCACAGCTGGTCCCCAGGTGGGCTGGAGGATGCTTAAGGAATATGGGGGCCTAAAGAAGATCCCCAAAAAGGTGCAGCCATTGTCAAGGGACTAAGAAGCCCAACCTTCTGAGGTGCTGAGTCAGCCACTTCAGAGCTGACTGTCCTGCTGGGCAGGAGCCAAGCACACTGGCAGGAATGCTTCCCCATTCTGCTTGGTGGGCTGAAGACCCTGTGAAGGCCTGTGCTGGGATTTTAATCTTCTACAGGGGTTCTCTCAGTTCTTTGTATACCGTAGAAACATCTGGCCTTGAAGAAGTGCTGGGAAGAGCCACAGGGTAGGAGGTTCAGTGTCCCATCCCTTCATCTTCCCTACAGACAGCAAACCCCTCCTCAGCCCTGAGCAGGCTAGTCTCTGTGACGTCCCCAGCTTCCACAGGCTCCCAGCAAGCCATCAACATGCTGAAGGAGCAGAATCGGCTTCTCACCAAGGTGAGCAGAGGTGGGGGTGGAGGAGATGCCCTTGGGGGTACTGGGAAAGGAAGGGTATGGGATGGAGCTGGGGAAGTAGTGACAGGCAGTGGGAAGTGTTCCTTCAGCTTGGCCAGACTTGGCCATCCCAGAAAAGGGTGTGTGGACTGCATGTGGAGACCTTCTGGCACACAGCTGTGCCCAGCTGTCTCCAGATGCTTGCTAGGTGAGTCAGTGGCAGGGATGGGGCATTCCTGACAGAGGGAAAAGACTTTGACAAACAGAGGTCACAAGAGAGTGCAGAGGCTGCAGCTGGGGGAAGAGAGGGTCTGCCAGGGCCAGGCTCACTGCTGGGGTTTCTGTCTCAACTCATGGTCACAAAGATGCTCTGGAGCCAGGCTGGGACAGCTGGGGGTGTTCACCTGGAAAGGAGAAGGCTCCAGGGAGACATTAGAGCTCCTTCCTTTAGTGCCTAAAGAGCCTCTATGAGAGCTGGGGAGGGACTTTGGACAAGGGCCTGGAGGGATAGGACAAGGGGGAATGGCTTCCCACTGCCAGAGGGCAGGGTGAGATGGAATACTGGGAAGAAATTGTTTCCTGAAAGAGTAGTGAGGCCCTGGTACAGGGTTGTCAGAGAAGTTGCCCCATCCCTGGAAGTGTTTAAGGGCAGGTTGGACAGGCCTTGGAGCAACTGGCTCTAGTGGAAGGTGTTCCTGCCCATGGTTAGGGGCTGGGATGAGATGGGCTTTAATGTCCTCCTACCCAAGGCCTGTGATTCTGTGGTTCTGTGAAATGTTACCTGCAACACACCAGTTGCCAGCATTTTCCTCCCCTATCTTGTGCAGGAGGTGACTGACAAGAGTGAGCGCATCACCCAGTTGGAGCAGGAAAAGTCTGCCCTGATCAAGCAACTCTTCGAGGCTCGTGCCCACAACAACCATGAGATGAGCCAGCTGGACTCCACCTTCATCTAGCACATGCCTCCCCTGCCCCATCCCCAAACTTCCTCTGGGGTTTCAAGGGACTTTTGCTCCAAACTCATCACACCCACAGCTCCAGGTGTTCTGTCTCAAGTTCTGGGGCTGCTGGTGGCATCTCTGTGGGAGGAAGTCAGGACCCCTCTTGGGGAGCATCCCTGCCCTGCTGATGACTTATCAGCCATGCTGCTCTCAAGATGCTCCTTTCCTGTCTCTAAATGGGCTGCAGGGATGCTGTCCCCAGCCCTGTGACCCCCAGCATGCAGGACACATGGCTCTGTCGTGTTTGTGTTAGTGGTACTATAGTTGCTGTTTTCATGTCTGCAAGCTAGGGAATGAGCCATAGACCCAGCCAAGATAGCCTATGCCTCTGAGCTGCTGTTTTGGGTTGTTGACAAGTTGAGACAGACACCTCACCTCACACGTTACTTGTCTTGACCTGGCAAATACTTCCTGATGTCTGCCAGGATTAGATTCTTTTCATGATGACTGTGAAAGGAGTAGTGATGTTCCATAGCCTGAGGATGCTCACATCAGCCTGACCTCACAGAGGGGCTTTAGAACTTGGTTTTGTATTTAACTGAGTGTGGGACAGAGCACAGGCTGACAGGCTCTTCACTGTGCACTTCTCCACATGGAGAAATGGCAGCTCTGCCTTGCGTGGTTGTGGAGGCTACTGCCAGGGATGGCATCCTGACTGTGAGCTGCCCTTCTCTGCAGGTCTCTTGAGGGGTGATGGTGGTCAAAGATGGGTCCTATTAGATGGCACATATCAGGACTCCTCCTGCTTCCCACCAGCTCAGTGATGATGCTTGAGCTGAATGGCATTTGGCTGTGGCTTGGTACTTGGTATCCGTGGTACTTCCACTGGAGATCCCCTGTAGCGCAGCCTGGCCCTCTCTACCCCCACGGCCAGGACCTTTCTCTCTGGGCTTGTTTCATACTCTGGCTCTCCAGACATGATACTGTGGCACTGAGTTGGGCAGAAGGTGCTGGATCTGCCCTGAGCTGACACATGCAGGCCAATTCTGTTCTCACTTCTGTTCTTATCTGTCAGGACTCTCTGTCCCATCCAACTGTTCTCTTTGAGACTGATCCTGAGCTAAAGCTCACTGCAAGGCACGAATCCCTACTCTGCCCATGTGCCTACAGCTGGAGTGGGGATCAGCAGAGTGCCAGGGAGATGGTGGAGGAGGAGCAGCAAGGCTATGGCTAGTCATGTCCCTGTCTGAAGGAGTTGGATGTTAGTTGTCCCCTGGGCATCAGTGCTTGCCATCCTTTCTGTGATGCCTCTTCTGGTGTCTGGTGCCTCTTTTGCCTGAGGTTTAATTAGAACTGACCCTTTTTATGAGGGTTACCTGTCTGTAGGGATAATAAAGTGAGGTGACCTATTTAATTTATCCTTCTGTCTCTCTCCCTAAATCAGCCCATCTACTGCTGCCAGCCCTGAAGTCTCTGACTGTCCTGTCTCTCAGAATGCAGGGGGAGCTGAAGCTGCAATCTGGTGAGCAAACAAAGAGTCCGGGGGTCTCTGTAGCTGGACATGTTTCCATGTCCCTTCCCATCACCTCTGGATTTTCCAGGGTCTGGGGATCCCCTGTCCCCTGCTGTGGGGCAGGGTATTAAAGCCACCTCCACCCCTTCCATATGCTGTAGCCTCATGTATCTACTCCTCCAGAAGCTGTGCTTGGGGCTCACACTGCTCAGGCAGTGCTGGTGCAATTCACCTCTTACTTGCTTTTAAGTACCCTTTCTCAGAGCTACCCCACAGTGACTCCTTCCCACAGGGTCGGCCACAAGGGACCTCAGTGGCGTGGCATGTGTGCCACATGTCCCTCTGCCCTATGAGATGGCAACTCAAATTGGGTGAACCTGAGGCTCTGCAGCGATTGGGGCACTGTCCTTTTCCAGGCTATGGGATGAACCCTGCACCCTGCAGAGACTGAGCCTTCCCTGTGGGGAGCAGAGCCAAGAGGGAGGCCCCACTCTGCTTACTGGCAGCTGGCAGAGGGATCTCTGCCGTAGCCTCTTTCAGGTGCTGCTTAGGGCAGCCTCTAGTTCCAGCTGGGACAGGAAGAGGGTTGGTAATTGCCCTTGGTTCCTATTTTGTGCCTTTGCTTGGGTGTGGAGCTCATGCGGGCTTCCAAAGGAAAAAGAGAGTCATGGTTGCCACTCCAGGCTGCTCCATTCAGAGCCAGGGTAACTCTCTTTGCCCCCACCCAGGAGGGTTGTCCCAGCCCTGGCCAGCACCACTGGCCCCCACCCTACCTTCTGTGAGACTGCTGCAGGTTGCAGGGTAGCCCTGGCAGTGCCAGGGCCCACTGGGACTAGGTTTCCCCTGGGAACTGCAGGGCTCACCTCCAGCTATCACTCTGGACTGGCCACACTGTTTCTAGGTCCCTGATGAGCCTGACCCTCCCCTGTGGGCCTGGTCTGTGTCCACTTAGGTACCCTTAACTGTGGGGGCTGGCTCAGGAGCCGTGAGACCTGTGTTTGGGGCTGGGTCTGTAAGTGTTGTATATGCTGGGACATGTAGTTGAACACCTTTCATTCTCTTCAGGCTTTTTCCTGCTGGAACTGGGTTTCCATAGATGTGTAGCACTTCCAGGGCTCCGATAACTGGTGGAACCCACTGTGTGAAGCTGTGGTTACACTGGGAACAGCTGGAGCAGGGCTGTGCTGTCCCCAGCTGGGACAGCTCCTGGCAACCCACCTCACCTCCACACTGGAGGTTGTAACAAGCAGGTGCAACACCATGGCTGTCAACATGCCTGTCCCTGGGCATTTGTGGTGGTTGCCATTGCATAGGGGGTGCGACTGAGCAGGGTGAGTCTTCTCCTGAGCTCAGTCTCGAGGTGTACCTGGCCACTGGGCTGCCCAGGGATGCAGGATCTCATCCTCTGTGTCCTCAGCCATGCAGTTTGGGAATGATCTAGCCACCTAGGTTTATTTATTCTTAGTTTCTCTCTTCTCCTACCCAGCTACATGCCCTTTACATGCCCTCTGAGCCTGGGCTCCATGTCCAGCTTCCCCTTTAGAGAAGGGCTGTTGCCCTAGCAGAGCAGTTATCTCACATATCAGCAGGAGCAGCTGCATCTTGGGCCCCTGATCTGAACATTCTGTCTTTTTTGCTTTTCTTCCCTGCCATATGGTCAGCACTGCTGGGCCACCACAGTCTCTGCTGCCCTGGCCCTACAGCTCTCCTATTCTACACCTATTGTCCTGCTGTTGTCAGTGCAACTCCCTGGGAAAAAAACTGAGGTCATGATAACCTGAAGAAGACCCTGGGTCCTGGGGATGGTTCTCATTGGGATGGGGAGCTGGGCCGTGCAGGGCTGACTAGACTAAGGAGGTGCCTGTTGCATCTCAGACCTGCAGGCTCGTGCTGATCATCCCTGTGATCCCTCAGAGTGTTCTCTCATCCCAGACCATCCCGTGCAGCCCTGACTGTATGCTGGGCTCTTGCTTGTATCCCAGGTTCCAGAATGCCAGTGCTGTTTTCCTCTCAGCAGGTATAAACTGCCTCTTGCCTTAGGAGCATCACCTGGTGCTACCCAATGCTCCCTGTTGCCTCTCCTTGCCTGTGGCTGACATTTGCAGCACTGTGAGCAAGGGCCCACCCCAGGTGGAATGGAGAGGATCTGCCCTCCCCACTGCAGGGAATGGTTGTGGCTGAGCTAGCGTGGTTCATTTCTGGGGGATATTTCCCATCTGGAGGGGATCAAACACAGCATCCAGGCTCTGCTTCTGTCCCATCAGATCTCTGCCAGAGCCAGTAACTGACTGTGGCTGTGATCCCAGCCTGGCGTGGGCGCTCACCTCTGCCTGCTCCAAGGCAGAGCCACCCCACTCTGTTCCATGATCTGATTGAAGGCAGATGCTCCCTCTGGGAGACCCATGTGATGGGGAAGAGTGAGGCCTCCAGAATCCCTGCTTTGCTCTGCAGCTGTGTTCCACAGGGACCATGACTTAAACTCCCACACATTACACAAAGAGATAGCAGCACATGGCAGATACTCAGCCCTGGAAAAGCAGCTGTCAGGGAGCAGAGCAGGGGCTGAGGTCTTGGCCGGCACCCTGGAGGACCACGTGTACTGTGTGGGTTCCTTTAGACCCAAAGTGTCCCTGTGTGGGACACCCGTGTGGCAGTGGGTGCAAACAGTGGGTAGAGGTGACCTCATCCTCCTGCTGTGCCATTGGGCCACCTCTGGTTGCTTCTCCTGGGAGATGGGGTCATACTCTGGGTGGGAACAGGCAACTGGAGGGACAGAGCCCGCACTAGGTCTGTGCTGCAGTCATATCCCAGGGAGCCATCAAAACCCCCCATGTAAAAACACCCTTTGACTGCCCTGCCTCAGCTGTAGACGAGGGCTGGGCAGATGAACCGTTGAATTGGAGAATCAGAATCCCAGAGGGCTCTGAGTTGGAAGGGATCTTTAAAGACCATCTTGTTCCACACCTTCCCATGGGCAGGAATGCATTCTACTAAACCAGGTTGCTCCAAGTCCCATCTAACCTGGCCTGGGACACTTCCAGGGATGGGGCAGCCACAGCTTCTCTGGGCAACCTGTGCCAAGGCCTCACCACCCTCACAGGGAACAATTTCTCTCTATTACGCTATCTAACCCTTGAGGCCATTCACTCTTGTGCTGTGACTCCAGGCCCTTGACCAAAGCCCCTGCCCTGCTCTCTTGGAGCCTCCTTAGGCATTGGAAGAGGCTCTAAGGTCTCCCTGGAGCCTTCTCTTCTCCAGACTGAAAAAGCCTAACTTTCAGACTTTTGCAACCCTTCCTCAGGAGAAATGTTTCATCCCTCTAATTCTCTTTGTGGCTCTCCTCCATGGATCAGCACATCCTCAAAGCAGAAAGCCTGGACTATAGGCACAAACAGCCCAGCACTTCACTCCCCTGTCTCACTGCTGTCTGGCCCCCTGGACATGGGGCAGGGGAGACATGACTCCTGCTTGCCCTGTAGTCAGATCCAGGGGACAGCACTGGGAGTAGCAAGTCCTTTTGCCCTCTCCTGGGCATGTACCCTCCTTTTACCCCCAAAGCTTCTCTGCTTTGGGTCTAAGAGAACCCACAAATGTGCCATGGGCATCCAGGGACAGCCCGTCCTTGGCCAGGTCCAGGCAGGCAGGTTTGGCTTATTTTGGCTACTGAAAACAGCTCCTGTCCATGAAGGACATCTGTGAATGTCCACGAGAAGACTCCAGGTAGGGATGTCATGGCAGTAGAAATGTCTCCTGGCCCTTTTCCTTGAGGGTAAAAAAAAAAAAAATCCAGTTTTTATTATCTAAATTATGACATCTTCCTGTCAAGAACCTGAGGGCAGGCAGGATTGGCATCCTGCAGCTGCCGTGGGCAAAGGTCACAGCCACATCCATGTCTTTGTGCCCACAGATGGGGACCCACAGGGCAGAGTGACACAGCAGTAACAGCCCAGTGCAAGCAGGATATCCTAGGCTGAGACCCTAGCCCCCAGGTATGGCCTCTGCTGAAGATCACAGTTCCCATGTGGTGCTGCTCAAACTGGGAGAAAAAGCCAGTCTTTTGTCCTATTCATTAAATCAAGAAACCTGAAAGACATTGCCTTAGCCCAAAGGTTTTGCTTAGCCCTAGATGAAAAGACTGTGCTGAGTTCAGTGCAGGAAGTTTTAAACGCTTCCCTTTTTTTCTTTCTGAAGGCATAAGTTCTGCTAGGCAGAAAACATCCAGTTCTTTGGGATCCTTCCAAAATCTCCATTAGCTCTTCAAATCTTCCAAGACCTTCATTAGTCCTCAGGCTGAACCACTTTATGGGCAAGGCCTTGTTGCACGGGTGGATCAACCATCCCACTGTCCTAGGCTAGGAGCCACCCCAGACTCTTGAGTCCAGTGTCCCATCCCATGTGATGGTTATGCCCTGGCCAGCTTGGAAAGGCCTCAGCTGATTCAAGCAGGAAGTTATAACCAAAGGATCTAACAATTCCATCATTAAATATTTAGTATTGATGGCTTAGGAAGGAAATAATTTGGGTTTGTGAGAGACATCCTGTTGCTGACGCTCCTGCACTGGTGCCAATGCCTTATCACTGGTGGCTGGTGAGTGCCTGCAGCTGCTTCTCCATGCCATGCTGCCAGGCTTGTCCCATTGGGTTAGAGGGACCCAGCAACTCAGCAGCATTCTTGGCACCCCTGCATCCATGACAGCTGGAGGGATGAGGCTGATTCAGGGGAGGTTCTTGGTGAGGTCTCCAGGAGCAGCTTCACCCCTGCAGTCTCCCACACTCTGCACTTCCTGGACACCTGCACTTGTCAGCTCCCGTTTTACTTCTCTATCCAAAATCCTAGGGAGGTTTTCCCAACCCAGCCATTTTTCACATTTTCTTTGGATGAGTAGACTGTTGCATCATTGGCAACTCCTAGGATCTCCTTATTCCTCCTAAAATCAAGGAATTAGGAAGAAAAAACCCCACATAAGCAGCTTTTGTAAGCAATACTTTTTAGGAGAGGGTGTTTCTTTCTCTCCAGGGTCCTCAGCCTTCTTTGTTCCCTTTGCTCAGCTTCTCATGCAGCTCTCACCTCCAGAGGGAGCCCAGAATTATGAAACCAAAGGGGCTACGAAAATGTTAAGTATTGCAAAACTTAATGGGATTGTTGGGGCTGCAAGGCTTGGAGCAGCTCATCCCACAGGAACCAACCCCCCCAGGAATGACCTGAATGCTTTGCATCCTGCAGGACAGCTGTGTTGGGGGGGCATCTGGGGAGGGGCAGAGCTCCTGTTGTGACTGTGCCATTCCTATGACTGACCCACTGTTCCCAGGAGCAATGGGAGCTGGGGCCCATCTCCAACTCCTGTGGCTTTTCCAGGGATTTCCATCATTTTAGTGGGGGTTGCTTTTCCTCCTCCTGCCTCTCAGTGGGATTGGCAGCTCTGCCTGCTCACAGAATGCAGGTGTGCTAGCCTCAGGATGGGATGTGGGTCTGCAGAGCAGGATCCCTTCTTCAAGGTCCCCAGCCCCCTGGGCCCCTCCTGCCCTGTTGCTGCTGGCTGGAGGCACCAGGGTGATGCCTTCAGGGCCAGGGAACTTTTGCCCATCCTTCCAGCTGCCAGATAAGCTGCAAGGCTGAGAAATGGCTTTCTGGTCGCTGGTATGCGTGCCAGTGTCAGGCTGTGACAGCCAGCTTGGCTGACCACTGCCACAGCTCAACAGCTCCAGCACTGTGAGCGTGCTAATGACTCCCTCCAATGACAGATGCATGGGGGAACACTGCCACAGACACCGCTGCACCAGTATCCATGGTAGTGCTCTGGGAGATAGATGCTCAGGGATTCTGGCACTGCTAGAGAAATCCTCTGCCTTGGGCACACGTAAGGGCATGATCACAGCAGCACAGCTGTGGCTGTGCCAGGCTGTCCTGTAGCCATGTGCACAGTATCTGTGCACACACTGTGGCTGTAGTCATGCCATGTACATGCTCATCCTGTGTCTGTGCTCACATCATGCTCATGGGTTACACTGTCCGTGGTTATGTGTATCCATGCTCACATATGTTACACCATGGCTTTGCTCTCACTGTGGCCCTGCTCTCACCACACCAAACTGTTCCACTCTCATTCCTGGCTCTCCAGCAAGGCACAGAGGAAAGAGGCCTTCCATGGGGCAACCACCCAACTGCTGGGGCTCAATGTCCTCCCCTCCACTGCCCCCAGACACCCTGCATGCATGAGCGCTGTTGGTGCTGCACAGTGAATACCCCAGGCAAGGCTGCAGGAGACACCTCATCCTGCAGCAGCCTGGGAAAAACAGGCTGGGGATAAAATTAGCTGGAGATTTTATTACTAGGATTTTATTTTTAAAAGCAATGGAAAGTACATCACTGGTGGGAAAACCCCAGAGGTCTGGGCCATCCTGTGGGATAGCAGTATGCCTCTGCTCTGTGGTGGATATCCTGCTCACCCCAGGAGGGATGTAAGGTGGGAGCTGGCTGTAGGAACAATCAGCATCACAGCAAGGACCATGAGAAGCTGACCCTGCCCCCTGGGATGCACCAGCGTGGTGCAGTGGCACATGAGGCAGCAGGGACAGCTGAGGCCTGCCAGGAGGCATCACATGGCCATAGGGTCCCTGGGAGACTCTGGTGGGAAGGAGCCTTCCTGTCTGAGCAGTACTCATCCCTCCAGCCAGAGAAGATACAACTCGGGATCTGTAAACTCAGGACAGTCCTGGAGAGACTGGAGAGGGATGGAGCTACCAGCTCTTCCAGTGTATTAAGTGAATGTAGAAGCCAGATCCAACCCCATCCTAAAGCAGGCAGCTCCTAAAGCAGACAGCTCCCAGAGCTGGAGTGGGTGCAGCAGCTCCCTGATAAGGAATGGTGCTTCTGGAGGTTTGCCTGCATTGCAATAGAGGGATTTTGACAAGTACAGAGAGGAGGGATCTACTGAAGGGTGAAAATCAGAAAATCATGGCTGGCTCAGGACACCCCCCAGCTGAAGACAGCTGGAGACAGGAAGAGGGCTCAAGGAAAGTGTCCCATATGCATGCTGTCACCTTCCTCATTCGTGGACACTGCTGTGTTGCAGGAGGGTACAGTGGGAATATCACAGCTGTGTTACTCCTGGCTACTTCCAGGCTTATTTGCTGAGAGTGATGTGTACCAGCCAGGAATGTGGCTGGCACAGGCTCCAGCTGGATTCTGACATTATTTTTTAAACGAGTGGAACTTGCACCTGTAAAGATCTGACCTGAAAGCTTAAACCTACTGCTAGGAGCCCAAGCAAGTGCCTGTCTGGTCCCCTGCTGAGCTGTCCAGTGGCTCCCAGGACTCCCCAGTTGTTCCAAACACTGGAAACATTTCTCCTCATGCAGCAGCCCGCTGCTGAGCAACAGAACCTGGTGTTCATCCTCTCTCTGCCCGTCAGGAGTGATGGTCCTGGCAGATTATTGAGAGAAACCTGAGCAGCACTTGCAGCCTGGCACAGGGCTCACGCTCTCTATGCCTCTGGTTGGAAGTGGCTGGGATGTGGCAGCTGCCTGGTGTCTCTTCTAGACCTTGGGTTTGGGAAATCCTACTATGATTGAGCACCTCCCCAACCACAGAAGAACCAACATTGCCAATCTCGGGGATTGCTTCCAGAGAGACGTGTGGGGTGTTGGAAAGGGAAGCTGAATCCTTTAGCCAGGCACATAAAGCCTTCCTGCATGATAAGGTGAGGGTAGGACACAGTGGCAGCCAGGTAGGCTCCCAGCACCAGTTTGGGGCTCAAACCAGCCCTCAGAGGCTGGAGCAGATTCCTGCCATGGGAGGGTAGAGGTGTGGGATCTTCCATGGGCTGCAGGTGGGTATCTGCTCCACCATGGACCTCCATAGGTTTCAGGAGCACAGCTGCCTCTTCATGGTCATCCCACAGGCTGCAGATAATCTCTGTTCTAGCACCTGGAGCACCTTCTCCCCTCCCTCTCCACTGAACTAGGATCTGCAGGGCTGTGCAGTGGTTTTTACTTTTTCTTAAATACATTATCCCAGAGCACCCCCCCATTCAGTGCTGGCAGGCTCAGCTTTGGGTGGTGGTGCTGGGTCCAGCACAGGGACAGCTTCGGGTGCCTTCTCACTAAGGCACTCTACGGACCCCCACTGCCCAAACCTTGCCAATGCAAGGTTTTGATGTCCCCCTGGCAGGATGAGGACCAGGCTAGAGCAGAAGGGGGATGCACTGGAAGTAGGATGTGGCTGCTTATCCATAACAGCCTCTGCCCAGCTC
The DNA here is from genome assembly GCA_013397375.1 of Toxostoma redivivum. Lineage (NCBI taxonomy): Eukaryota > Metazoa > Chordata > Aves > Passeriformes > Mimidae > Toxostoma > Toxostoma redivivum. The sequence continues at coordinate 564,197 of VXBI01013977.1, read as the reverse complement.
CTGTCTGGTTGATACACACCAGGCAGGACCATGTCTGTCCTGACAGAAGCTTCACACACCTGGGTTGATAACAGCTCTCCTGAGGACTCACCAACCTGGGCAGCTGCTCCAGCACCCAGTGCAAGGGAGTTTGAGATCTGGACCTCGCCGTCCACTCCTCAGAAAGGAGGCGAGTGGCTGCTGAGCGCCTCTGGCAAGCTGCCTGCACACCCAGATGCTGCCAAATTTCACACTCATGCACTGTTTCTCTGCTGAGGGTTTAAATTCAGCCCTGCCCAGGGACTTTGAACAAAAAGAAATTACCCCAGTAAAGAAAGCTTTTCCCCACAATGGGATAGTGTCTCCCTGCAGCACCTGTCATTAGCCCATGAAACCATGGTTGTTCTTCCACCTCACAAAAACTAAAATCCACCTGAAGCTGGAAAATTTGCACTTAGTAGTTTCAAACAAGTCACCTGCTGAAACCTGAGAGCAAGAGGTGGGACAAGCATCCTTCTCATGCTCTCCTTAGGCCTGGCCCTATCCCTACAGGCACAGAGGAGCACCTAGAGGTCACTGCCATTTTCCTTGCAATGAACCTGGGTAGGTTTTTCTTTTCCTTTTGTCCTAGGAACAAAACACTAATGTATCTTAAAAGAGCAGGGCCATGGCCTTGAGTGAAGCATTAGCATCCCTGAAGGTCTGAGATCATCCCAGAATACAGCTGTTCTCTATCTCCTTTCCCCTCATGGTGACTCAGAGATGCATTTAACCGGTGCCATCCCAGGTGAGGGTGCTGATTGCTGTCCTGCAGCAGAGAACATTTATCATGAGACTTTTTCTTCAAAATATTTTGCAGATCAGAACCACAGAATCGTTTGCATCATGGGACCTTCAAGTCCATCTTGTTCCAGCCCCTGCCATGGGTAGGGACACCTTGCACTAGACCAGGTAGTTCCAAAAACTGTCCAACCTGGCCTTGGATACTACCAGGATGGGGCAACCACAGCTTCTCTGGGCACACTGTGCCAGGACCTCACCACCCTCACACGGAAGGATTTCTTCCCAGTATCCTATCTAACCATTGAGGCCATTCCCCATTGTCACTTCCAGGCCCTTGTTCCAAGTCCCTCTCCAGCTCAGCTTTGCTGGAAGGCTGGAGGGCTTGCTAGGGGGTGGATGCTGAGGGATGCTAAGGGATTGTCTCCAGGAAAGTGGGCTCCTAGTGGTGTTTGTCCAAAGTGGGAGCTGTCAGGACCCAGGAAAGATCTGCCCTTTGCCCAGATGTCAGTGGGTTTGGGTGGGGATCCTGCAGGGCCTGGGCAGCAGGAACAGGGAGGGATGCTGCCAGGACGTACCCAGGGCTGAGAGACAATACAGGAGATGGAGATATCCCTTCAGTGAGCCTTGGCAAAGGGCCACAGCACTAGCTCGCTGCCCTTATGTTGCAGTGGGTCCATTGCTGCCATCACTGAAACAGGACTCCTGAAGCCAGCAGGAGCAGTCCAGGCTGCTTCAGGCACGTGGCACTGCCCTCCCTGCCACAGTGGTGGGAAATGAATCTATGCTGTGTGTACCACTGTCTGCCCATGCCATCGACTGCCTGTGCCACCATTAGCTTGAGTGTGCCATCACCTGCCCTGCCTGTGCCTCATGCTGGCATTGCTCTGCTGGACACAAGGGATTTGTTCTGCTACCAGGAGTAACATTTGTTCTGGAGCCAGGAGTAACAACAGCCTGTGACATCCCCAGTGCCCCTTCAGAAGGGCTTCTGTTCTCCTCTGCCCCCACCAACGACTGGGAGGCCTGGGAAAATGTGAGCACTGACTTCCCAAGGGCAGTAGGAGCTGAGTCCTGGGGCCCCTGGGCAGTGCATTTGGGTTTTGGCTCTGTCAGCAGGATGGCACCAGGAAGTCCTTGTCCAGGAACAAAGGATGCTCTTCCAGTCTGGGTCCAGCGTGGGTGACTTCAAGTCGTCTCCTGACCTCCAGTAGTCAGCTGGCTGAGGCTGCATGCTGGAATCCCAACAGGCAGGGAAGGATCTGGCTGCCCAATTGGTGGGGAGAGCCATTTGGAGTAAGGATGGGAAGAGAATGCACATTGTGTCAGCTAGGGCTGGAGCAAGCCCTGGACTCTAGCAGAGGAAATGGCTCTCCTGAGATTTCTTGCTGCATTTTGGGATGTGTAAAGGACTGGAAATGTGCCTGCTGGCTGGGGAAGTGTCCTTTGGGGCTGTGTACCTTTTCATGGAGGCAGTGACCATCTGTCACAAGAAAAATCCATTTTCAGGGCCACAAATTTAACTTTAGCATTGTTGTTAAGGCAGTCACTGGATTGACAAAGGACGGCTCCAGGCTGGTGGAGAGATCTGAGCCAGTGTTCTGGGGCTGCTCTCATGGCTTCTGATGGAAAACAGTGGGAAAAGAGACCAGCAAAACCAAGGAGTCCGGATGGGATGTTTCCGTGATGCAGAGGTTTCACCAGAAGGACTGTAGGGTGGGAGAGGGAACACTGCAGCTCTTCTTGGTGCTCCCCACTTCATGGGGGGGATGAGGGTGGAGAGGGAGCAAACCAGGAAGCCTGAGACATGCTTCCTGAACTGGCTGCTATGGCACAGTGCAAGGGTGGGGGATGCTCAGAGCCCTCCTAAAGCGTTGGCTTTTCCCTAACAACTCTAGGGGCTTTGAGGGAATCTCTGGGCAGATAATTTCTCCGTGCATCAGTGATGGGAAAGAGCAAATTCACTGCACAGGAGAGCTGATGGAGAGATGCCAATTCAAACCCTATCCTTTCAGGTTACTTGAATTCTCCTTGTAGGTCAGTACAATAGCTGAGCATGGAGTAATAGGTTGTTTGGAGCTTCAAGGGACACAAATCCCTCATATAGCTGGGTTAAACGTAGATAATTGGGGAATAAGAGACCACATCATGTCAAAAAGGATGTGGGTTTTGGGGAACAGTAGACAGTAGTGCTTGTACCCACTCCAGGAAGACACTCCCAGGTGCCCCACCTCCCCATGCCCTGCTACCCATCCTCTTGCCACTCACAGGGACCTTTGCAGCATCCCAAGGCCCTGTTCATTTCAGGCCTCTGGATGTTGAGTAGCAGGGTTGGCAGAAGGGCCCCTCAGCTGCCCCCAACAGCTCCCTGCTTGGTCAGAGCCCTCTGATGCTTTGGTGGGGCTCAGCAGGGACAGCTTGGGTGTCTCAGACTCCCCCAGGAAGTCCATTCTTGCTGTGGGTCTCCATGGGGTTGTGGTGATGGCCACAGGCTGCTTTAGTGAGCCTGCTGCCCTGAGAGCCAGGCAAGGGCTCAGCCTCTGCATGGCCCAGCATGGCCATGGCCTGGTGCTTGTGGGGATGAGATGAGATTGTTCAAAACATGGTTTCTCACTTGGAATTGGAGCCTGTTGGCCAGTTTAAGAGAAGTGACAAACAGTTCCCTGCTTTATTCCAAAAAGAATATAATTTTCCCCTCCATTCTGACAGCTCTGTCCCCAGCCCACTACTGTCCCCTCCCTCACACTGAGGATGGGGATCAGCCCCTTGCCACAGGGCTGCCCAGGAGGATCCGTGTGTGGTGCTCCCTTCCTTCATGACACATGCTTCTCTCGTGTTCACCCAACCTGTGCCATGGGCTTAGGGACAGGTGAGCCTGCAGTGGCTCCATGGAGCCAACAGGATGTGACCATGACCCTGGGCCTCCATGTGCCAAGGACACCTCTGCCCTGGGGCAACAGCGTAGGGGATGGATGTTCTACTGGTAGGTCTGGTGTCCTGTGCCAGCATCCACAGGCTCATGTCGTGAGCTTGGGGACAGAGCTTGTCAGGTGTCGTGCCAGGGCTGTGGGAACAAGGCTGTCATCCTGAGGGACTGCCCGGTGCCTCGATACTTCCCAGCCCTCTGTCCTGGCAGGAGAGGGCTCTTGGCAAGACAGCCAGGAGAAACCAGTGGGGCTTTTCTGGAAAAGCTACCTACTTCCTGGCTGGTTCAATGCCAGGACAACAGTGATCCCTGCCCATGGACCCCCTCAGGGCTTGCATCACACAGACAGTCCTGGGAAACAGGAGACAAAAAAGGGCTTAGAAAGTGAGGCAAGAATAGAGATTTGTACTTGGGTTTGATTTTTCTTCCAGGCAAGGATCCTTGCCAGGAGAGGGATTATAGCCTTGGATACACCGAGATCCTTCCAGACCTTCATTGCCTCTAAGGGGACAAGATCTGGGCTTGGAGCCGAGGCTGGAATACATCAGTGAGCGCCCACTCACAGGGTGCAGAGGCTCAGCAGGAGCTGCACTCTATCAGGACCCTACTCCTGACTGAGGAAGGTTTTTGCATTCCCCTATTTTTTTAACTCTACAAGGTGTAAACACTGGTTGGATTTGCAGCTTCACTGGCCACAGACTCAAAAACACCCCAAAATGCCTCACGTGTGTGCTGTGGCCTTACTCAGTGCTGGGACTGGTGTGGGCATCCCCAGAACTTCCTGACAGGTCCTTGCTTCCATTCCAGTCCTGTCTGACTCCAATTTTGTGCAGGTGAGATGTGGGTAAGTGCACCCTGAGCAAAAACATCTTTCTGGCTCCAGGTTCACACATCTCTGCTGGAATGCGGGATACACCCAACAGCAGAACAGGCAGCTGGGAGGTTTCCTGATACCCCACACAGTATTGTGACTCCTCCATGCAAGGCAACGAGATACTGGGGAGAGAGGCAGCCCCAGCAGTTGGGGAAGCCTAGATATCCAAGTCCTTTGGTTGGTGCAGGACTCATCCTGCCTGGAGGTCCCTGAGGAAGAGGCACCTCTGGGCTTGCACCATGGCCTGCACTAGCCAAAAAATACACCTGATGTTTCAGCTGAGTCCCAGGGTACGTCAGTCCAGGTCCTGACTGGAGTCGCAGAGCCTGGGGACTGGGAGCAGATTCCTACTCCTCCATCTGTCTGTGCCTCCAGTGCAGCTCCCAGGCAGAGCTGAGATTGGGAATGGAGGTGGGATTGGGGTTTGAATTGAGAACGGGGTTGGGGGATTTCTCCCATGGACCACAGCCAGTGGATGGGTGAGCAGCCTCATCCCAACCTGAGACCAAAGGAGCAAGTCCCTGCCCTTATTCCTTGGTCTGTGTTTCAGAGGCAGATGGGGGCTGTACTCATTCTGGGAACACCTTTGCAGCCTTATGCTGTCCCAATGTCCTTTTGGCTGCTACAGGGACTAGGTTGCTCTCCAGCCAGCCCCTCTCTGTTCCTACTGGTTCTTGGTCTGGGTGCCTTTGCAGAGGAGTCCCACTGGCTTCCAGTGCTCCCTCAGGAGCAGGTCATGACCCCTGCACCTTCTGCCAGGGCTGAGATCAATGTTATGCTGAGCAGCTGTGGAGTGTGTTGTGGGATTGTTTGTGCATTGCTCAGGGCTGGCCTGTGCTGGGCCAATCCCAAAGCTGTTGAATGCTTCTGGATTGAATGGTTCCCTGCACTTGCTGTTGGCTGAGGAGCTCGCAGATGGGAGCAGAGAACCCTGTCCCTAGCCCCTCCCTTTGGACCCCAGCCTGTTGCAGGGTCTACAGGCTCATTGTGTTCTTCCTGTTATTACCCAACCACATATGGAGCTGAAGTGCCGCCCACCAGTGCTCCCAGATGTGCTCATCCATGTTTTACAAAGCCATTGAGCAGCCCTGAGTCCCACAACCAGCAAACCCCACCTTTCATAGCCAGCAGGTAATTCCTTCTCCTGCTCCAGTGTCTCCTTTGATCCCTCATTCAACCCTGCAACCCTCGCCCAGGTGGCCCTACCCCAGAGGCTTTTGTTGGAAGAGGTGGATTGGAAAACCTCTCTCCTTTGTCTGGGGAAGTGGCAGATCCCTGCACTGCTGGATGACTAATGCACTCCCCACATTCTCCTCTTTGTATTCACGTTCCACTTTGCTCCCAGAGATAATTTCCCCTGCTCCATGTTGGGGACAAACTTTTCTGTCCAGCTGGGATGGGTGCCAGCATGCCCTGTCTTTCCTGGGGAGTCTGTGCCTGTGGCTCTCCTTGGAGGAAGGCCATGTCTCCCTGAGGCACTGAGCTGAAGCCCATGTCCACACCAGCTGCAGGGATGTAGAAATACAGACGAGAGTCCTCAGGTGTCTCAGGCATGCTGGTCACACATCCTCATCCAGCTTTACCTGGGATTAAGCTCTCAGTGTTTATCCAGGTATGGGGTGAGTCAAGGATGCCAGCACAATAGGGAGCTGGGGCTCCTGAGCTTGTTTCTCTTTGCCTGGGACGCCCATTCCTTCCTCTGGTCTCCTATTCCATGCCAAAAAGAATGACAGAACCATAGAATGTCCTCAGTGGAAGGGACCCACAAGGATTACAGAATCACAGCATCATTATAAAGTTGGAAAATACCTCTATGGTCATGGAGTCCAAGTCCTTGCCCTGCACAGGATACCCCAACAATACCACCCTATGCATCCCTGAGAGCATTGTCCAAATGCACCTGGAGCTCTGGCAGCCTCGGGGCTGTGCCCATTCCCTGGGGAGCCTGGGAAGTGCCCAGCACCCTCTGGGGGAAGACCCTTTTCCTGATATCCAGACTAAACTTCTGCTGACACAGCTTCATGCTGTTGCCTTAGGTTCTGTCACTGAGCAGCAGAGAGAAGAGATCAGCACCTGCCTGATCTCACAGGTTAACCTGGTCCCTTGCTGCTGTGGCCCCATTACAGTGGTGACACAGGCTGTAATTATGAAAAATTGGCATTAAATGGTGGGGAATTTATTGCTGCCCCACAGCAAAACCTGCTCCTGCATCTGGTGGATTGTCTGGCTATTTCAGGTTACAATGCCATTTTTATGTTTGGTCATGCTCAGGGCATCTGTCCCTCCCGCTATCAAAGCAGTTCCCTAAAAATTCACAGCGTGCCTCTGTCCCTGGGAATGGTCAAGGCAGGATAAACATATGGAGAGCAGTGCTGTGGAGGCCAACAGAGGTGACAGAGTTGAGATGCTGGCAGGCAAACAGATGGCAAGCAGGGTGGCAGGCAGACAGGTGACAGCATGGCAGGTAGAGACATGGCAGAGTGGTAGCATGGCAGGGCAACCAGGCTGTGCTGGGCTGGCTCCCCATGCAGCCACTTGCTCATTGAACCTGCTCATTTGGGCAAATTTTATGCTTTACAACCTGAGTCCTGTACAGGTGATATTTGTTCTTGCCTTTCTTTGATGGTGCCCAAAATCCACATCCCTGTTTCCTCAGACAAACAAGGCTGCTCTCGCCTCCGACCATTGGAGCAAATTGCCTGCTTCATCTTCCATGGTAGAGAAAGCCCTCCCTGCCCTTCGCTTGCTTTTTCACACTGAAGTTTCTTGTGCCTGGAGCTCAGGCACTGCCCACCTGGGGCAGCCACCTCAGCACAGACACCTGCTCCTCCCCAGGGACATGGCTGGGTTCCCTCTGAGTGGCTGGGGCTGCCCACACACCATGGGCAGAGGCACTGCCACCCGCGGTGCCCTGCTCTCCAGCCTGTGGTGCCTTGACAGGACTACATGGGAAGGGAGAAATTACATGAGCACCCCGCCCTCACCGCCCCCTTACCACGGCAGCAGCTGGCAGTGCCCGACCCTGGCTGGGCTGAGCTCAGACAACCATGTTGGGGTGCTCCCTGCCTGAACGTACCATCACAGGGTATTTGGGTATTTCTCTGGCTATACATGTGTTGCCTGGCTGACATTCCCCTGGGAATGTCCAAGCTTTTGGTGTCTTGCTGTTTGCACTGGAGGTTGAGTATCCTGGGACACAAGTGATTGTCCTGGGCTTGGCACAGGCTCCCTCAGACCTCAGCTCACACCTCCTACCTCCTTGGGGATGGAAAGAGGGTGGCAAAAGTGACCCCATGAAGAGGAGGAGCAGCCCCCACCCTGGGGAGGGAAGGGATGCCAACCCCCCTTTCAAAGCTACCCATGGATGGTCTGGGAATAGGATTGGCACAAGATCAAGGAGTGGAGGACACTCACATCTCCCAGGATGGGTCCCACCACACCAAGGACCACCTGCCAGACAGGAACTTGCTCCAAAGTCCCCAAACCAAAAGAAGGATGAGGAGCAAGGGGACCATCCCTACTACAGGGCACCAACCCCATCCCCCCCCAACCCTGTTTCTGTTCCCTACCATCCAGAAAAGAGATTTTTTTGTTCCTTTTCAGTCTTTGAAGACCTCATTGCTTGTCCATCTAAAGGTGAAGCAGGAGGTTTGAGAAAGGGATTAAGTGCAATCCAGAAAAGATTTCTCTGTGGTAATCCCTGGAGCAGTTGCACTGTAGAGGATGGCAGATGAGTGCCTCAGAAGGTGAGGTGGGCAGCATGAAGAGTCAAGAATAGGCAGGTATTTTTCCCATAGAAACTTGAGAAGAGTCAGCCTGGGAAGGCAGAGAGGCAGTGGAAATGATGCTGTGCTGCACATCAGGGAAAGGACTGTGGTTTCCTGTGGCATAATCAGCAGCAAAGAAGAATATTTTTTTCGCATAATATATTAATGTCTTGGAGTAGATTGACATGGATTTTCCAGGATTAAGTGCTTAATGAATTGAAGTGAGGAGGTAAACCCCTGCAGACTCACAGATTGAATACAGCAGTCCTGCAGAGAAACCCTGCTCCACACTGATGGACACTGCCAGGGTGAGAGTGACTCTCTGTGCCCCTATTTAGCCAATTTCTTCCCCAGACTCTGCTGCCAGTCACTGCTTTGGGGACAGCAATGGAGCTCATCCTCCATGGGACCTCCAGCAGCAGAACCTGCACAATGGAGTAGGGCATCAGGGCTGGGGGCTTCTGCACCACAAGCCCTGGGCAAAGGCTTAGTTCCATGAGCACCTCTGCGCCCCAATACCACAGAGAGGGGCAGGAAGCTCTGCAGGAGGTCCAGCGCTGATGCAATGTGTGCTGTGCATGGGTCAGCTGTGAGCAGCAGAAAAGCTCGTTGCTTCAAAAAATATCGGAAAGTGAGACCGGCAGTCCCTCAGTGAGGGTGTGACCCTCAAACTGCAACCCAGCTGCTCTAGGAGCCATGTCCTCCACCTTCTCTCTTTGTTTATTATTTTGTTCACTGTTGTATCCCACTGTGTAAGCAAGCTGCAAATGTCCTTCTCAGAGGAAGGAACCCAACCTCCTTTGGCTCACTGCTCTCTATGCGAATGCATCACATTACTCTTGTGACTATATTAAAAACAGCTTCAATATGCATCTGGGCTCCTCAGGGCTGTCACGAAGTTCTTGTGATGATTGAAAGCAGGAACACAGCCACAGTTGTTAATCACTGTAGATGAGAGGTTCTTGTAGCTTTTCTGTATCTCAGGATGTTCCCACATGCCAGTGAACCCATCTAAGGACTAAGCCCCAGGGCGGGGACAGGATGGGGTTGAGCCTGGGGTCAAGGACCATGCCTAGAGGGGTAGATGGGGCTGATCCCAGGGACGTAGGCTGTGCCCAGAAGGAGGGATAGAATTGGGCTGAGCCCTCCCGGTAACGGTGATGTTAGAGGGACAAAGCTGATTCTGGGGCCGGGGCGGTGCCTGAGGGGCCGGGCTGCGGCTGATCCCGGCCAAAAGGACCGTGCCTGTGGGGTGTAGATCGGTCTGGTCCTGGGGCGGCGGGGCAGCAGGAAGATCTGAGTCCGGGTCCAGGGCAGCCGCAGGACACGCAGCTCGGGGCCACGGAGCCCAGTGTCCCGGTCGGGTGTGCCGGGGCGGCGGTGACTCAGCCGGGAGAGGCGGGAGAGGAGGAGGCGGGGGAGGAGGAGCGGCAAGAGCCGCCGCCGCTGCCGAGCC
>VXBI01013977.1:501358-554327 GCA_013397375.1 Toxostoma redivivum | reverse complement strand
GGGGGGCACCGGGAGGTCCTGGGCTACCGGGGGTTGGGGGAGCCGCCGTGGGTACCTCGGTGTACGGCATTCCCGGTGTGCGGGATAACTGGTGCGGGAGAGACGCCGGCATCAGAGGATCCCCAGCGTCACGGGAGGCGCCGGGGCTCAGGGGTCCCTCATCTGCGGGAAGGGTCGCAGGGAGCAGTCCCCGCCGGGTGCGCAAGGATGGAGCCGCCCCGGTAGCGAGACCCGTTGTGTAGCACCTCCGCTGTGGGGCCTCCCGGCTGCAGGACCCTGAGCCGCCCATCCCTTTGTGCCTTAGGACGTGCGCTTTGGAATCTGTTGAACACACTGAAAGATAGCGGCCCCCCAGGCCAGAACAGCTGAGTCAGCATCTGGTGCTGTGGCTCTGCCTGGGCCAGGGCTCCCCTGCGCACCCCAGCCTCTCCCTGGGCTCCACTGCATCGCCTAAGCCAGTGCTGCTGGATGACAAATGCACTTTCCTTTGAATACAAGCTGCTTTTTTTTTTTTCTCTCTCTTTTTCATAGTGAATTCAGATGATGAAAGAAGTTTCTGAGCAATTTCTTGTTGGCCAAGTACTTCTTTTGTAGGCCAAGTCTTTTTGTTTTAAAATAGTCCCAGGCTCTTGTCCTGAAATAGTTCCATCTAAAACCCCCTTCTTCTCATCCCAAGCAGTTTACTTGGAAACTTTCTGAGCCAGCCTGCATGCCAGATGTGCCGCTGCCTTCTCTCTGAGTTTGTCAGATGTAATGAAGACTAGAATGAGAAGACAAGCTGGCTTAGCCAAGATCACCCTTTTTCCTCGTAGTACAAATGCCAATTATTAACTCCTTCTCTGTGACGCCTTTCTTTGCTACCCATTGCCACATGCTGGGGCATCTTGGGCAGTGCCCTGAGCTGGTTTCAGAGTGGATTTTATCTCTTGGAACATGGAGGAATTAGATTGGTACCAAGATCCCCATATGTAGCACTTGGATCAGTCTGGAAAGCCTTTCTTCTTCCTGGTTCCAAGATGGACCTTTGATTTTAAACCAAATTAATTCCCAGAAACTGTTTTTCTTTTTTTTTTGGTGCTTTTTCTCTCTGAGTGGTAGCACCTTCTAGTCTGCAGGCAGTGCTGTGGTTTGGGGCCAAGCATCCCTGAACACCCACCTGGGTCCTGACTGCTCTGCACAAGGCCTGGCCCAGGGACTCAGGGTTCTTGGACATGCCAAGTGCTGTGAGGTCCAGCGTGGTGTGCGTACCAGTGTCCAGCAGTACCTACTCCCATGGGGCTGGCACCAGGAAGATGCTGAGGAGTTTCTTTCACACAAAGCTTGGTGCTGTTTTGAGAATGCAGAACTTTGTGTTCTTTTAACAGAGTTATTTAGTTTGAGTTATTTTAACCGAGCCCAAAAGGTGCCCATATGGTTTAGAGATTGGTCCTGCTACGAGAGACCCTGGGCATGTCTTCTGATGGCCTGGACAAGATGTGGTCCTTGCTGACTCAGTCCACATTAGCTGCTGGATAGTGCTGTTCACTGCTGAGCTACAGCTCCACATCTTCCCTTTCCAGCTCCTTTGCTTGTAATATAGCCCTAAAACCACCCTGGATTAGTTATCTTGCTGCTGAGGGACTGATACTTCCTTCATGGGTCCACAGTGGAGCCCATAACCTGACTGCCCTGAGCTGCTGCCTGCTCTTGACAGCTCTTTTATTTCTTCTTTTGGCAAATGTATCTCTGGCAGTTTCTACGTCCTGTGGCTGCTGTGGCTAGTGCAGCAGGAAGGAAACCTGTTGCAAGTCACTGCAAACCTGGGTGCCGCATGACCTCACCACCCTTGAGAGAGGCAGAATAGTGGAGGGCCAGGGATGAGCCCCTCATGTGCCATGGGGCAGCCTGGAGAGCCTGTGGGATGAGGGCTGGAATCCTGGGTATGGCCATGGGGCACAGTGCCAGGCAGCAACACATGGGGCATTCTCAATGTTTCCATCTGCCTCCTCCCCTGGGCAGGGCCATACTGATCAGGCCCTACCCATGGCCTTTGGGAACATGACTGTCCTCTGTGTCCCCTCTGCAGGGGCTTTAGGACTGAGCAGCCCTGACTGGGGCTGGGCTGAGTGATGTTGAATTGGAGAGAGCCCTTGGGACCATGGATGACCCAGGAGGCAGCAGAGATAGGGCTGGCATTGGAAAACTGTCCCAGTGTGCGGCCACAATGGAGACCTCTCTGTGTCCCCTCCTCCTGCAGCATCACCAGGGTCTGGTCAGAGGGTTGTGTTAGAAAAATCCCTGTGCTACCAGGAGATGCTGGTGTTGGGGACTGTCCCACATGCATGAGGCCCTGCCAAAGCCCTGGGCACCAGCAGGCAAACATGCCACGGCAGATGAGAGGGGTGATGGGAGCCAAGTGCTGGCACGGGGGTGCGCCAGGACATCTCTGTGTTTCCCCAGCACTCGTTTGAGGTGTGCTTTTTAGCAGGCACAGGGCAGCTCAGCAGAGCTGAGGGCAGCACTCACACTGCAAATCACTGTTGGAGTGGGCTTTCATCCTCCCTCCTGGGGCTTCCTACCTGTAGAGCGCCTGGAGCCTAGCTGCTCATGCCCGTGGCTCAGCAGTGACTCAGACCCACACAGCAACACACTCTGCTCTGGGGAACACTGTGGCTCTGATGCCCAAGCCCAGGGTCTGGACAGGGACAGAAGCTGAGACAGGAACAGGATCTGGGGCCAGGGGCTGGCACCATTGCACACCACTGTAGGTGACCCCATTCATGATTTCTGTGTGAATGCTGGAGGCATGGGGTACCCTCGGGACTGGAGGAGATGACATTCCTTCATCACTGAGAACACACTAGGCTGCCCAAGTCTGCCTCTGTGCCTTCATGCACCATGCACGATTCCCACTGCCAGGCGAAGACGGCTTCTCCACAGGGACAGGGTGCCAAGGACTGTGCCCCCAGGAGGGGCTGGCACAAGGCTGTGGCGACTCACCTCATGCTGGGGTGGCTGTGGAGTGAGCTGTGGCAGCAGTTGGCCAGGCACTCTCTGCAGTGGCAGTGCCATCGTGTTGCAGCACCTTACCTCAGCTGGGCCAAGTGCTGATGCTGCCACTGGCAAGGCTGGGGGACCCACGGGATGCCCCTCACCCACCACTCCACAGCTAGTGGCAATGGGCTGGAGGTCCACGAGGAGCTGGTGTTGGCAGCAAAGGGCACTAGGGTGTGCCTACGTGGGGCAGCCAGTTCTGCATCCTGCTCCAGCAGTGCCACTGTTTTCCCAACATGTTACCTCTGCATGGGGCTTGCCCTGGGTGCAGGCTCCATGTTGCCTCTCACTGCCTGCACTTCCCTGTGCCCAAGCACACCCATGCACATGCTGCTCCTAAATGCATGTATGCACAGACACATGCACCCATGTGCACAGATGCTGGCACACTTATATGTGTGCCTACCTCACTTGTACACACCCACATGTAAGCACCCCAACATACCTACCTCTACACCTAAATTTGTACATACCTTTGTATGCCCATGCACACACAAACACTGCGTACTCCTGCAGCATGTACCCCACATGCACACATAAATGCATGCACATCCATGCACATATGCACATACACGTGTGCGCCTCTCTACATGTGCAACACCCCAGGTATGTACCCTTACAAATGCACCCTGGTACCAGCTCTCCATGGGATGGGAAGTGGGGCACAGCCGAGCCAGCCCTGCTGAGGGCTCTGGGAATGAGCCTTCTCCCTGTCACAGGTGGTGGGTCTCCTCCTGCTCATCCTGGAGCCAGCTGTGTAGCCATGTCCCTTCCTGCCGTGGGGTGAGTCTGGCGTCCCCAGCATCACCTTCCCAGGCTGACCCCATTCCTGGTGAGTGGCACCAGGTATTCCTGGCACTGCAGGTCATCCTCATTGTCTCATACTCCAGCATCTCTCAGCCCTTGCCACCATGTAGATATCCCTGTCTCCAGCTTTGTTCCTCTCTGTGGACTTCAGCCCCACCGTGGCATCTCCGGGCTGGAGACTACTCCCAGGGTCTTGGCTGTACTCATCCCTGGGTTTGGGATGAAGTATCGATGCTTTCCCTTTGGGGACAGCCTTGTCACCCTGCTCCTGCTAGTGTGACTCCAGGTGATACTTGGGGTAATGCAGTTCCTTGTGAGCAAACCAGAGACATCTGCATGTTGGCTAAAGGATGTGTGAGTACATGTGGCACCGAGGTGGACAGAGGGGGTCCCGTTGGGCTGGACCCTCCCCTGTGCCTGGTTGGTGACTGCATCTGAGGATGCAGGGGTGACCATGGGATCACAGGGTTGGCAGGCAAGGCAAAGGTTGCTCTGGCAAGAATGGACTGGAGTGCCACATGCTGGGCAAAGAGGTTGTTGAGAGCTCTCTAAGCCTGTGTGGAGCACTCACCCCAGCACCCAGCCCAGGAGGCTGGGGAGAGGTATTGCGGGGAGTTGTCAGCCTCTTTCTTCCTCTCTACAGCATTTGTCAGGAGCTGAAGCTGCTCTACTGCTCTAGCCTGGCCACAGAGGGAGATTCTGCTGGCTTGTAGCTTTTGGCCCAGGGCATGAGCAAATCACTGGAGGCCAATCACTGGACAAGGCTGGGAGGGTCACCCATCTGAGATGGTCCCCTGAGGGAGCAGGAGGTACCTCTGGTGCAGGGCCATGGGTTCATGGTATAATTGGGGCTACCTATAAGTGGGAACCTCAGGTGTGCCTGCCTCTGCCCTTACACTTCTGTTGCCTGAGCTGGTGAAAACCAGGTAGTAGGGACAGGAGTGGCATGGGGCACCCATGGCAGGCAGGGCTGGGGTGGCTTCCAGAGCTGGGCAGGGTGAGGAGCTGCCTACTCCAGCCCTTGGTTTGTCTGGGCAGGGCAGGAGCAGACAGACTCATAAGAGGTTTAAGCCTTAGGTGACTTCACCCCAGAGATGCTCAGTTGGGGTGGTGCTGGATCCTGCCTTGCTTTCCCCCCATACTCACAGTCCTGAGGGAGCACAGCAGCAGCCAGCATGGGCAGCCCCGAGACTATGGGCAGCAGGGGTGGGGCAAAGGGGTCCACCCAGGGGTGCTGCAGGCAGCATGTATGGTGTCCCCTCCCTGGGAGCTGGGTAACCTTGTTTGGCAGGAGGAACAGGGTTATTTATAGCCAGAGAATGGTAGAGCCATACAAGGGCAGGAGGGATGAGGGGCCTGGCTGCCCTTCTTTGGCCAAGAGCATCCCAAGGAGCCATTTCAGGTGTTCCTCCCCACCACCAGTCCCAGAGACCTGCTAGCCCGGCTCAGTAGGCAGCCAGAAGCAATGTTAACCTGCAGAGGGGGAAGAGCCCCCTGAGCTGCACTCAAGGGGGTCCCCTTACCCAAAAAGCCAGAGTCCCTGTGCTGTTCCAAATAGCATCCCAGGATGGCCAGTCTCCCACTCCCATTCACATCCCAGGCAGTGCCCTGTTTGTGTAGGTGTGGGTCCAGCAGTGCCAGGCTGGGCTGAGCAAAGCCTGCCTCTGCCAGATGATGCTCCAGAGCTGCTGGACACCGAGAGGGTAGGAGTGGTTGTCACTGAGCCCCAGTGCCTTCCCTTGGTAAGGGCTGGAGCAGCCAGGGGACCTTCAGCTTCCAGGCCTGACACACTGCTTTCCCCCTGCAGTACGGCATCGTGCTGGACGCTGGGTCCTCCCACACCGCCATGTTCATCTACAAGTGGCCTGCAGACAAGGAGAATGACACTGGGGTGGTCAGCGAGCACAGCATGTGTGATGTGGAGGGTAAGGGCTGGCCCTGCTCTGGGGCTCGTGGCTGGTGGCAGTTTCTGTTGCATCTCTGTGGCAGGGCAGCATGGTGTGAGTGCCCCTGCCATGCCCAGCTGCCTCCCTCTGTATTCACTGGTGTAGTGACATGTTCTAAAGGGTTCAGCTCTATTCCTAAAATGTCTCCCAACTCCCCCCAAGGCTTGCAGCTATGCATGCTTGTGGTTTGTCTTTTCCTGGCAGGTACTGAACCACCAGGGAATAATCCAACTCCCCGCCTAGCCCAGTGAGGAGCCAAGATCGGTTTTTCACTCTCCCTTTATCAACCTTTCACAGACTGTCAACCAGCAGGGGGTGCAGTGTGGGCAGGGAGATGTGGCTGGACCCTGGATGGCTCCATGCCCACAGAAAACTGCCTTTTGGACAGCCTGAAAGGGGCAAAGCTGCTCACCAGGCACCTTCTCACTGGGCATCATCCCCTCACCAGCAGGGAGAAAAGCTGTTTCCTCCTCACAGGTCCTGGCATCTCCAGCTACCGCCTGAACCCTCCGGCAGCCGGGACAAGCCTGGAGCACTGCCTGAACCAGGCCCTGAGAGATGTGCCCAGGGAGAAGCACGCGGGCACCCCGCTTTACCTAGGTGCCACGGCTGGCATGCGCCTGCTCAAGTGAGTGCTCAGGGGGGCCCTGTCATGCCACTTTGACATGCCAGCTTGCCACACACAGCAGGGGCAGAGGTGCTGAAGGGTGGCTGAAGTGTTGCCCCTTTGCTGGACAAAGCTCTTCACCACCCAGCTTCCCAGTGCTGCATCCCCTGGAGAAGTGGTCCTGCCTTTCAGAGCAGGATATGATCTGCAGGGCACAGCCAGCACAGCACTAGTGGAAAGGGGCTGGTGGGCAGCCAGCACCAGAATAACCCACACAGACTTTTTGGATGCTAGGAGGGAAATCCCTTGTACCCACTGCCAGCCTGATGGGACACAATGAGAATGAACACCCCTCAAAAAGCACACAGAGGGAGGAGTTGTGCTCCCCTCACTCAGCCCAGGCAGGATGGATTCCATTGTCCCAGCAGGAGGGGGCATACTTCATTCCTGCTACCTGCCTCCTCCAGGAGAGGCAAAGGGAATTAGCTGGTGATTTTTCTGGGACGTGCCTATGGGTACCCAGGCAAGGGCTCACCTCTCTCCTGGACCCTTCTATAGCAGTGCTGGCCAAGGGCTGTAGAGACAGGGAGGGCTCTGCAGCACTGTGGCATAGGCCTGTCACTCTGCCCTCTCACTTGGCCCACAGCATTGCAGACCCACAGGTGTCGGACGCTGTCCTCAGAGCTGTAGCAGCCACACTGAAGACGTACCCCTTTGATTTCCGGGGAGCAAAGATCCTATCAGGGGAAGAGGAAGGGGTCTTTGGCTGGGTCACTGCAAACTATCTCCTGGAGAACTTCATCAAGGTGGGCAGGGGATAGACCCATTCAGTGGGATGGCTGTGGTGGCTGGGTAGCTCATCATACACTTATGCCTGCTCTTGTCTTCTTTGGCTCAGCGTGGATGGCTTGGAGAATGGATCCAGCCTCAGAAGAAGACCCTGGGGGCCATGGACTTTGGGGGTGCTTCCACACAGATCACCTTTGAAACCAGGGACACAATTGAAAACCCCAGAAACAAGGTGATGCTGAAGCTGTATGGCCAGGCATACAAAGTGTACACGCACAGCTTCCTCTGCTATGGGAGGGACCAGGTCCTCAAGAGGCTGCTCTCCAAGCTCCTCCAGGTACAGTGTGTGCTTGATGTGGATGCTGGCTGTCACGACCCCAGGGTTGCCCCTTCACCCTGGTGTTTATGCTGTCCCTCAGCCCTGGACCAGCTGCACATCTTTGCCAGCCAACTCAGGTTTTGCCCCCCTCTCCTGTGTTCCCAGGGCTTTCTTTCACCATCTCTGTTATGTGATGCAGCCCTTGGCTAGAGCCAAGACACCCCAAGCCATTTTGAGATACTTTTGACGACTACTCTGTGTCTTGCTGCTCAAGCTCTGGGGGAGCTGTGGTTATGGCACAGCTCATGCACCCCACGTGTCCCTCCTCTGGCAGGCTGAGAGCTACCAAGCAACTGTCTCCCATCCCTGCTGGCCTATGGGCTACAACAAGAGCCTGTTGCTGAGCAGCATCTATGACAGCCCCTGCACAGAGAAGGAAAGGCCAAGCCTTGCCCTCAACACCACTGTTACCTTGGTTGGCATTGGGAATGGGAACCTCTGCGCTCTGCATGTCAGCAAGCTCTTTGACTTCACCAACTGCTCCTTCTCCCACTGCTCCTTTGATGGCGTTTTCCAGCCGAAGGTTTCAGGAAACTTCATTGTAAGTCCCAGCATGGAGGAGGGTGGTGACCTGGCTGCTGGCTGGGCAGGTTGTCCCCAGCTCCCCAGCATCATGTGGCAGCAAAGTCAGACCCCCAGCTCTGCAACAGTGGTTGTTAGTGCCCACCACACTGGCCAGAGTGTCTGCTGATGGTGAGAGTTTGCTCCCAGCCTGTCCCACAGCTGCTCCTTTCCCTCCATCAGGCCTTCTCTGCCTTCTTCTACACGGTGGACTTCATCCAGACCGTGATGGGAAGACCCGTGCACCTGCCCAGCGACCTGAAGGATGCTGCAGAGGCTATCTGTGCCACCAGCTGGAGTGAGGTAGGTTCCCTGGGCATCGTGGGAAGGAGGGGGGGCTGCTTCATGTGGGGTATCACCCAGGCTTTGAGAGAAGCCCCTGGAGGTCACTGATTTCCTGGCACCAGTGGATTAGGGGAAGGCAATTTATGTGGCTCCCACACGGGACTGAGAGGGGGCTCAGGTGAGTATGGGCAGCTTTGGCCTCACAGGTGTAACCACCCTGAGCTTCAGGCCACAGACACAAGCCTAGCCATTGCTGGCTTGACTCATCTTCTCTTTCCCTCTGTGCATCCCACCCAGCTGCTCCAGAAAGCCCCCAAACTGGAGAAGAGGCTGCCAGATTACTGCGCTGTCAGCACATTTGTATATTTGCTCACCATCAAAGGCTACAGCTTCAATGACCACTCCTTCCCCAACATTGCCTTCCAGAAGAAAGTGAGTAGCACCAAAATACATCCCCATCCCATGGGATCTCTTTGGAGTCAGGCCAAAGAACCCTGCAGGAGAGATGATCCCACACAGAAAAAGAGCCAAGCAGAATCAAGGAAGATCTCAGTGAAAAGGGGCAGGATGGAACTCTTAAGTTTTTGGAGGGATCTCCTAGGGAATGGAAACAAATGAGCTGAGCTGGCTGTTGAGGTGGTCATGGGGTCAGGTCCTTCAGCCCTTGGCCCTCCAGACACCAGCCATTCCAAGCAATGCTTTGCTGAGGCTTTTTGGGAAGTTACCTCAGGGCAGGATCCCACTTTTGTCTGCACATGCTATGGGATGTGCAAGGAGATCAGGAGTGGCCTGAGCATACAAGGTTTTACTCCTAGGGAGTGAGCCCATTTCAGCACAGGATGGTCACTGCTCTGTCCCTGGGCTGGCTGGACCTGTGGGCAAGCAGAGGCTTGGGAGGCTGTGGGCTCCCTCACACTCTTCTCCCTTGGGCTGATACAGAGGCTGTCCCTGAGGGGTCTGGAGCACAGGTCTTATGAGGAGCAGCTAAGGGGGCTGGGAGGGGCTCAGCCTGGAGAAAAGGAAGCTCAAGGGGGCCTTTCTCACTCTCTCCAACATTCTGACAGGAGATTGTAGCCAGGTCTCTTCTCCCAAGTAATATGTGACAGGACGAGAAAATGGCCTCAAAGGGGAAGTTTCAGTTAGATTTTAGGAAAAATTCCTTCATGGAAAGTGTGGTCAGGCATAGGAACAGGCTGCCCATGAATGTGGTGGTTATCATCCCTGGAGGGATGGGGCACTTGGGGACATGATTTAGTGGTGGCCTTGGCATGGTGTTACTGGTTGGACTCCATGATCTTAGATGTCTTTTCCAACTTCAGTGATTCCATGATTCTAAGGTCTCTTGAGGCCCATGCAGCTGGGCTGGCTGGGCAGTGACCATGCCATGCTGTTTCCAAAGGCAGGAGAAACCTCCATTGGCTGGGCCCTGGGCTACATGCTGAACCTCACCAACATGATTCCAGCAGAGAAGCCTTCATTCCACAAAAGCATGTTGTACAACTACTGGGTCATCCTCATCCTGCTCTTCGTGGTCACCACCCTGACATCATTGGTGACTGCCATCTGCCTGCTCCGGTACAGTAAGTCCAGCATAATCTGATGGCAGGTACAGGGTGGGCCACATCTGCAGGACCAGCACCATCCCACCTGCTGTAGGCTCCACGGTCTGAACGCTTGGGATGTGGCAAGTGCTCAATGTCCTTCTCCAAGGCCTGACACCATCCCAGAAGGAAAGCTGTCCCCTTTTGCCCTTCCCTTGCCCTCAAGGTGGAGGAAAGGATGGACAGAAGAGGATCACTGGCCCTGTGGGAGAAGGGCTTAAATGTTTCCTAGTACTACTCAGGGATGGACCCTGGAGCAGGCTTGGGAATGGGACATTCAGAGCTAGGACATCTTTTTGCCACCAGAGCTGAGCTAAACTGAACTGAGCCAATGAGCCCAAGCAACAACAGGATTCATCTTCATGTGTATGTGTATGAATGGGGAATATTACTTACACTAGTCCTTATAGCTGACCTCACTAGCCTGTCCCTGGAGCATCAGCCCTGCCTCCTGGGGAGTTCTGGATATCACCCACGTTGTCTTTCTGACTGGCGCACAAAATCCACTGACCTTCCTGAAAGCAAGGTCTTGGCCTTAGCCATTGGCCTCAGCTTTGGGTAAGGACTTAGCAACAAGAAGATGTGGGAAGATGGCAGCTTCCAGGTCCCACTTCAACAACCATACATGGTGCCTTCACTATTCCCATAGTTCCTATGCCAGACTTGCCTTTGCCACAGCCAGAGACTCCTGCACACCCTGCTTCCTGCAGCTCCATGGTGCATGGCCATGTTGGCACAGAGCCGATGGGCTCCTGCACTGTAGGGCTTTACTCTGCACTGGGATTTGAGCCTGGCATCACCCCACACCAGGCAGCTGGGAGGATGCATCTTCATTTCCAATTGAGTAAGAACATGGATGTACAAACATGAAGGTTTGGGTTTTTTTGTTTGTTTGTGTGAGGTTTTTTAATAATCTGAAATAAACATTTGTAACCACTGCTATGGCTCAGTGGCTTGCGATCAGCAATAGGCAATTCAGCCTGGCTGTCTCATGGGGGCAGAGCCCCTCAGCCACATCTACAGGTCAGGTTCTGTCTGAAGGTCTCAGCCTTTGCAGCCTGTCCAGTGCTGAGACACTGTCATGGCTCTGTGTGCTCTACCAACCTAGAGACGACCTCATATAGACAAAGGTGGGCTGGAAACCTCACTCCAGACCACCTCCTGGAGGTGGAGGAGCTCTAGCCAGCCACAGCCACCAAGCTCATGTTTCCCCAGTGCTGGAGGTGCAGTCACCTCAAAGCCAGGAGCAGACAGCTCAAGCTGTCCCTCACTGCCACAGCCCCAACTAAAACAACCTGCCAGCAGCTTCTACTGCCAGGGCCCAGTGCTGGTGCTGAAGGGCAGGCGCAAAGCAGCTCATATTTGCTGCTGCAGTCACTGGCAGCTCAGATACACCAGGACACATCGCAGTGCTCAGCAGCTGCATGGGATTGGTCCCAGCCTTCCAGTCCTTTGGGAAGCCTGCCCCTGCCCTACACATTCCAAGAACACAGAGAGGAGTGGCTGTAGGGGGCTGCAGTTTCTCACTGTGCTCTTTGCTCCTGCTGGCAGCATCAACTCTGCTCTGTGGGTTTACTCATTTCCCAAAACCCTTCCCTGCTCCAGATGAATTCTTGGAATGCCATGCTTGTCTTAACACACCTGTTCCCTGCAGTACTTTGCCTTCAGTTCTTCCACTGGCTGCTCCCCATCTCTCCGCACAGGGCAAACCTGATTCCAGTTCAGGGGATGCTGTGAACCCCCAAGCCCAGCCTCCTCCCCAAGTTCCTCATCTCTTCAGCACAGGGACGCCCTCCTGTGGTGAGGTTCAGGGCCTGTCTACGTATCTCACACAGAGAAGACACTTCTGGTTCCTGAAGCAGAAATGCTGCTCTAAGAACCCGGGCAGCTCCCAGAATTCAGGCTGGGTTTCCTCTTCTAAGAAAATCAGCTGCAGCTGAATCAGAGCTGGACATCCACCAAGAGCAGACAATCTACCTAGTCAAGACTTGGAGTCTGACATGGAAAAACCCCACGTCCCACTGTGTGCATGGGATTTGAGACAGTACCATTATCTTGTCAAGCAGTTATGGATCTTGATGGGCTATCTGGGACTAGCCAGTGACAGGTGAGCAGTGCAAAGAGGGACCCTGGGCACATGGTCACTTCTGTTGCAGGGGAAGAGGACACCCCAGAGGCTACCCAGCTATGGGACTCAGCTCAGGCCTGTTCAGATAGGTATGAAAAGCCTTGCTGCTGCAGTGAAAAGGACACGGGGACTGACTGGGCTCAGGAAACATCGGCAACACAGCAACAGCTCTGCCCTCACAACAGTCCAGACCTGTCTGCACTTGCAGCTGCCTCAGAGCAATCCAGCAATTCAGACTGTGACTGCCATCACCACAGAGGGACCAGAGCTCTCTGCTCAAACATTCACTGCAGAGGTTGCCTCAGGCTGACATTCTCCACCTGCTCTGTCCTCCACCTCATCTAGAAGGAGTGCCTTCAGCTCTCAACTTTTATTGTACCTCCAGTGGAATTTTCAGAGGCCATGGGGCAGGCAGCAGCAATCCCTGAGGTGCCTCCATCATGCTGTCACTGCAGGATCAAGTCCTCTGAGCTTTTCAGCAGTGTCACCAGCCCATCACTCGCACAGGCAGCGTGGGCAGCGTCAGGTTGGGCAGGCAAGAGGAGGTGAAGCAGGACATGGGCACAGCATGCTATGCTCCGCTGGCTACTCCACCACATCGCCATACCTGTTCTTCCTCACCAGTGTTGCAGCGTCGTCCTCCTCTGCACTGGGGAGGTTTTCTGCAACAAGAAAGTACATGTACCCTGGACCTCCAACTACCCTGGTGAGTTTGCCAAGGGTGGGCAAAGAACCCCAGAGCCTTGGCGAAGCACATAAAAGCCTCTTCAAGTTGGCCTAGCTTTGGGAGCTCAAGGTATGTGTGGGAGAGAGCAGCAAGCAGCCATGAGGATTGTCCAGCAGCGCCTGTCTTGATGCTCTTCCAGTTATGCCCACCCTACTGAGCAGCAAATCCCTCCATCCCTTACCTTCTCCTTCCTCTTCCAGCAAATGAGCCTTTTGTGCTGGCTCTCCTGAATACCCAAAGCAGGCAGGGCAGGAGGCAGCAGCGAGTGCACCCAGCCCACATCACCAGCCCTGCTCAGGATCCCACTGTGCTAGGTGCACAGAGGGACTGGTGGGGGGGGAGGAGGGGAGGCAGGCATGAAACCAAGTAAGGAGCTCCACCCACCATGGGTGCTTCTGCTCCCATCCCTTGGCTGCAGGGTATCAGCGTGGGACTTACTATAATGAGATTTTGGCAATGACACTGTCACCAGCTTAATTAAAAGACAGGAACAGCAAAGTAATTATTGAAGCAGGGAAGAACCAGGCACGACAAGCTGAGGGAAAGCAGTCAGAAGATATGACCGTACCTGCGGGCTGAGACACCCCATCAGTCACGGCGAGCTCCTGTGGGGACTTGCCTGTCTCCAGGTAAATCCAGAAGTTGGAGCATTTCCGCGACTCAGCTCTGGTTACCACGTAACTTCCGAGGGACCCTGCAGCTGGAGCGGCCGAGGTGCTCCTGGGAGTGCCAGCAGCATCTCGGTAGGGACAGCACTTACTGCCGCCAACGCTCCTGAGCCCTGGGGACTAGGGCACAGGGAGGAGGCTGGAGCCAGAGACGAGCCCCCATAACGATGGCAAACACCCCTCTGTACTGCTCGGGCTGGACACTTACCCGCCGCCAGCAGCAGGTTCCACTGCGGGCTGTACGGCAGCTTCTGCCGCGCCAGCTTCTGCATTGCGAAGGCGGCCACGCTGCCTGCCGACACCAGAGCCAGGGTTACCAGACACGGCCAGGACGACCCCGCTGCCCCCGGGGAGCGGCCAAGGACACCCCGGGGGGATGCTGGGGTGGCTAGACCGGCCCGTACCTGCCAGGAAGGTGCCGATACCCTTCATGAAAGCGTGAGACTGGCAGGCCGCGTACTGCTGCAGCGCCTGCGGGGACGCGTCAGCGCGGGGGCCGGAGGCCCACCCGGCCCCNCCGGCCGGGGGTCTGAGCTGCTTCCTTCTGCAGTGTGACCGACGCGATGCAGGTCTGGGCCGGGGAGCTCGGCGGCTGCCCGGCGCTCGGCTGTGTATGTACTGGGGACCCAGGGGGCGGCGGGAGAGCTCGGGGCTGAGACCCCCGGCGGGGCAGGGATGGATCTGGTCCCAGGCTAGGCCGTGTTGGACGCGCTCTCCTCCTCCTCTCCCTCTGCAGCGGTGCCCGCCGGAGGAGCACGGCGCAATGCTCAGGTGGGTGCCGCCGCCCTGGGACCTCCCTCGCTACCCTCTCGCCCCGGGCTCCTCCACACTAGGGCCCGGGGCTCCCCCTCTCTCCCGCTCCCCTCACCCCCGCTCCCCGCAGGGCTGGTCTGGGTCACGGGGCCGCCGCGCTGAGCCTGGGCCGGGGCTCGGCCTCGCTGCGGCTGCCGGAGGAGCCGCGGTGCCCGGCCCTGGCCCTCACTCAGCTGCCCGCCGCCGAGGCGTGCAGCCAGCTGCAGGCGCTGGTCTTCGGCATGGCAGGCTGCATCGAGAGTCTGGAGAGGCGCCTGCAAGGTCCGTGGTGGGTTTAGAAGAGGGGAGGGCTAGCAGCTCCTGCCACCTTCATGGGATCATCACCCCCACACCCCCCTGAAGTGCCCTAGATCCCCCAGTTCAGCCATAGCAGGAGAGGGCTTCACCCCAGGTAGTTTCCTCTCACTGGTCCCAATGGGCCAGCAGAAGAACTGCTGCCGGTCACTTGCGTGTTCAGGCTGGCCTGTTCTCAAAGCTGGCCAGGGTCTGCACCAGACCTCTGCAAGCAGAAGAGACCCTGCCTGGGCCCAGAGGACACAGTGGTATGTCTCTGTGTGAAAACATAGCCCTGTCCTCATGGCCAGGACCACACTAGCATCCTAAATGTGGAGTCACCTTACAGACATATTTGTTTAAGGAATCTGGAAAGATTTTGGAGCAGCAGCAGTCTAGATGGAAGTGCTGAGAGGAGAATGGGGCTCATTGGAGTGGAGGGAGCTCACTGGGGAGGCTTAAAGTGCTGCATGCAGAATTGGGGGGTGTTGTCACAAGCTTTGTCTCTGGCTCCTGTCTCAGTAGCAGTGGAGACGTTAGCATCTTCCTGCAGCCCTGAGAAGAATGCTGCCCGGAGCCAGCAGCTCTTCCTGCCAGGTAGGCACTGCCAGTGGCACCTGCCCTGGTTCTGCAATCTTTTGTCTTCTTCTCCCTGGAGGCTGCTGGTCCTGTATCTATGTGCTCTCCAGGACACTCGGCTGTGGGTGCTGGCAGCCACCCATTGTCCTGGTACTCTTCCAGGCAGAGCAGGGGCAGGGCTTAGTGTGGTGGCTCTCAAGGTGTCTGGGATGCTCAGGTCAAAGGCTGGGCATTGCCAGCCTCAGAAGGAGGGCAGGCTTTGCTGTGCTTCTAGACTGGAGGCTATGGCAGATCCATGGCTCCTTTTGAGAGAGGAGGCCAAGTTTGGCCCTGTCTTGCCCTCTGTGGCTGCTGGTCCTGCCAGGCTGAGCTCCCAGAGGCTCCCTCTGGCTCTGGAGGGATTGGCAGGGCTGCCAGAGCTCCTGGGTAACCTGTAATCTGTGTCCTGCCTGTTCCTGACCGAGGCAGACCCCAGCTCCAGGAAGAGTAGGGCTTCTGGCTCAGCTTCACCAGCCAAAAGGAAGGTCCCAGGGGAGTCTCTCATTAATCCTGGTTTCAAAAGGTCAGTGTGAGGCTGGGTGCTTCTCACTGGGCACCCTGTGGGCTCTGCTCCGAAGTTATGTGACAGCAGGGCTTGGGGCTCCGGTTCTGATGTTTCCTCCATCTCTTTCCAGTAAGAAGGCGCCATCTGGAGTGAATTTTGAGGACTCCTGATGGGTGCTGTCCTGTGCCCTGATGACAGCCCTATGGACCCCTGTGTCTAAACGAATAGGTGTCCCTGTTGTTCCAGACTTGCTGAGCTCCTCGACCCAGGGAGACAACAGAGGCAGCAGTACCTGGCAGCTACCCCTCAGTTGGGGTGGTGGCAGGGCCCTTGGCGGGGACAGATGGAGCAGAGGGGACACCAGCATTGTGGGTTTTTCTCCTGCAGCTCTTCTCTGCTGGCAGGGACCAGCTCCTGACCTCACTTACCATGATCTGGTGGAGTTTTGGATGGAGCTTTGATACAATGGAATGGAAAGATCACCTGTGCTTTGCTTCTGGTCAGTAAAGGTGCTTTTAGCCAGCTGATCTCTCTGCGTGTGTCTGCCCATTCTGCCTCTCCCTTCCTCAGGAAGCCTTGGGCCTGTTTCAGCTGAACCTGAAGGTCCGGGCCTCAGGGAGGTTCCTTTCCCTGCCAGCATTTTGTAAATGGGTGTGTGGTTAGAACGTGGCCAACCCCTCTGGAGAGCTGGGAGGGTGGGCTCTGCCTTGCTGGGCACTGGGAGAGGATGAGGATGATAGTACAAAGCCTTGTGAGGGAGGAGCTGCTGGGGTGGTCACTCCAGACTCACACTGGTCTTGCTTGCAAAGCTTTTATTGATTTCCAGGAGCCCTGAAGCTTAGCTTGGGCTTTCCCTGCTTCACAACCCCCAAGTCTGTTGAGAGCTTCCTAATAGTGAGTTTGGGAGCTACTGACATCTGCCCATTGCCTGTGCCATCCCCCTCCAGCTCCGTTCCTAGGTCTCTATGGCTGTGCCAGGTCCCCTCACCCGGTGCAGGTGTGAGGGCACCCTGTGGTGTCTGCTGCCTAAGTGGGTGGCACAGTGTGCCTATGCAAGTGGCAGCAGGGCAGCTTGTCATCCCCAGCTCTGCCCCTGCCCTCAGCTGGGCACAGCTTTGGCACTGATGGTGCCCGTGGCTGTGCCCCCTTGCCTTCATCCTGATGCTCGAGGGGCCACAGAACTTGTCCTGGTTGTGAGGAAGGGTGGGTGGCACAAGAGGGGCTCCGTGCACTGCAGATTGCTGCCAGCACCTGTGTGCCAATGGAAGGAATTTGGGTGCAAGGGGCACAGCTCTCCTGAGCCGCTGCAGGCAGGGGCAGGGTGGGTGCTGACCTCCTGCCTGACCCCAGCCTTGGCCCTGCACCCACCAGGGCATGTGCCCGTCTCACTGTGGTGCCCGGACCACAGAACGATAGGCTTGTATAATCTCCTGGCTTTTGGGGCAGGTGTATTTGAACTCCTTGGTTTCACTGGCACTGTTGAGGTACCGCCACACGCCCCACATGTCCTTGGGGATCCCAAAGCGGCGATAGTGCTGGCACACAACCTGCAGGCATGAACGGGAGAGACTTGCCTGACACTGTGCCAAGGAGAGCTCTACCATCAGGGCAGGCACCAGTTGGGAAGGGTGGCAGGGAGCCAGGGACATCCCTGGCACTGCACAGTTGAGGGCTGGCACTCAGGAGGGGATGCAGAGAGGAGTGGGATCTGTGGGAGGGCATTGTGCTGGGGAGGGCTCCTGGGGAGCAGTGGGGCACATAACTGAGGGAACAACTGGGAAAGGAGCAAGGGCTTGCTGTAGGCACCAAGACGAAAGTCAAGGCATGGGGATGCCAGATAAAGGAGAAGGGCATGGTACTGGGATACCCGTGGCTTACCTGTACAATGTTGAGCTTGGGCAGCAGGTTGCAGTCGGCCAGCGTGAGGTGGTCTCCATCAAGGAAGCGGCGCTGGGAGGCCCGGAGGTGGGGGTCCTGGGCCAGCTCATGCTCCAGAGGGGTGCTCAGGTATTCATCCAGCTTCAGCAAGGCCCGCAGCAGGCTCCGCTGCAGCACTACAGGGAGGGTAGCCAGGTCAGTGCAGCCCTGCTGCAGGCATGGGGCCCCTGCTGTGCTGTGGCCTCCTGCTAGCCCAGCCCTGTGTCCGGGCAGCAACTGTCAGCCTCTTCCCACGTGGCTCAGGCTGGCACCTGCCTCTGCCCTCCCACAGAGACCAGGCGCAGCTACACTGGCCCACGTAGAGAGGGCAGTGCCTGGACAGACCCGACTGTGGACTGGGTGAGGGGACTGGGAAAGCTCAGTGTGACCAGGCTAAGCTTTGGGGTGTGGCACCCAAGAGGCTGCAGGGGGTGCTCCTCCACCTGCTCCTCACCCTCATCCTGGGCAGGTACTGGGTTCTTGATGAAGGCAGAGAACTTGTGGAAAATGTCGTTCCCAGCCAGGCTTGACTCCGGGTAGTGCGGGACCAGACTGGGGCACCTGTGGGGACATGGACACAGCTGAAGCAGATAGCAGAGGCTGACAGGTTCATCTGCTGTCAGCCCTCTCATCCCTCAGCTTGTCCTGCCCTTTGCGGGGGGCCCTTCCTCCTCTCAAGGCAGCACCAGACACTGACATGGGGGGGCCCAGCTGGTCCTCCAGGAACTCCTCAATGGTGATGGTGTCGGTCTTGGGCTCGCCGTTGTAGAGGAGGACGGGCAGCTGGGCACCTGGTGCAAAGTCCTTCAGCACATCCAGCGCCCTGTGAGAGAGGGGTACACTGCTGATGCCTGGCATGTCCAGGGGTCTGCAGAGCATCACGTGTGTGTGTTCATATTATGCATATTTGTCCCAAGCAAAGGGAGTTCTGGGGGCCTGGTGCACAATGTGGTGCCCCCAGGCCTCTTCTGCCTCAGTGTGTCCCAAGGAAATGCCTGCCAACCTTCCCCAAGGTGACCAATGGTCACCTGGGGAGGTACAAAAAGCTCCATGAATCCCATAGTGCCCACCCTTCATATCCCTTCCCAAAGTGTTGGGGACCTATTGACCCCCCCCACCCTGCACATGATCCTGGCCCCAGGGCTGGCACCTCTTGGGACAACACTCACCTCTTCACATCCACAGTGGTGAGGGTGAAGGGCACACCTTTTAGCAGCAGCACCATGAAGAGCCGCTGGCAGAAGGGGCAGTGCCCCACGCTCTCCCCATCCTCGCTTGCCTGTGGGCACAGAAAGAGAGCTCAGCTGCCCTTTCACCATGGCATGGCCTCACTGGCAGCAGCCCCAGAGGGTACAGGGTGAAGATGATAGGACACATGCCCCAGCCCAGCCTGGCAAGCTGTGCTGCAGTCCATGGCACCTGCTATGTCAGGCAGGGCACCAGGTCCTGGCCCCTGCCTGCTCACAGAGCCTCAGTGACATACCCCAGAGAAACCACGTGGCATGGCAGGTGCTGGCCCCGGCACCTTCTAGAGATAAGGACCTCCAGGCTGTGCCAGCCTCACAGTGCCAGGGGGACAAGGGCTTGAGAGCACTAGTGGCAGCAGGGGTGGCAGTGGCAGGTCCAGCAGCAGAGATGTGCCAGAGGAGAGGACAGTGCTACTCTTGGCCCTGTCAACCCCAGCCACAATCCCAGGTGAGCTCTGTCCTGCCCTGCACAGCCAGACAGACTGCTGCAGCCAGGCGGTGGCTGGGAAGGGCCTGGCAGGTGCAGGCAGATGCTAGCCTGCTGTGTCCTGCTTTCGGAGGGAACCTGATCCAGCCTCCCGAGGTTTAACCCCCACAGCCCCTGTGCCTGTAGGGCAGGAAGCAGCAAGCAGTGTGTGCCCTGGAGAAGAGCCCAAGCTGCCTGCTGCCTATCCACCCACCTGCCTGCTGTCAGCACCATTGCCAACCCAGTGCTTGACCCTCTGCCCACTGTCTGCCCCCCTGCCTGCCCCCCTGCCTGCCCAGTGCTCACATCTGGACATCTGCAGTGGGCAGGGGCAGCCCAGCCACCCCACCACAGCACTGCCAGGGTTGTTTGCCAGGGCTATTTGCCAGGGCTGCCCACTGGCCTGGGGCACTGACCTGAGGACCCCCCTCACCTTGATGAAGAGCTGGATTTGGGGTTTTTCAGCCATGCTGCGTGGCGGCTCCTGGTGCACTGCTGGCTGCAACCTGAGTGCCCCAGCTGAAATCACGGCCCCTCCCAGCCCACATTCCTCCTCAGGGTGCACCCGCTCCCACCCACGCCTGGCCCCACGGCACAGGCAGGAGGCTCTGCCATGGGGCCTCACCACTGTGGCTGCTGCCAACCCCAGGCCAGTAAGTGCAACTGGTGGCATTGCCAGCTGCTGCCACTCCTGCCGGTACCCCCAGCCACCCCCCAGTGCCTGAATGATGACAAGCACTGGGCACAGACCTGTGTTGTGCCCAGCACTCCTTGCCCCTAGCAGGATCCTGCACCCCTACCCTGGGCACTGCCACTCTCTTCCTCAGCCCAGGCCCTCCCAGACACCCATCCCTGACATTCCCCACATGACCAACTACACAGTTTCAATGGGTCCAGTTATTATTTTTTAATTAAAACGATCATTATTTTCACATTTCATCTTATTTTTGTTTGTCAGCAATATACAGGCAGCTCCAAGACGTCCCCACCCCCAGGGGCCCAATGCCTGGGGCTGAGCATAGCACTGGCACTATGCCTGCAGCTGGTGGCCAGGGACGTGCAGGGGGAGGCAAGGCCAGAAGCGGGGCCAAACTCAACGAAGTGGATGTGACCTGACGTTGTTAAGGCAGCAGCTACCTCTGTCCTGGGACAATGCCCTGGGGCGCTACTTTCCTACTCCCACCTTTGGAGTGACTCTAGCAGCGACTGTGCCTGGGCAGCCCTAAGCCTAGGGCAGGGAGGCCACTGTGGCCACCCACTGTATAGGCACCTCCACTGACCCTCAGAAGCCATGGGGATGACAGCATGGTAGCAGGGGGAAGACTGGGTGGACAGGGAAGACATTTTGTGACTAGGATGCCAGTGCCCTTCTGGAGTCTGGAGCAAGTCACAGGTATGGGGCAAGGATAAAGCCCAGATCACAGCAGCACTGCCCACCCTGGGTGTCCCAGGGTGCCACTAAGGTGACAGCTGGGGACTCAAAGATGACACTATCCCCTCTACCTGATGGCAAAGGGCAAACTTTGAGCTGGCTTGTCCCCCAGCATCCCCTGCGGAAGGCAGAGTGTGACCAGCATAGGAGCAAGTGCACGCTGGTGAGGGCTGTCCCCCCCGTGCCCTCCAACTCATCCCAGACCCAGCCAGTTTCCCATATGCCATTAAAAAAAATATGGTCTGAAAAATTTGAAAATATAGAGCTTCTTCACCCAGTTTTCCCCCTACTGAAAATACTATATATTGTATCACAATCTATATGGTGGTATATGGGGTTGATGGGACCAGGGGGCATGGGGACAGTTAAGGTCAGGCCCTGCTCCTGTGCCCACATGGGGCCAGAGCCAGCCTCTCCCCACCTCCCATGGCTGCCAGCTGAGGTGCCTGGTGCTGCTCAGGGCTTCCAGCCAAGCCTGTGCCAGGGAGGCAGAGAGGGCATCAGAGCACAGGGCAGACACATCATGGGTGCTCCCCAGGAAGGTGCATAGCTGCTGTGGGGTGCTGCCAAAGACTATAGCACCCAGCAGTCAGGGGGCGGGGTCAGCATCACAGGCCCTGCTGCCACCCCACCTCTGAGCACAGCTGCAGCTTGTTGAGAGTTGCAGGCACCAGCCATGGTCCCTGTGGGTGACAAGGCAGCAGGACCCTCTGCAAAAAGGAGGGGCACTGCTGGCTGAGGGCGTGTGAGCTGCTGGCCAGTGACACTGCCAGTCCCACTACTGCAGTCCATTCCTTCCCACCACCCCAGGCACCACTGCCAGGCTCTGCCAGCACCCACCCAGACTGTCCCAACCTCGTACCTTAAGGCCACCCCACCACCAGCTTCCAAAGCCACCCGGGGGTGCTGCAACCCCTCTCCCACTACCACCAAGTGACCCAACAACAAGAACCTAGTGCAGGTGGTTCCTGAACAGGGCTGGACACTGAGGAACAAGTGTCAGGGCAAAGCGACGTGGAAGGGGACACAGCAGAAAAGTGGCAGAGCTGCAGCAATGCCCTGTGATAGGGGAAGCAAGTGGTGAGGGCAGGCAGGAGGCAGGGTGAGAGATTTGAGGGTGACCTGATTAGGGGCAGAGGGGAGAAAGAGCTGGTGCCAGCATGTGAAATACCCTGTGAAATACCCCTCTGCCCCCCCACATGCCTCTGCAACAGCACTGGTGCCTGGGGATGAAGCCAGTACCCAAAGCAAGGCAGGGCCAAGGCAAACAGACCCCAGGGTGGGCAGGATGTACTAGTGGGGCCAAGACCCCCAGTGACATCCCACTGGTGACAGAAACCGGTCATGGGTGAAGCACCAGAGCACCTGCCCCTGTGGTGCCCAGGGCAGCAACAGCCAGGGGTGATGTGGAAGCAGCCATCCTTCTTCTATCTCCATGGGGCCAGGCCTGGGGTGGCACCCACAGCCAAGGGTCCCCAGAGTGTAACATGGGTGTCCAAAGGCACCGCTCACAAGCCTGTATGTCTCTGTCCCAAAGTGAGTGGGGCTGGCAGTGCTGGCACCAAGCCGTGTCCTTTCCTTCACATTATCCATCCACAGCATGTTGAGGACCATGCCGCCAGCACCATGCAGTGGTGCTGCTCCAGAGCTGAAGGGGGCAAAAGCCACCCCAGTGGTAGCTCCTGAGGTCCATCCAGACATTGCTGTACCCACTGTGTACTCCTGGCACATGGCTCCAGCTGCAGCAACTCCACAGGGCAAAGGGAGGAGAGAGGCCAAAAGGGTTTGGTGGCTTGACAACATGGTTGTCCCCCAGGATTTCAGCACAGCGTGTCCGTATTGAAGGAGAGCTGAGCCTGAGCAGGGAGACAGGCAGGGCTCAGGGGCTGCCCACTTAGCCAGCACACCCAGGGCATCTGGGGCCAGAGTCTGACACAGGTGGCAGAGCAGACACCTCTCCAAGAGAGCCCCCACCCCTCCCGGGCCCAGCCCTGACTCCACTGTGTCACCTCCATGGTGTCACAACACTCAGTCCCAGGGCGTGTGGCACAGACACAGGTGGGGCCAGGAACATCCAGTTCTAGGGACAACCTCTCACCCTCTCCTCCTCAAAGCTGATGAGGCCTTCATCATCAGTCTCCAGGTCCTCCTGCTCCTCCACCACGAGAGCACGCAGCTCAGTGGGGGCAGTGCGGGGGCGCAGCAGGCTCAGCACGCGCTCCAGGGGTGACTGCAGGACACAGCTGGGGCTGGTCTCCTGCTGCTCCAAGTTGTCACTTTGCTTCTTGGCAAAATTCACAAACACCTGAGGAAGAATGGGCAGGAGACTCAGGTATATGCAGGCACCTCCACCACATGCTGGTCAGGACCCAGTGCATCCTGCCATTCAGTGGCTGCCACATGTTCCCCATCTAGCTCCAACCCCTGCCCCAAAGGCAGATCCTGCCTGGTACTTTGTCACTCCCACGGGACAAGCATCCAGCTGCCCATGCTGTCCCCAGTCTCACATTGTCCAGTGTGGTTTGGCTGACAGAGTAGTCTTCAATGCCCAGCACATCCACCACCTGCTCCATCTTGCTGAAGACCTGTGCCAGTGAGATCTGATCCGACTTCAGCTGGTACTGGGCCTTGGTGTGATGACGCTCCTGGGGGGTGGTCAGAGAGGGCACTGAGCCCTCACTCCCAGACTCCCTCCCATCACCTCATGGAGGATGAAGGCTGCTTGTGCCCTGAAGTGGGGGCTGGCAGGGTACAGCACGGCCACCATGGGCAGCTCACCTTGAGGACAGCCTCAGGGAAGTTACGGTTGAAGAACCTCACTACCTCCTTGACATTGAGGCTGGACTTGGTGCGCACTGTGATCATGTAGCCATCACCGAACCTGCACAGGAACAAGGCACCCCATGAGGATCTGTCCCCTCATCTGCACTCCCATGACCCTATGGAAGGGGATGATGCTCTCAGGCAGCCACTACTGGACACCAGGCCAGTGACAGGGCAATTCAGTGACCCTGTTCCCTGCCCACCTCTAAAGCAGCACCCATAGAGAGGGCTGGTATCTTGTCCCAGAAGTCACACTGTCACCCAACCACAAGGATCCAGCCCCCTCCTGCCCAGCAGCACACACAGGGTGCTGGGCCCCATGCAGGCATACTCAACTCCTGCCAGGCTTTTACCTGTTCTTCAGGTGCTGAATGCTGCCGAGACACTTGAGCCGCCCGTTCACCATGATAGCCAGGCGGGTGCAGAGGGCCTCGCACTCCTCCATGCTGGGGTGACAAGGGAGGGTTCAGCAGAGGGCATAGGAGGACAATGCCAGGGCTATAGTGGGGGTAGGTGGAGAGCTGGGCCTCCCAGGCCATCACCCAAATGCTGTGGCCCCACCAATGGGGATGAGAGAAGGCAACAGTGTCCCAGGTTCCCCCAGCTCCTCATGCCGCTACCAAATGCCTCTCCCTGGGGACTGAGGAGCCCCTCTCCCTCCCACACAGCACCCCATGTGCTTGGAGGCATCACAGGCACAGAACCCCTGTGGACCTGTGAGATGTGAGCACCACGGAGCGACCCGTTTTGATGACATCTAGGATGAGGTTCCAGAGGAAGCGCCGTGCCTTGGGGTCCATGCCTGTGGTTGGCTCATCCTGGAGGACAGACAACACCCTCAGACATGCCAGCTCAGGGAGGGACCCTGCCACTCTTCCTGTCCTGAATCCAGCTCAGGCCATCATCCCACACTCCAGGAGATCTGTGGTGTGTGGCAAAGCAGGGGATGGGCACCTCCCACCTGGGGTCATTTTTCTACCCTCAGGGCGCACCAGGAAGATGAAGGCTGGGTATCCAATGAGCGCAATAGCTGTGGATAGCTTCCTCTTGTTGCCCCCACTGTAGGTGCTGGCAGGCTTGTCTGCGTACTTGGTCAACTCCAGCTTCTTCAGTGCCCACTTGACCACCTGCAAGACATGGGACTGATGGCATTCTGCCAAGGCCACGGAGCTGGCAGAGCAGGCAGAGGTTGGGTTCCCTACCACGACAGCTGCCAAGGGGACTATAAGCCATGTGACCATCAGGGGAGCCCCAGGGCAGCCTGTGGCACAGCCATGAGCACTGGTGGGGACCTGAAAGTGCACGTGCCTGGCCCTGGCAATCCATGTGGGCATACTGCCAGGGTGGCACTGCCACGAGAGCAGCAGCACTGGCTCAGGCTGCTGCTGCTGCCCAGTGAGATGCCATCCCTGTGGCACAGCACCAGCCCTTGGATGCTGCCAAGTGCTTGCCCAGAGCCCTACCCGCTCCTCATCCTTCCAGGGGATGCCACGCAGGCGGGTGTAGAGCTCCAGGTGCTCCTGGGCCGTCAGCTCATCAAAGAGCGCGTCGAACTGGGGGCAGTAGCCCAAGCTCTGCTGGACCTGCAGGAGCTCCTTCAGGATGCTGCAGGAGAGGATTGAGGGTTTGTGGGAAGAAGGAATTCTTTTTGTGAGGACTGCTGCTGAGCCCCCTTTCACATATCTTTACACTGGAGAATGTTCCCCCAGGTAAAACCCCACCAGGCAGCCTCAGCACAGGGCCACTGTCTCTTGCCCCACATTCCTGGGAGCCCTCCAAGCAGACTCCATCCCATCTCCAGGAAAGCAGGCAGCCCCCAGGCCCCTCCTTACCTGTGTCCGTTAATGAAGGCCTCTCCACCCGTGGTGCTCTCATCCCCTGTCAGCATCTTGAATGTTGTGGTCTTGCCTGCACCGTTGACGCCCAAGAGCCCAAAGCATTCCCCGGGCCGCACACCCACACACAGCCGGTCCACAGCCAGGATGCGCCCAATCTTGCGGGACTTGTACACCTGGCAGGGAAGGGGATGGGGACTCAGCCCACCAGGAGCCATGTGGGCCCACTGCCCCACCCACACCCCTGGGCTGGGCTGGTCCCAGGAGTCTCTCTGCAGCCTGATGCAGCCCCAACCTTGGTGAGGTTCTCAATCTTTAGCATGTCATTGTCAGCGTCACCACGCAGGACCCGGTGCCTCTCATTGGCCACGTCAATGTCATCCTCGATGGGTTTGGTGGAGACAGGCAGGCGCCTGTGGGAGGGGCAGAGGCAGGGGGGAATGTGGGACCAGGAGCTGCATTCTTGACAGGCCCAGGCAGTTCCCACTCAACACTGCCACAAGCCTGAAGCCCAACATCCCTGCCCCGTGCCACACTCACTGGGGCTTCCGGAAGAAGTTGTACTGGCACATGATGGTGATGAAGAAGCCAACAAAACCTTCAATTGTCATGGCAACAAGCCCCCGTGTCACAATGTCCCATTCAAAGGGTGATTTCATTTTATCAAACTGCCCTGAATAGGAGGAAGAGGAGAGAGCAGCTGGGGACACCTTCCCATAGGGAGAGTTTAGTTGCACCTCCTGAGTTGACCCATGACGATGACACTGCTCCCATGCTCGCCCACCACAGCTGCTTGGGCTTGTTGCAACACGACTCCCTCTCAGAGCATGGGTGCTGTGGAAATCATCTGTCAAGTTTTCAACCTCAGGAAGATGAATCAACTCAGCTGAGAGTGGAATCAGAGAGATTTGTCAAATCCTGACCCAAAATTGTTCCTCATGATGCCAGCAGCACTTGGGTTATGTACAGAAGCTGCTCAAAAAGCAGAGAGCAGGGAAGCTTCTGAGGCCAGGATGAAGCTGTAAGTGGCAAAAGGTTTGTGGTTTGTTGGGTAGAGCAGCCCT
Organism: Toxostoma redivivum; assembly: GCA_013397375.1. Lineage (NCBI taxonomy): Eukaryota > Metazoa > Chordata > Aves > Passeriformes > Mimidae > Toxostoma > Toxostoma redivivum. The sequence continues at coordinate 527,803 of VXBI01013977.1, read as the reverse complement.
CAAGAAACTCTGTCTGGAAGGAGAGTCCCTGCAGCCCCCATCCCTTCTGTCGCAGCACAGACCCACAATGGCTCACCACAGCTACACTATGCTGCCAAGATCCACCACAGCCTCACCATGGCCCACCACAGGAAGTGTGCAGTGGCAGCAGAACCACATACTCACACCCTCTTCTCCCCAGGGGGCTGCTACTTGGGATGGCCCAAGGAACCACTCCCAGCAACTCTGGCGCTACGCCACAGCTGACCTTCAGCCGTATCTTTTTCTGTGCTTTTTCTAGTTCACCTCCTCAGCTTTTTGCTCCAGGTTGCTCTGGGCCTCGGGACACCCCCATGGGGCAGGCAGAGTGGATATGCCAGCATCATGGTCCCCTCCAGCCTCAATATGCCCTAGAGCGAAAGAGGGAGAGAACAAGAGGCCATACCAATCTTGGCATAGTACTCATTGATGTATTCATTGTAGGCCATCTCCATCAGGCCGTGGCCCAGGTTGTAGTTAGGGAACACGAGGAAGCAGCTCTTCAGGTAGCTGTTCACCACCTTCAGGTCCTGTGAAGACAGCAGAGAGCACACAACCATCAAACCACCCTGAGTGAGTGGTAGGATCAGGATCCCCAGGATCCAGCCCAGTCAGATCTCACGGCTGATCCTGCTGGAAACAGACCTCCTGAGGTCTCTCCCAGCCTGAGCCACCCCACAGATAGATGTCAGCATCTCCCTTCCAGAACGCCCTCAGCAGAGCTGTGAATGCCATACCTTGTCATGCTCAAAGAGCTGCAGCAGAAACGTGGCAACAGTGGCTGTGATGCCAATGAAGAGGTTGATGACGATGAGGAAGACGTAAGCAGAGCTGGGCACCTCAAACCAGAAAGAGGCTGGGTACATGATAGGAGTGATGGACCAGCTGGGGAGGTGAGAGAAGAAGCACATGTCGGTATGGCACCAGAGGGGACCCCAGCCTTGGGACTGCCCATTTCCATCCTGCTGTTCCCAGGCTCTCCCACCCCAGCTCTCACAGCCACTGCACTCCAACCAGCTATGGGGGCTGCAGAACATCACAGAATGGTTTGGATTGGAAAGGACCTTTCAAAGTCATCTAATCCAGTCCTCAGCCATAGGCAGGGACACCTTCCACTAGCGCTCCAAGCTGTCCAACCTGGCCTTGAACATTTCCACGAATGGGACAGCCATAGCTTCTCTAGGCAATCTGTGCGAGGGCGTCATCACCCCCATCACGAAAAACTTCTTCTTAATAGCTGGTCTAAATAGCTATCTTTTAGTTTAAAACCACCATCCCGTAAGGTTGTGGAAGCATGCCCAGTTCCTCCTGACCACTCCCCTCTGAGCAACATACCCATAGAGCAGGAAGAGGGAGAGAACAGCAGGGAAGTTGGTGGGAGAAGTATATGCTGGGAGGTCAAACACGAACAGGATGATGATGCAGCATGTGGCTGGCACCAGGTAGTTTAGCTGGAGAAGACAGAAACTTCTGTGACTGCCCACTCCCTGGCACAGTCACCGGCTTGGCTGGTGGGGCCACGTGTACTGCTTACCATGTCCCACATGTAGTTGGCCAGCCAGTAGATGATGGGGTCACAGCCGCTCACAAACTGCAGGTGTTTGGCCTTGGTGGCCTTTTCAGCCACCAGGAATACCACAAAACTGGCTGGGACGAAGGACATAGCCACAATGATGAAGATGGCAATCACCACATCTGTGCCTTGCAGGCTGGATGGAGAGCAAGGAGAGCAGGGACTCCATCACCCTCAGTTGCCTGGGGAAGGGCCACCCAGTCTGGTATGAGACAGTCACTGCACAGAGCAGGGCATGGCACAGGGATTCCCACATCACAGCCACCCTGTCCCTCCCCAACATGCAGCCTGTAGAGCAGAAGCCTTGGCCTTCCCCTGCAATCACCAGTAAAAAGCCCCCTACCTCCCACGGGACAGCCACCCTCCCTCAGACCCTCTCCTTGGACCTACAGGTAATCCAGGGACAGGCTGGCACTTGTTTTGTTCATGGGGTGATTGGTGACTGTGATCCCTGCAACAACGACCAAGAAGAAACATGGAAGCATGAAAGCTGGCTTGGGACACAGACCCCTGTCCCCACTCTGCCTGGTCCTGGCTCCGAGCAGGATGGGTTTCCAACCTGAAGCTCAGCAGGAGCTGGGCTCTCTGAAGCAACTTAGCACCTCAAGGCCAAGCCCTCCCCTCACTGGAGAGCACCCTTGGACATGTCACAAGCCCAGGCACTTTCAGGCAGCACTTTAGTACATTCCAGCCCAGGCCTGACAAAGAGCTCATGCCAGTTCTCGTATCTCAAGAGCTGAAGTGTGTGAAGCCCTGTTCCAGCTGGACACTAGCCTGCTTGGCCCGACGTGGACACTGCACTTTGGAGCCTGGTTGGACCATGCCCTAATGCTGTTCCTGACATGCTCCTGCCCTCAAACACCTCCAGATCCTCACCATAGGCAGCAGGGTTGCCCTTGCTCTTGGGTAAGTTGGCTCTCAGGATGGCATTGTTGAGGGCATTGAGGTAAGTGGGCATGCTGTGGTAGCCCTTGTTGTTGTAGAAGACCTGGAGGAGGAGAGAGGAACAGTGGGAGATGGCAAGAGAGCTGGGCCCAGAGACATACTGGGAGGGAGGGACAGGATGGGATGGACAGCCAGCCACAGGGAAGGCATCCTGTGCTCAAGGCTCTGGCAAGAATAGGCCATTGTTGACTGTGCAGGGCCAGACCTGCTGACCACTCCCCCATGGCTGGAGCCTCCCAAAGCACTTGGAGAGCAATACAGCAGAGCAGTCCCAGGGGTACGTGCCCGCCCCCTTTCCTCCCCACCTATCTCCCCTGCCCTGAGGTGCAGTGCTGTCCCACCTGGGCCGTTCTCCGCACAGCAATCTTCCGCACTGTGGCCGGAGCCCTGGCTCCAAATGAGGCTGGGATGGATTTCTGGATGTTTCCAAATGTGAGTGCCCCATACCTGTGGAACAAGGCACTGCTGAGGAAGCTGTAACTGCTGTCCCCCACCTCCAGGGGTGGAACTATGCTTGAGCATGCTGCTGACTCCAGCCAGCACCCTGGGGCAGGTGTGGAATCCAGACCCCTGGTTCTCATCCCTGCTCTATGGTGCAGGGCAGACTCTCCCAGCCTTCCCTCTTGCCTGTGCAGCCGGAAGCGGTCCGAGGTGTAAAGCAGATACTCAGAGACGTTGCGCCCTGTGATGTCTGTCAGGATGTCCCCCGTCACCACCTTCATCTGTGGGGGATGGCCCCCCACGCCATTAGGGCAGGAGAAGCCAGTCCCCTGCATGGAGCATGTGCACTTGATGGGCTCATGGATGATGCGGGGCAGGGTGGGGGCTGAGGTCACGGTCCCTGAGGAGCAGAAGGGGTGGCTCACCATTAGGCTTCTGCCTGCCCCAGCTGCTGGGGACAGCATGAGGGTTGGGCAGCTGGCCAGGCAGAGTCCTGGTGACCTCCCTGCTGGAGAAAAATCCCAGACACAAGAGCACTCAGCATAGGTAATACCTTTAACAGTGGAGAAGGTTGTGGAATTCCAGGCATGGAGCAGGTCCTCATCCACTGACATGGGGTAGTCAGAGGGAGCTGGGGATGGAGGTGGTGGCACAAAGTTGGAAAGCGGAAGGCCCTGGGTGAAGGAGTCAATGCACATGGCATCGAAGTACTTGGCTGCCAGCATTTTGGTCTCATTGCTATTGAGGTTGAGGGTCTGCATGGGCTGGTCCAGCGTGTTGTTGAAGGGTGTCTTGAGCACACAGGTGGCCCCCACACCAGAGGGCAGATGGAAAGTGTTCACCAGCTGCTGAGGGCTGGCATCAGGAGACAGCCTAATGCTGCAGAAGCAAGGAGCAGGAGACACTGATCTCAGCACCATGGCCATCTTCTGGGACGTCCCTGAGGGCTTGGCACTTATCATGGGCACACAGAGCCTGTGCCTGGCATGACTGAGCTGCTAGTCACAGTGTCAGGGCTGGCACATCTCCCAGAGACACCCTGGCCAGGACAGGGAACACAGCACCAGACATGCTCTGCTCCAAGCCTGAGCCAGCCCTGGCACTAGGCCTGCTGTGGGATGCCCTCCCCACCTGCCCCCCTTACAGTCCCACGCATGGAGTCAGGGATGGGCCTTGGGCACGGGGTGCTGGTCACTAGCAGTGGCAGCTCTCACCGGTACTCATGCCGCTCCTCGTTGGCATAAGGAATGAAGTTGCCTTTGGGCTGAGTGTAGTTGTGGTATTGGGATGGCGAGAGGATGAGGGGTGGCAGGTCACCTGTGGGGACAAGGACAGGAACCTGCTTGTACCCACAGCAGCACTGCACACAGGGAGACTGCCTTGTCTTTGTCCTCCTGCAGCCAGTGGCCACAGTGGGCAGGTCGCCCAGCATGTAGGTAGGTAAGTGGCTTGCATGCACCTATTTCGGGCACGGAGAGCGCCACAGTCATGGCCACACAGACGAAAAAGGCGGGCAGGAGGATCTGCGAGAAGAGGGCCTTGGTGTTGCGCTTGGCACAGTGGAAGCGTTTGACGATCAGCCCATGGAACTGGCGCAGCTTCAGCCATGAGCCTTCCAGCTTGAAGCTTCCCTGACCTGCCAGGTCACAATCCTCTGCTTCCACCTCTGCTTCTTGCCCTGGGAGGGAGAGGGGCATCAGCCCTCTGGCACAGTTGCTCCCACACCTGCCTGGGCACCCGGGAAGTTGAGCGAGACACCCAGCCCAGCTCAGCCACCCCAAGGGTCAGGGCAGCACCCAACCCCAACTCTTCCACCCAGCCACAGCAGCAATGCAGTGGGAAGCAAGGATCTGGCAGGCAGGTTCCTCTTGGCCCCAAAAGGAAAATTCAGACAATAGTTTTGAAAAAACAACCTAATTTGGTGCTTTTTTCTAGGACCCCTCCATTTTCCCCATCAGCTCTGCCAGCTGGTGGAAGGTGAGAACAGTCAGGAACAGGGGACAAGACACAGGTAGGAGTCCTAGTGAGACAGTGGGAGCTCTGTCACAGCACTGTCCCAGCTCTGTCTCCCACAGACCTGCTGGGGGGAAGAGGTGGTACATCCCTAAATTAGTCACAAGAGTTGTGAGATAACCCAGAACAGGATCTCTGACTACAGCAATAACCTCGAGGCACCTCCCTGCATCCTCTCTATCCAGCAATCCCAGCATCCAGGCAGGGAGAGCCTTGCATCCAGGGCAGGGTATGACAGGTGAAGCCATCACCTGGAAGCTGCCCAAGGACCAAGAGGAGAAACCCAACTGGTGCCAGTGTGGGAAGAGGGCATGTTAGTGGGGCAAGTCTGCAAGGTGGTACTGGAGACCTGCAGGAAGCAGAGGCAGAGCCAACACTGACTGCTCTCACTGGCTCCATGCCTTGGCAAATGCACACTCTACCAGTATGGAGTGCGAACCTGTGGAAAGAGCCTGTTCCCAGCCTTCCCACCCAGGCTGTGCCTCTCTGGGTGCTGTGTTGCTGGATGCCCCATCAGCCCCCTCCCCATGGGCTCTTGTCCCAGCAATCACAGCCACCCATCTCAGACACAACCACATACCCAGAGGGACTGGGCCAGCTGCCCATCCTGGGCAAACCCTCCATGCCCCAGCTAAGTGTGTCCCCCGGCCCCTGCCGCTGGCAGGGCACCAGCGGCACCAACCTTGCAGACTGACGTTATCGGGGTCCTGCCGGTTATCGAACAGGGGCGCGTAATCCCCAAAGAATTCGGAATAAGCCCCACCTTCATCGCCACGCACGGAGCCCACCGAGGACGCTGAGTGCAGGGATGCCTGCGACTGCGCCAGCTTGGAGCAGGTCACCAGGTTGCTGAGCTCCACCTCGGGCTTCTCTGGCATGGCTTCTTCGGCCAGGGGCTCCCCATTGGCTTCAGACTTTAGGCCCAGCTCAGAGGTGGGTGGCTGCAGGGCATCCTTGGACTCCTTCATGTCTGAAAGAGAAAATGTGGGTTGCCACCAGCCATGCTTCTCTTCACTGCAGCACGGCACCAAACTGGATTGCATCACAGAATCACAGACTGGTTTGCGTTGGAAGGGACCTCATCTCATTCCACCTCCCTGCCATGGGCAGGGACACCTTCCACTATCCCAGGTTGCTCCAAGCCCCATCCAACCTGACCTTGAACACTTCCAGGGATAGTGCACCCACAGCTCCTCTGCATGACCTGTGCCAGGGCCCCACCACCCTCACAGGAGAATTTCCTTCTAACATCTAATCTAAACTTTTCCTTTTTTAGTTTAAAACCATTCCTCCCTTTTTCCAACACTATCTGCCCCCTCTCTCATTTTTTCAAGCCCCTTTAGGCACCAGAAGGTGCCTGGAGCTTTCTCTTCTCCAGATTAACATCTGCAGCTCTCCCAGCCTGGTTCCATGGCAGAGGTGCTCCAGCCCTTGGAGCATCTCTGTGGTATCCTCTGGAGACCTGTGCTGAGGACATCAGAGCTAGCCACTATTCCAGGTGGGAGTAAACCCAGAGTGGAGCAGAGGCTGGCTGTCCTTGGCTGGGATGGGCTCTGCTGGAAATCTTGCCACCTGGAACAGGAGAGTCTTGCAGCTACCAAGCCCAGTAAGATCACACAACCCCTCACTAGCCCCAGCAGCAACTTGTGCCCCCCCCAGCACCCATACCCACGTCACTGTTCTCCAGAGACTGGTCCTCCTCAGACACCTTCAGGAAGACCTCCTCCAGCGTGGTGTCCATTAGCCCAAAACTGGTGAGGTCCAGCTCTTCCAGGCTCTGCTCCAAGTGCTGTGGGAGCAAAGTACTGTGTGAGGAGGGCAGATGTCCACAGTGCGACAATCCCTTGCCTGCCCACTCTGTCAGCCCCTGCAGGTACCTGGAAGAGCCTCTCAAAGCAGCCCTTCTTGACAGCCTCACTGGGCAGGATGTAGGAGAGCTCTGTGTTGGTGTCTGAGATGAGGAGGCAGGAAGCCACATACTTCTTGATGAACTGGGAGACACGAGGCTCAGAGCAGGGGCTGACAGAGGAGTGGCCCAGGGGGCTGTGTGGCTGGCCTGGCTCTGGGACAGAGAGACAGTACCCACTGGTCAGTTCACATCTGGCCTCCCATAAAGACCCACCATATCTCCCGTACTCCCCAGTGCCATAGGGGCTTCCCTGTCACCCTGACTGGACTGGGGATGGTGTTCTGCAATGTGGCCCACACTGGACATCTCAGTGGGCAATGCATAGGCTCGACAGAACCAGCACCTAGAGACTAATGTCACTGTATAAGGTCAGGCCAAAGACCCAGCTGGGAAACATTAAGGCTGAGCAATGAGACCTCCTACACCCCTCCCCATCCCCTCTGCCCTCCATGTGGCCTAAGGAGCCTCAAGTTGCGAGTACTTGGGTGTTGACCTCTCCTCCTTCACTGGGCTGAAGAAGGGCTGGTGCCATCTACTCCTTTAACAAAGGGTCATATTGCTCCCCAGACCTGTGCCATTCCTGGTGTCCGACTGCTTCTTGACCACTGTCAGCTTGTAGCCGTCACCATAGGTGCTCTTGAGGAACAGTGGAGAACCACAGCACTTGAGCTTGCCATGGGAGATGATAGCAATGCGGTCCCCCAGCAGGTCAGCCTCATCCATGTGGTGTGTGGAGAGCAAGATGGTCCTCCCTGATGGCAACACAAAGCCTCAGCAGAGGGGCCATGGCTGACACAGAGGAGCATGCCAGGCTCTGCCCAGCTCTGCTCACCTGGCTTGTACTTGAGGATGAGGTCCCAGATGGCCCTTCGGGCATATGGGTCCACACCAGCTGTGGGCTCATCCAAGATAACAGCCCGCGACCCACCCACGAAGGCAATGGCCACTGACAGCTTCCTCTTCATGCCACCCGAGAGAGTCTGCACCTGGCAGTGCCGTTTGTTGGAGAGTTCCAGGTCCTCAATCATCCTGGAGACAGGGCAGAAGCACCAGGAATGCTGGGGGGGCTGTACTGGTGCCCAGTGCCTATGAGGAGTAAGTAATGCCTCTTCCCCTCATGGTATCTGCGGCCTTTGGCTGCTGGGACTGCCCAGCTGCAGTCAGGCTATGAGCATCTTCTGCTCACTTCCACACCCTGACACCCCAAGGGTGGGAAAACACGTGGCGGAGCTGCTCCATGGGACACCTCTGCCACCAGATCACCCCCTATGGCACAGCCAGCAGGAAGGAGACTCACTCATGCCAAAGGCATGGACGAAGACAAAGGAGCTGGAGGGTGCCTACTTGTCCATCTCCTTGCGGATCTCCTCCTCTGCCATGCTCTTGAGCTGTGAGTAGAACCAGAGATGCTCCTCCACTGTCAGCCTGTCAAAGAGCACATTGTGCTGGGGACACATGCCCAGGTTCTTTCGGATCTTGTCCATCTCCGTACGGATATCATGGCCATAGATGGTAGCAGAGCCCGATGTTGGAGGGAACAAGCCAGTGAGGATGGACCTGGATGGATGGAGAAAGGCAACAGTGTGAGGGAACTCATACTCCTCAGTCTGGCCCTAATCCCAACCACCACCTCTGGGAGCATCTGCTGGGCCACAGGCAGAGCAGTATTAGCACACAGCCATGAGCCTACTGCCTGTCCCATGTTGGTATCAGCCCCATACCCACACTACTGCCCTCTGAGCATGGCACCAGCTGCTACAGGGTCCAGCAGAGACATCCTGAAGCCCCTGCCACACACCCTGCAGCTGGCCAGAGGAACATGGTCTCTGTCTGCCTGGACAGGCACTCACATGGTGGTGGTCTTGCCTGCACCATTGTGCCCCAGGAAGGACACGACTTGATTCTCGTAGAGGTTGAGGCTCAGCTTGTTTAGTGCCAGCTTCTTATCTGTCTTGTAGACTTTGGTGAGCTTGTCGATGCAGACAACCAAGGGGAGGTGGGTCGGCTCCTCCTCGATGCCCCTAGTCTCCTCTGCTGTGACAGTAGGATGGTGAGGAGCCGGGGAGGGCAGAAAGCTTTGAGTGGGGCTTCCTGGGAATGAATCAACCCGCCTCCATCCCATGGTGGCTATGCTGGCTTGTGGTTCCTTCCCCTCCGTTTCTCGCCCATTTTCCCCCTCCCACGCCACAGTGGCAGCTCCCAGAGGCCACAGTGCTTGGCCCAGTATCCTGCCCTGACTGGAACACAGGGGTCCATGGCCAAGGCAAGACACCACGGCAGAGCCAGGGCCACCCTTGTGCCACCCACTGCCGCCCCCAGCTGCCCTCACCCAGCCTCCGGCTCTCCATAGCACAGGCCTGATCCTCCTCCATGACACTGAGGCGGGTAGTGCGTGACCATGGCCAGGTCCACTCCCAGGTCTCCACGCGCCCGTTGCCTAGCCAGTAAGACCTCTGGAAAGGGAAGTACCAGGGCCGTGGCAGGCCGAACATGCCTGCAAACACAGCCCCAGGGAATCAGGGCCAACCCTACACCCAGGGCCATGCAAGCTGCTGAGGACTAGGTCAGAGCTTGGCATGGGGCACAGGCTTAGGGGTTTTCCTAGGTCAGGTCACCACTGCAGGGTGGGGGCTGCAAACACTCCAGCCAGCTGGGCTCAGGGCAGCTCTGTGGGATGTGCCAAGAAACAAAGTCCTTTGGGATTTGGGTTAGCTCATGCTTCAACTTTATAATGAAAAAAACAGGGAGCAACTGAGATGCTTCCACAAGGGGGATAAGGGGGATTGGTGTCTCAGCTGTGGACTTCTGGCTTTGCTACAGCTGAACTTAGACACCTGGGTGACACCAGCAGATGAGGACACATGGTGTCACCCAGCAAAGAGGCTCCTGTAAGGTCTGGGGTGCCCTCATGCCCCTCTGCCCACACGTACCCGGATGCACAGCCTCAATGTACCACGTGAGCACCCCATACACCATGGCATCCACGACCAGCATCATCATGGACAGCAGGAGGTTGAAGTCATCTCCTTCCACAGGTGACTGGCTGAAGGTGTGCCACTGGATACCCACGCCAGCCACCTCATACAGTGCAAAGTACTTGGAGCCCAACCCAAAGGCCGTGGTGGACATGAGGGACTGTGAAGAGGTGGAGGGAAGGGAATGGGAGGTCAGCAGGAACCACAGGCCAGCTCCAGAAGAGCAGGTTGGGTTGAATTCCTACCCAGTGCTGCCCCACCCAGCCCCATGGAAATGCTCCTGGCCCGGAGAGGCACCAAAACTTCTGGAGATACCTCCAAAGCCCCACAGAGAGTTGGTTCATACAGGCAAGTCTCTTGCCCAGGGCTTGGTGACAGGTTGGTGGCTTTGTACTGGACACAAGATGCCTGAGGCAAACCTGGGACTAAGCATGTCCCCAGCTACTGCAGCCAACTCACCGCAATGCACTTCTCAAAGGCTGTGATCTTGTCATGTGCCACCTCCTCCCGGATGGCCACATACATGTAGGGCACGTAGCTGAGGAAGTAGATGATGCCGCCACACGCAGAGGCCAGCTTGGCCTTGGAGTAGAGCACGGACACAAGAAAGCTGCAGGGAGGACAGTGTCTCCTTGGATCCCATCCCACCAAGACTCTCCTCATACCATCTGGTTTAGGTGGTGCTGAGGCAATAAATTGGCTCCCCAAATCAGCTGCTTGGAAGGATTTGTGTCCCTCCACCAGCCCTTGCCCACATAGCTCCCAGCACCCTCGCTTCATAGCACGAGAACCTGGCACTGCCCCTGCCCCTTCACTGCCCAGCATAGACCAGGCAGCTCACCAGAACATGATGGTGGCCACAGCATAGATGGCAAGGAAGAGCCATATGATGAGGACGTCGCTGTGCATCAGGACCTTGCCATACTTGAGAATGGCAGTGAGTGCTGTGACCGAGATGGAGAGCTGGACAAAGCCAGTGATGAACCAAGCCACCCAGTGCACTGCATTGTTCAGGCCCATCATCTTCATCACCTGTGAGGCCAAAACTACTCAGCAAAGCTGTCCCCAACCCTGTGCACCCCTGCTTCTATTCTCACTGGGCTGGGAGGGCAAGGGAGCTGCCCAGTCAGCAGGACACAGCACCCTCTATTGGGGTGCCAAGGAACTCAACTCCCTCCAGGTCTGGGCAGGGCTCATCTCATGCTGGGGACACTCAGAAGGGCCAGCTCAGCCCAAGGATTTGGGATCTGTATCTGCCCTAGTTCATGTAATCCAGAAATACAAGGAAGGTGACCAGGGACATGGCATAGAATGTAGGGCTCAGATATGCACACTCCTCCCCAAGAATCTCCTCCACCATCCCTACCTCTTTCAGGCGATGCTCCTTCTCTGTCACAATGTGCTGGATCATCATGGCCACTGAGTAGACCCAGGAGATCACCATGCAGAGGGGCATCATGTGCTCAATGACAAAGAGAAAGCTGATGGGGTAGAAGAAGAGAGGGGAGAACTGGATGGTGGCACTGCCACAGACACCTGTGGAGACCCTGAGGCATGGGGCCTTGGAGGGGATCTCCCACCACTCAGGGACTCCCAGTCTCTAACTCAGCACCTCCTTAGAGCCCTAAAATAACTTCTCCAGTGAGACAGGACAATCCAGTGTCATGGCTGGCAGGTCTCTGCAGGCAGGTAGTAGCCATGGGCTCAGCACCAGGGCCCTGCCCACCCTTGTGTGGATGGGACCCTCTCCAACCTCCTGCCCAGGAGTGTTGGTGGCTCTGGGACTTCTACAGGTGCTGCCTCTAGACCACTGTAATCCATAACCACCGACAGATCCATGTGCCATTCCTTTACCTTTCCTTGCCTTCCTGAGCCTCATAGTCAAAGGAATTAGACTTAAACTTGTTGTTCATCACTTCCAGTGTCATTCAATCTCTTTCAGGCCCCCAAACTTGCTCCCTTTTCCCAGCCAAAGTACCCTGGCCTGCAAAGTGGAAGGAGGAAAGTCCTGCAGGTGAATGTTACTCACTCATCCCGGGTGTAACACGGGTACGGGAACATCTGTACATAGTTGCCAGGCTCCACGACATCGTGGCCAACAAATGTGTTGATGAGGGCACGCTCCATCATGTCTGTGGAAGAGAAAGAGGCCAGGCTGAGGGCACAGGGGCCAGGGCTGTGGGCAGCTGTGGCAAGGTGCTAACACTTACCTTGGATCCAGACGAAGCCATAAAGGAAGTAGAAGCGGCCACCAGTGTTGGGGCCAGGCCGCCAGTATGCCCGCCGGATCTCATTGGTCTTCTCTGTGAAGCTGGAATTCTGCCGGATCTTGTACATGACATGGGGGGGCAATGAGCCATCCCTGTTGGTCTGGAAGATGACGCCTGTGGGCAGCAGAAGAACGAAGGAGTCCACAGGGGCCAGCCACATCATGGCAGGGATGGGGAGGGCACCATGAGGGTTGCCATGGATGAGACGGGTGGCATAGCCAGGGATGTGAGACCCCAAAGAGATGCAAAGGCACACAGCAGGCCGTGTCAGTGGAAGAGCCAGGACAGCAGCATGGGGCAGAGGATGGGCATCATGAGATACTCAGCCCCCTCATCCACCCAGGGACCCACATCCTGAAGCCAGTGGCTCCAGGGCACAGCTAGAGAAGGGCAAAGTTTCAGGGACCCCTGAGAAGAGCTGGCTCCCAGGGACATACTGGCAAAGACTGTGACATTGTCCTGATAGGCCTGGTTCAGTGTGTAGTTGACAATGCTCTCCTCATCCGGGAAGCCTTTGAAGATGTCCACACTGACCTAGTGAGAGGAGAATCATAGAATCACTAAGATTTGAAAAGCCCTCAGATCATGGAGTCCATTAACCGAAACACTACCAAGCCCAGCATTAAACCATGCCCCCAGGTGTCAAATTCACACATTTTTTGAACACAGGAGTAGCACCACTGCCCCTGGGCAGCCTGTTCCAGTGCTGACCAGCCTTTCAGTGAAGAAAGTTTCCCTAAAATCCAGTCTAAACTTCCCCTTCTACAACTTTAGGCTGTTTCCTGTTGACCTGTCACTTGTCACATGGGAAGAAAGACCAACCCCCACCTGGCTGCAATATCCTTCTAGGTAATTTTAGAGACTTAGAAGGTCCCTCCTGAGCCTCCTATTCTCCATGCTGAGCTCCCACAGCTCTCAGTCCCTCCTCACCAGACTGGTGCTCCAGAACCTTCCCTGGGTCCACTGCCCTTCTCTAGACATGCTCCAGCAGGCTAGTGAGATCCCAAGGTCCCAGATGAGTCTAGCACACAGAGCCTACACACAGTACAGCATGTGCCACCCAAAGCCAACCCCAGCCCCTGAAGTCAACAGTGTGTGAGCACCTCTACCCTAGAAACCTACCCCAAAGTTCTGGACACTGCAGGAGTCACCACTTCCCCCAGTGCTCCTGTCTCATGCTCTTAAAAAGGTCTCAGTGGCTCTGACCCTCTTCAGTCCAACAGAGCCTGGCTATCAGTGGTTCAGTCTTCCCACAGATGGGCTTCATCTCACCTTGGCCATGAAGCGGACCCAGCTGCAGGCAGCATTGTCAATGGTATCCAGCTGCTGGAGTAGGATGCTGGCATTGGGCAGGGAGAAGTTGCCATTGAGAAAGTTGTGGAGAACATCACTGTCAGAGACATTCAGGATCTCTGGGTGCTTGTGGAGGTCAGCGGTCAACTGAGGCAGAGAGGAAGATACAGGAAGGAGAAGTTGGGGTATGCCCTGCCTGTCAGGTCACTGTCCTCCCCATGGACACAGGTAGGACCCAAAGTTGCTCCTGGGGATAGGAGACAGTGTGCACACTGTGCAGGATCCAGACTAGTGTCTCCACAAGAGAAGGTCAATAGCAGGGAGTACCCCATGAAGAAGTTACAGGATATCTGGGGGAAGGACGACCCCTTCTCCACTGCCAGGGCAGTAAATCCCAGGCAGGCTCATCCTCATCACACTGTCCTACCTGCTGGAGCCAGTGGATGCGCCTCTGCAGCCTGCCCTCTTCCAGGTAGGCCCGGATCTCGGGGGAGATGTTCAGCCATGCCTTGGCGTAGTGGGTGACGTTGCCCACAAAGGCGAAGGTCTCATTGGCCTAGGGGCCAGGCAGAAAATCATACAGCAGGCAGAGGCAGGGGCTTCCCACTCTCTGGGATAGCTAGCAGCCATGGAGATACCTGCCCACCTCTCACTGCCTGTGGGAGCTGCCTGTGTCTGGCAGTCAACCTCTTCCCTGCCACACAGCCCACCTGCAGAGCAGGATGGTTCGGAGAAGGACAGGGGTCCCAGCCTATGCATCCTCACCTTCAGGATGACCTTGTCAACTTCAGTGCCCACAGGTGCATACAGGATTTTGGGGTTGCTGGTCATCAGATGCACAAGGAGGCCCAAGTTTCGCTGCTCCTTGCTGGTGAAGCCCAGTGAGCTCATGTTGCCTTGCTTCAGTGCCTCAGGCTCGATGGTCCTGCAAAGGGAGCTCAGGCTTTCCACTCTGCCTCAGGCTCAACACTCTTTGCTGCAGGAAGCCCCCACCCCTGCCTATAATAGGCCTGCACACTGACTCCAGCACCTGTGTGGTGCTGCCCAACACAGGGAGCACCCTCGGCTGCAGCACAAGGCTGTGGCATCCATCCTGCCTGCTCAGCAAGGGGTGCTGGCCTGTGCAGGGAGAACATGGAGCCATCCATCCCCTAGCGCTCCTACCTACCGGTTGTTGCCGCAGAGGATGGGCTGCAGCCCCGCCCAGAGCTGCACAAACGCTGAGAACTGCCCCTGGGGGTTTTCGGTGCCAGACGGGCTGTCTGCAGTGCCCTCCTCCTCCTCTGCCGTGGCATTGCTGGCTGTAGCATTGGCACTGACCCAGCTGGTGCTGTTGGCCGTGGGTGGCGGGGCCTTGCTGGCACAGGCTCCCCTGGGCAGCAGCTTAGCCAGCACTGAAAGGATGTCCATGTCCCGAAGAACCTTCTCCATCTCCACCAGGTCCTCGAGGAGGGCACGGAGGCGGTGCTGGGTAGCTGTGCTGTTCACCTCCTCCAGCTTCAGCTGCGAGTATGAGTGGATGAGGAGTTACTCATTGCTGGGACAACAGAGTCCTGCCTGCCGTTAGGAAGGGACCAACGAGGACCCCAAGCAGTAGCAACTCCACGTCCTTGTTTAAATGGTTGGAGCTGTGCTGAGGTAAGGCCCTGGACTCATCTCTGCTGTTGCTGTTCATCTGTGGCTATGGGGCAGTGAGAATGGTGACAAATGCTGGCAAGGGACTTGTGTGAGATATCACTCAAGACAGGAAGGACACATCAGGCTTGGGTGGGACAAGGACTGGGACCTCCAAGTCAGGTTTGAGCTGTGCCACAAAGGGCTTTGCCAGTCCTGGCGAGAGAAGCTGGCAGGGACAACTAAGAAGATGTTGGGGACACCCAGTCCCATCCAATAGGCAGTGTCCAAGCAAGTGCAAGAGGGGAAACCACCTGGGATCTTACCATGGAGCTGGGTGCTGGGGGTACTCATGTCAGAGAAGGGGGTGGCCATGGAATTGTTCCCCATCCCAACACAACACCACCTGAGCAGAAAACCCTGCCCAAGTCTCATCCCTGCCACCAGCCCTGCTCTCACCCTGCTGATGATCTTGGGGGTGTCCAGCTGCTCCTGGAGCTTGGAGGCCAGCTGGGCAAAGCGCTCCTGGCGGGTGGCGTGGCTGCCATTGCAGGCCAGTGCCTGGTATGCTGCCAGCAGCGGCTGCTGCCTGGGGGACACATGTAGGAGGCGGTGCAGTCCCCCTGGGTACTGCTCACATGTCAGCTGCTCCAGCGCTGGCCCAGTGAAGAGGACATTCTACAGGGCAGGAAGTTGTAGGGACAGCACTGAAGTGCCTGCTCTGGCAGAGCAGCCTAGGTTGTCCCATGAGGCGCTTACCTCCATCTTGGTGACGAAGGCCTGAGGGCTATCAGAGATGGCAGGTGCCACAGCAGTGCTGGTGAGGCCCAGTGCCTGGGAGAGCATGCGGAGCAATGCCGGCCGGCGTGGGGCTGCCACTGGGTCCTGCAGCACTCTGTGAACCAGCCCTTCCCGCAGGCTCCTCCAGCCACTGGGGAGGCTCTTCTGCAAGATGAAGAACAGGGATGGCTGGCAGAATGGGGGCTTCCCCCAGGTCCCCCTAAGCATACATGAACAGCCCCACAGCATCCATGGTCTCCAAGGGGAGGGGAAGGGATGTGCAGATGTAGGGAGCAGGGGTCTTCTGCATGCCAGACGCAAGGGGGGAAAGACCTCCCCCACTCCCTCCACAGCCACCACCCAGGCAGTGCCAACCCCCCTGCAATGGTAAATCCAGGCACAGGTATAGGTGTGTCTCATAACACTGGGGGAACTGGTGGCAGCACCAGGATGGATCCTAGCCATCCCTGCTGCTGCTCTGCTGACAATGTTCTGTCACGGCCCCTCTACTGGGACAGACACCCCCAGATCACCTAGGGTGGGATACGGAGGGGACAATAGGACGGGCTCTACCTTACCATGTCCCCTCGCATGCAACACTGCTCCTCACCTCCAGCTGTGTCATCCTCTTCCTGGGGCCAAATCCATCCCACAGGTCTTGCTCATGAGTCTCATCAGGTACCAAAGGAAAGGAATCAAAAAACTGCTGGCACACCTGCACCGAGATGAGAGCAGGACTGCCAGGTATGCCAAAAGTGGAGCACCAGTGATGCACCTGCTTGTCCAGCAAGGCCCTGGTGTGGGGTGGCAGGGTAGGACAAATCCCAGCTGGGTGCCATTCACAGGGCAGCACAGACCCTTGCAAAGCCCAGAGGTTGCCTACCTCCCACAGGTCAATGCTTGAGCCCAGGAGCAGCTCAGCCGTGCTGTTGGGGAGGGACAGGTTCTGCATCAGGAAGCGCCGCAGCTCGCCCTGATCTTTGGCCGCCCATGCCAGTGTGAAGCTGGACCCTGCCAAGGAACAAGGTGGGAGGTCAGAGCAGCCAACCAGCATCAGGGACATGGCATGGCCCCAGAGCTGGCCCTGCCCGACGCAGTGATGCAGGACAGTGGCAAGGCACTTCCGCACACCATCACTTTGCTGGGTGCCAGGCAAGCTGATGCTATCTGTTCCTGCCTGCACAGGCAGCGGGGGCAGGCAGAGCACAACCCACCTGCTTGGCTGCTGAAGTGGGTGTCCATGGAGCTGGGCTCAGGGCTGCTGAGGGCCTCCAGGTGCCCACGCAGCGACTCCAGCTCCTCCTCCAGTCCTGGGTGCTGCGGGTCGAAGAGGCTGCTTTGCTCTACTGCCTCGCTGAGGTGTTCCAGAATCTGTGTCACCCTGCGAGAGCCCACCACCACCCTGACTTCAGGGACAGAGGGATGGGGATACCTTCCCAGAGCTCTGGGCGAAAGATCCCCTCAGGTGCAGGGACAGCAGTCCTGTCTGAAATGGGGCACCACTGCCCTTGCCTGCGAGCCCCAGCACCTCAAGGTGTCTCCAAGGGCCACCTCCATCCTCCTCCCAGCACTGAACACCTGGGAGCCCACAGCAGAACAGACTGAGGTGTCCCTATCAAGGACACAGTAGTCTGCACCCAAGTGCTTTGGGTGATGCCAGCTTCTCCCTCAGCCCCAGGGTGGCAGTGCCAGCATGGAAAGGGGCAGGCCCTGTGCAGAAGCATTAGGGGTGGGAAAGGAAGTGCATGGTGAGGGCAGGACTCACGTGGAGTTGGAGTACTGCAGGAAGCCAAACTCATCACGCTGGCCGTCAGGGCACAGAGACTGCATGACTGGCAGGATCCCGGCTGATGTGAGCGGGGCCGCCGTGTAGAAAGCTGGAGCCAGAGTGCAGAGTGCAGAAGAGGCCAAGGAAAGTGCAGGGAGAAGAGGCAAAGAGGCAACGGGAAGGGGCCACCAGAGAAACAGACACTCAGTTCAGAAAAGCACCCACTGGGGTCTGTGAGCCCATGGGAGGCTGGCGGCCACGGTCAGAAGTCAGCAGCTTTCCCAACAGGGCTGTCCTGGCTGGTGACCCTGTGGAGCTTCAGGCAGCTCCAGCACCCGTGTCTCCAGCCCTCTTGCCCCCACCCACTCTTCCCTGGGTGATGGCTCCCTTGAGCCCCACGACGATGCCAATTTCTGCCACTTGCCCCAAGATGGCCACCAACCTCCTCCAGGCTCCCGGCCCCTCCTGTTAGTAGCCTCATAGGCAGTGGTGGATCTCCAGAGGAAAAGGAGGAAAAATACGATAGGGAAAATAGATTTGTCACCGGCAGCTCCCAGAGCCCCCAGCCTCCCCCCAGCCTGGCTGCCCCAACGTGCGGCAGCTGGAGGTGGGTGGAAATGGAGACACGGAGTAGGAAGATGGAAGAAACAAGAAGCAGCAAAGGGCTGGCAAATCTTCCCCCTTCCACTGGCACTGAGCCATCATCCCTGCTGGGACAGTCCTGTGTCCTTCCCCAGGGTAGGGCAAGCCCAGAATGCCCCTGCCCGATGGGGACCACAGGTTGTCACTGGGCAGTGCCAGGCAGGGACCCTGCTCTTGCCACCCTGCCGACAACCCTGTGGTTAGAGATAGGTCAGTGCTGTTAGCAAGGCTGTAATCGGCAGGGACTGGTGAAGATGGGCTTCTGGCAGGAACAAGGGACAGGTGCAGCATGGGATAGGCCAGTAGCCTGCTTGGGTGGTGGAACCCACACTGGTGGCCATGCCACGGTTTGGTGACAAAGTCAGCGCATGGCATCCTGCTGGCCTTGAGCTCTAGTGCCACATCACAGCTTGTCCCAGCCATGAGGGACCAAGACAGGGACCTGGTGATGCTGCCAGGGCAGGAGCCAGCCTCAATCCCGGGTGATTGCGCAAGACTGGGTGACCACAGGCCACCACATGGGTGACAGGACCCAGCAGACTTTGCTCCAGGAGGCAGGCAAGAAGAAGGGTAAGACAAGCCTCCACCTGGCCTGGAGAGCCCTATGCAGCCCAGGAGGCCAGGGACATGGACACCAGTGGCCCCAGCACCTGGGGAACCCAGCATCATCAACCAAGGGGATACACCACCATGGCTGGTCAGTCCCTAGGGAGGAGCAGGCAGGTGCCACACGTGCTGCCCAAGGTCATCTTCACCAGCTGTGAAGAAGGGCAAGGGGCTTACAGAGGCATGGATAAGGCCAGAGTGAGTTGATTTAAACCAGGCTCTTCCTCCCCAGACTATGAGGCCAGCACTGGCAAGGGAATGAGGGGAGGCGCCCACCCATCCCACCAACTTACAGACTGGCGCATGCAGTTGAGGCATGAAGGGCAGGCGGGCGGGGGAGATGGTGGGAAAGAAAAAGAAAACATGAGCAAAAAAAGAACAGAAAATCAAACTAAAAACCACACAACAGAGAGTGTATGTCAGTGCCAAGGCAGGAACCCAGGCAGTGCCTGCTGCAGCCGGACCACGCTGGCAGCTGGGCTCTCCCTCGCCGGGACACACTGAAACACAGGCTCAAACCATCGTTACATGGGGTCACCACCAGTAAACAGCACCTCCCCTGGCCCTGCTGTGCCAGGGCACCCATCAAGGTGGGCATTCACAGGCCTTTGCAAACTGGCAGCTTCACTCTGCTGCCTCCTCCCAATATCACAGCCCATGGGCACCAGACCTCAGGCCAAAGCTCCAGCTGGAATTCTCCCAGAGCCTTCAGCCCCAGTCCCATCAGTTTATCATCCTGCCAGGCCTCTGAGCACCCCAGGGCCAGGTGTAGGGCTTCCTGTAGGTCACTTTCCCTCTCACTGGGGAGCCCTTCCCAGAGCCACTCCAGCTGACCCTCAACTACTTAGGAAGACTGTGGCTGTTCCAGCACCATCCAGCTTGCCCTTCCCCATGCAAAACGTCCATGACGATGACAGGCACAGGCTGGTTGGTGCTGCAACCCCCAGGGAGCCTCCCCAGGCTGGGACAGACTCTGCTACTTCCACTAGTCCTTGGCTGTAGCCCCTGCCCAGTGTAATGTCCCCCTGAAGGCCTCTCTAGGTCCCCCCTGCCACCAGGCTGGAGCACCTCCCCAGGGCCTCAGGATGCCCCCAAGTGTGGGAGTGCCCCAAGCACCACCTTGCTGGGACTCACCTTCCTTCACAGGGATGGTTGGCTTCTTCTGCCGCAGCCCCAGGAGAATGAAGAACAGCACCAGGGGGATGAAGATCTCAAAGGCCAGCACCCACTGGAGATGACACAGAGCAGAGGGAACAGGATTCTTATGGACAGAACACAGCTACTAGGAAGAAGCATGGGCAGTACAGGGGCCCCCAGGCATTGGTGCAGTGCAGCATTGTATCCACTTATTGCAGATGGCTGGTGGCTCTGTCACAGCTCAGCCAGCAGCAAACAAGTTCCTGAGCATCCCACAACCTCCTGCCTGCACCACCCTGTCCAGAGCACTGCAAGACAGGGGAGGGTACACAAAAGGGATGGATCCCTCCTCCAGCAGTATAAACAAGGTGCTGGGGCTTGAGCTCAGCCCCAATGGTGCACCATAGCTGGGGTTGCCCAGGGAGAAGACTTCAAGTCCTGAAGGCTAATGCCCTCACAGCTTGGAGCAGCATGATGTCCCCTTGTCACCTGTGCCACTGCTGGATCTCACAATATTCAACAGCTGAGTACAATAGCAGAGGGTAGACCTTCAGTTCTAGGTGCAACTGGCACCAGCTCCAGGTGCAACTAGGCCATCCTGGCACTCCTTCCATGCCCTCCCAAAAGGCTCTGGCTGCAAAATATATACTGTAATATATAGTAAAAAACAGCAAATGCCCAGGAATTCCTGACCACGGTGGCTCAGAAGTCCAGACTAGGCTCTGTGCCCAGAAGCCCTGGGGATAGGCATCAGCATCTCCAGCTACCAGCAGGAGCAAGCACCTGGCACACTGCCAGCACAGCTGCTGCCACTTTGCACCAGAGTGCCCGGATACGTCACGGCCCCACTGCCCAGCAGCAGGGAACCACTGCAGCTTTGGAAACCAAGGCACAGGGCAAGGTGAGCCAACTTCAGCTCACCCCAGGGCCAGATCAAACCCAAGGCTGCTGCTGAGACACTGAAACCTATTGCTACCCATGGGCAGGGCAGGGCCCAGCTCTGCTGCTGGGAAGGTGCTTGCTACACAACCCACACCAGTCTCCCACTATTGACCAGTGCCAAAAGCCCATGGGGTGGTCCTTAACATAAAAGATGAAGCTGCCAACAGGTAACAGGGTCAGGCCCTCCTGTCTCCAACATGACCTCCATGCTGCCTCACTCAGTGGCTGCCAACACTCTGTCAAGAAAGTCTGAGCAGCCCCAAATGGCAGTGAGCAGAGAGAGCCCAGCACCCCACAGTGCTACTTCTGTGGGATGAGCACAACTGCACCCATGGGTGCTGCCCATGCTGCACTCACCATGCCAGAGTTCCTGGTTTTGGAGAAGAAGAAGGGCTGGAGGAGATGGGAAATGCCCCCAGGAGCAGTACCTGAGAATCCTCATCTTTCTGATAACACACATCCCAGGGACAGTCCCTGGTGTCACTGCTCCTGCACAAGGCAGGATAGCAGGGGACACCCTGACACACACTGCTGTCCCGTGGCCCTTGCCCCACCCCCTGCCTGTTTACCAGGCACACAACGAGGCCTCTGTTCTCAGGCAGTGGGGGGACCACCCCCACATACCCACGCTGGCCTGTACCAGGCTCATGTGGGGACTGTCCTTGGTGGCAACAGCTTGTTGGAACCTGCTTGTTGTTGTTTTTATGACGGGGTCATCGACTTTTGCTCATCTCCATCCCCAGAGATGTCCCTTGTCCCTAGCCCCTTCTGCACTACCACATACCCCAGCGTCAGAGCAGGCTGTCCCACACCTTTGGCAACCAGAGTGACATGGTGATGGGCAGACATGGTAGCAGATAGCATGGCTATTTACCAGGCTGCACCTCTAAGACTGACCCTGCCCCCCTGGTCCCCACGGCTGCCCCCATGGGAACTTCCCAGAGGTGGGAAGACCAGGGCTGCTCTACACCCACACTGGGGCAGTGGCATGCAGTGTGTCCAATGGAGCCTCAGACTTCCAGAGAGGCACCTGGCAGGAACACAGCCTGGAGATGGTGGGGTCCCTGCCCACAGCTGCAAGACACCGGGAGATATCTTGAGATTGTGTGAGAAAGCAAGAAGGAAAGGCCAGGATGCAAGCAGCTGAGAAGGAAATGCTCCCCAGTAGGTAGAAGAGGGCCAAGGAGACAAAAAAGGGGCCGGTCCCTGACAGCAGCTGGCCACAATTGCACCAGCTAGTCTGCCCTGCCCTGTCACCCATCTCCTGCCTCCCTCCTCTCTTGCCTCCCGTCTCCCCTCTTGACAAGGGCACAGGTGCAGGACCAAGGGTGGGACACTGGTCCCAGGAGCCCTTGCACCAGGTGATAGTGGCTGTGGAGTCCAGAGACAGCTCTTCGGTAGTGGCATTCTCTCGTTCTATATGTTCATTTCAGCCTGGTTGGATGTGAACAGGATGATCATAGGTGCTGTCCAGGTTTGCACAAGTGCTGGGTGTCCACCCGCCGCCCTACAGACAGTGGGGTAACTTGTCCCACATTCGGCCCTGCCCTTGGCTGGAGGCAGGGTTGGTGGGGTCCTGCCCAATTCCCAAGCAGAGAAGCAGAGCTGGGTGGGTCCTACAGCAGGGTGCTGGCCCCTGGTAGAGGGCATGTCTTTCCTGGAGCACTGGGACAGTGATTCAACGCCTATGCCCATCCTCCACCACACTGTCAGATGGGAGCCAGAGGCTGCTAGGAGGCTGAGCAAGAGGCAGCAGTGCCTGCTGCAACACACAGCTCCCACACAGCCAGGTCAAAAGGCCAGACAAGCACCACAGGACAATGGTGCAAACACCAGAGTAAATAGCCTGGCCCAGCCACCATGCCCACCCTCCAGCCAGCACTGGGACAGCTGGGAGACATGCAGGAGCCAGGGTCAGCACAGACATGGGTGTCAGGTCATGGACAATTGCTCAACTCCACTGGCGTCCCCAAGATGTGGCAGCACTCATGTCCCAGTAGCCCAGGAGGCAGTCCTCGTGGGGACAGCCAGACCAGGCAGAGGCAGCTCTTCCTGTCCATTGCTGTCACCCAAAAGTCCACTCAGTTCCCTCCTGCCTGCACCCAGCAATGCCTGACACCCACAAGCCACCAGCCAGCATAGTGTGGGAGGGGGGCATTCAGGGGCTGGGCACCCCCATACTAAAACTCTCAAGCTGGCAAACTCCAGCGACACCCCTGCACCCCAAACCTGCCATGTCAGCCCCCCTCTCCCATAGTCTGGCACCTGCAACGTGGTTTATTGGCTCCAACACAGGTGAAGCAGTATCACACGTAGCATTCAAAATCCCTGCACGTACGCCCCAGAGGACAGGGCAGGGTCTGCCTGTCTCCTCATGGGAGGAAAGAGCTGCTGCCTACTCCGTACCAGCCTCTCTGCCCATCTCACTGCTGCCCACAGTGCCAGCAGGAGCTGGCAATACGTGCTGGCCTGCAGGAGCCCTGAGGGATGTGTCTCTCAGCTCCTGCAGGATCCAACTTTTCCAATAGCATTTTGAGGCTGTAGAAATACCTTCAAATTTCCATGGTTCCAGACTTTAATCACTGTTAAATACCCACTCTTGCCCACAGCCAGAAAGTAAAGGCAGGTAAAGCCATGGTCACTGGGAAAGATGAGCTCGAGAGCTCTGGGACAAAACAGACCCCAAAATGCAGGAGGCTGTGCCAAGCTGCCCAGCTCCAGTGGAGACCCAACCATGGACACTCAGTGATGGTTACCACCCAGGTGTGGGCCTGAGAGGCTTCCTCAAGGTCACCTGCCCAATGGGGATAGACAATGCCCGGGTCCAGGGGCTGCCAACTCCCATCCTGCCAAGGCCTGGCCGCCCTCACCTCTGTCTCTGGTCACTTCCAGCTATGTCCATCTATCCCACTAACCCCTGCCTCCAGCATGGGCACATCCCCAGCCCTGACAGCCCTGGCATGGCAGCCTGGGGTCCTGCACTGGGGAGGCTGGAGGAGCAAGAAATCCCTGCTGGGGTTCGTCAACAAGTCTCCTGAACTGAGGGTCCAGGAACACCCACCGCAGTTCTCCCCATTCCTCCAGTGTCAGCCAGGCACCTGTGTGCTGGACCAAGAGGGCACATCATCATCAGTGCCCTGTATAAAGTCCACACAGCACTAGCATAAGATGCCTGACCTGAGCACAGGGTCATGCCAGCAGTCAGTGTGGAGGAAGGTGTTCCACAGCAGGTGCTACCCGGCTGCCCTGTCACGAGGGACTCACAGAGACCCTGCTGGGCCAGCACACCCCTGTCAAACCCGTCCTTCCCCTACCTGCTGCAAACAACGAGAGGGCAAAGAGCACCCAGAGCCAGGACAGTACCCAATCAAGTCCTGCTGCAGGATCCAGTACCAGCATCCTGTGCCATGCCAGGGTGCACAGGCACAGGGTCCTAGGGACACTGCACCCTAGCAGAGGCACTGTTACAGACCCCCAGCATGCCAAATTTCAGCCTTACTTTTTCTGGCAGCATCAGTTTCCCTGCAGCTCTCTGCCACCTGCCCGGGGAAAGGGACAGATCTGCCAGCTCCTGTGTGGAGAGTTTTCTGTCTTCCAGACAAAGTGCAGAAGGCACAGATCCTGCACAGAGCAGAACAGAATAGCCACACTGCTGTCAGCTCTCCCTACACCCCCTCTCTCACCCCAGGCCCATGCCACAGGGAGCCCCATTAATGTGCTGCAGCACCAAAACACCACAGAACTGCTCCCACCATTCCCTTCAAAGAGCCCTGACCTGCCCACCAACCCTTCCCCAGGACCAAGCAAACTGGAAGCACACTTCTATCACTGGGAGCTTCAGCTCTGGCTGCCTGCCCATCCCAAACAAATGGGCACAAAGAGCGCCAGGGCAGGCAGGTGAACACTCTGAAGTGTGCCTGTGGTGACTTTTGAGAGAGCACCCACTAATTTTACATCCAACATAGGTTAAAACCAGATACCAAAGTCATGGGAGACCCCATCCTTTAACAATTCCTGTCCCAGCAGACTCAAGGCACAGCCAGCAATCCCCCCATGAGCACCCCAGGGGACTCCACAGCCTGGGCTTCCCTCCGCCAAGAGCCACTGATGCTGTTCTGCTCAGACCTCCATTATCCCAGCGTTCCTGCCTGAATTTCTGCTCTTGGAAGAAAAAAATTGGAGCCAAACCCCAGAGCAGCCCCCGGAACAGCTCAGTCACACTAGATAAGGTCCAAAGCCACCATGGGCTGGGAACAAGGCCTTACTGAGGTGCCACTGGCCAGGGACAGTGCCTGGCCACCCCCCTGGCCATGCTGCAGGTCTCCCTGCACCCACCATCCACCCATAAGTGGCCTGGCCAACCCTAATAGCCAAACTTTCACCAAGTGCCTATGAATAAAGTCTGTCCCAAAACCATGGCTGTACCATGCCTGTAATGCAATCCTGCTCCTGAACAGCCCCTGCTGCCAGAGACAATGGGGATACCCTCAGGTCACCAACATTCATAGGCAGAACACAGAACTGCTCCAGTTCTCAAGTCCCAGCCCAGAGCCCTCAGTCAAACCTGGGGTTTCTGCTTCCCACCCCACATTGCAGCACTGGGTTTGTTGCTCCACCTATTGCTGAGAGGAGAGCGCATGGTGGCAAAGATTGACTCCAGGGGAGCACCTGCAGCATTAGGCTGTACAAAAAGGCAGCTGCTGGTACCCACACTCCCTCTCTGAGGCTGGGAGAAGCCCAGCAAACTCCCACTCTGCCTGCCCCAGCGTGAACACCCAGCAGAAGAATGGGCTAGTAGTGCATTCCCTCTCCCCTGCTCCAGTCCCCCAGCCTCTGGCTGCTGCAGTAAGATCACCCCAGTGGGAGCCAGTTTCTCACAGTGAAACATCCATCTGCAGCTGCTGCCAGGGCAGACCTGCACTGGGGAACCCACTGCTGAATGCCAAGTGCAGTCGCCACCAGGGCCTGGCTCTGCCCAGGCCAGCCAGAACTGGCAGCACAGCACTGTTCAGAGAGGGCAGAGCTCCCCAGGGAGTAGGCAGGATGATGGCCCCTGTGCAGACCAGGGACACCAAGTAACTCTGGGATTCACACACAGCAGTAGCACAAGGAAGGAGGTGACATACACAGGGCATTCACATCCTCAGGGCACAGCTGTCCTAGGGACTGCATCAAATCCATCCATGAGTACCCACGTCACTGGGACCAGCTCTCATCCTGGCACTCAGCTGGTCCCCTGCACACCCCATGCACTCACAGCATCACTGGGTGGGCAAGAAGGGGTTGCTCCATACCCAGCCACCCTGCCTGCAGCACTGTCACTCCAGCAACAGTCCATACACATGCAGGTGGAAGGGGCCTGGGCTACTCATCCTCCTCCTCTGGCCACAGCTTCCTGTGCTGCACCCCCATGCTGCCCACAGGGCTGGTAGGGAGGGTCACGGAAAAATGGGTCCCCAAAAGCTGTGTGCACCCCCACTCTGTAACCCAATGGCCATGGTAGCCAGGGCCAGGTCAGC
>VXBI01013977.1:486085-500739 GCA_013397375.1 Toxostoma redivivum | reverse complement strand
CCCCCCCCCTCCCCCGCTCACCGGGCTGCGCCGCTTCAGTGTCACGTTCTTCCAGAGCAGAAGATGGAGCTGATGCAGGAACCCCATGGTCGGGTCGGGCCGGCCCCGCCAAAGGGCCGCGCCGCGCTCAGCTCCGCGCTCAGCTCCGCGCTCACCAGCCTCCCACCGCCATCCCCACCCAGCCGCCGTCTACTGCTTGCCGTGGGTTGCGAGGAAGCGGAGCAGCCTCGGCCCGGGCCTGGCTCCGCCGCACCCGCCCCGACCCTGCGCAGCACCAGCGCCACCCCCGGCCCGCGGTGGCCGCCCCTTANTCTGAGGCTGGGAGAAGCCCAGCAAACTCCCACTCTGCCTGCCCCAGCGTGAACACCCAGCAGAAGAATGGGCTAGTAGTGCATTCCCTCTCCCCTGCTCCAGTCCCCCAGCCTCTGGCTGCTGCAGTAAGATCACCCCAGTGGGAGCCAGTTTCTCACAGTGAAACATCCATCTGCAGCTGCTGCCAGGGCAGACCTGCACTGGGGAACCCACTGCTGAATGCCAAGTGCAGTCGCCACCAGGGCCTGGCTCTGCCCAGGCCAGCCAGAACTGGCAGCACAGCACTGTTCAGAGAGGGCAGAGCTCCCCAGGGAGTAGGCAGGATGATGGCCCCTGTGCAGACCAGGGACACCAAGTAACTCTGGGATTCACACACAGCAGTAGCACAAGGAAGGAGGTGACATACACAGGGCATTCACATCCTCAGGGCACAGCTGTCCTAGGGACTGCATCAAATCCATCCATGAGTACCCACGTCACTGGGACCAGCTCTCATCCTGGCACTCAGCTGGTCCCCTGCACACCCCATGCACTCACAGCATCACTGGGTGGGCAAGAAGGGGTTGCTCCATACCCAGCCACCCTGCCTGCAGCACTGTCACTCCAGCAACAGTCCATACACATGCAGGTGGAAGGGGCCTGGGCTCCTCATCCTCCTCCTCTGGCCACAGCTTCCTGTGCTGCACCCCCATGCTGCCCACAGGGCTGGTAGGGAGGGTCACGGAAAAATGGGTCCCCAAAAGCTGTGTGCACCCCCACTCTGTAACCCAATGGCCATGGTAGCCAGGGCCAGGTCAGCCGGTGTGTGTCAGGGCCCAGCTGTGCCAGGCTGCTCATCCTTGTGAACAAGGGTCTGGCGTGGCCCCTGCCGTGTCCATGCAGCTCTGCTCAGGGTAAAGAGTGCAGATGACTCAGCCAAAGAGCATCATCCCCCTCATCTATTTTGGGGGCACCGGGGCTGTCAGTGCAGGGAAACCTGCCTGCAGCGTCAGGCTCGGCCCTGCTTCTGTCACAGGGGCCTCTGCTGCTCCGGCTACCGGGACACGGGGTCTAGTGCTGGCAGCTGCCGGTGAGGAACAGCAGGATCGGGCCTGCAGGATATTTGGGAAGGGAAGAGAAAAGCGATGCCAGCTTGCGAGCAGCAGCTCACTCCCCTCCCCCACCCGCTAAAAATAACCGGCTCCGTCGGGCCGCGCACCCACCCCCTGCCCACAGCTGCCGGGTCCCTCGGAGGGCTCGCGGGTGACCCCACACAGGAAGCCGGCGACAGGGTGGCAGCGGCCCCAAAGCCCCAGCACGGTCGATGCCATCTTGCCCCTTCTACCAGCCCGGGAGGGACACACATCAACTCCCCGGCCCCCAATCCCACGATGCTGCTTTTTCTCTAGCCCACGGAAGACAGGCGGCTCCGACCCACATATGGGCTGAGAACCTATTTATACTCGGCGGGTACCGGGGCTCGGGGACCGATCCCACCCGGGGGGGCGACATCCAGCCCCTGTCCCGGGCTCCTCCTGCCGCCCCTGGGTCCGGGCGGCCCCACGGACACGACAGCGAAGCGGAGAGCCCCAACTGTTGCTGCCGCACAGGGGCCCGGGGGTGCGCCGGGCCGGAGGATTCGTGCACGGGCGGCCCGAGGTGAGCGGACACCGCCGGCCCGGGGGAATGCGGGAACCCTCCGGCATCACTTCCGCGTGGGGTCAGGCCTTGCCCCTCGGGGCCGCGGGGGCCACAGAGCCNGCTCGGCCCGCACGACGGCTCCGGCACAGCGCGGCCCGGGCCCGGTTCATCCCGGTAACAGTGGCCCCGGTGCTGGCTGTCCGGAGCGGGGCTGTTGCCCCAGGGGTCCGGGGAACCCTTGAGCCGCCCTCCTGCTCCTCAATCCTCAGCGGTCACCTCTGCGCTTCTGCCCCTAAACCGTGGGCTGTGGGATCTGTGTACCAGGGTGCCACGGTCTCCTTGCTCTTGGATGCTGCCCACCTTGCTCCCGCCTGACTTTTCCCATGGGCATGTGCTGGGGCATCCACGGGTGTTTTTTGAAGGGACCAACCTGCTGCCACACCTGTCTCCTGTCAGCTCTGAACCCAAGGCTGGATGTCCTCAGCAGTAAGGACTGAACCAGGCTAGCTCTCTTCCTTAATCCCATCCACTCTTCCTTCTAGCCATCCTTCCATCCAGCCTCAGGACAGGCCCTTTAGCAGCTGCCGGGGGCTAACAAAAGCTCCCCTTGTCCAACACAAAGCAGCACTATTCCCCAAACTTCTGGGCTGAGGTCCAGGAGGACAAAGGATGCCTGGTGATGTGGTGAAGAGGCACTGTGTGCCCAGCTCCTCCCAGAATTGGGGGGAGCTGGGCTTTTACTAGGTCCTTGGGGAAGGAGGGATGCAGTCGCCCCAGGCTCCTCACAAAGAATTTTGTGGTTTGCCCACAGCCGACACAAGGAGCACCTCCAAGCCGCTGGCCTGCAGCAGAATGGGTCCCCAGCTTGGAGAAGCACAGTGGGGGGGTGGGTCAAAGCCCCTACCTAGGTCTTCTGCTCCTTCTCCTCTGCTGCTCCTGGGTGGGTCTTGGGGTGCTTCACAGCTGCTCTTTTGTTTGGCATGGCCATGGAAACCCTGAGAAGCCAGCAAGGGACAGACCCCCAGCAGTGTACCACGGGGGAGCACAGCCTCGAGACACTGTGGCAAATCTCCTCCAAGGACCCAGGGCCTGAAGCCCAAGGACCCAACCCCTCCATGGGCTAGAAGCTCCAAAGATCTTGTGGCCCATCTTCTCCATGGACCTGAAGACTTGGGAACATGAAGCCCTGAGCACCTCTCAGGGGACTTCCTTGCAGGGTGGCCAAGCTCCTGTCTCTGTGTGAAATCATCTGCAGATGGCAGTACCCACACACGTACATCTCCCTGGTGCATTCCTGATGGTCTCATGGCCCGGCCCCTGGCCTTGATCTCTGCCCAACCTGCCCAGGCAGCACTGGCTCTTCCTCCCTATCTGGCTCAGAGCCATGTCCCTTGGGACCACAGGGTCATGGTGTTTGGATCCACTGGCTGCAAGTCTTCCCAGGGCATTGTCCCTGCATACAAGGTGTCCTGGGGCAGCACCTGCACATGACAGCTATTAAGTGCCAGGTAAAAGCTCCCTGCTTTCCTGAAAACCCTAGGGAAATGCTGTCACCAGTGCTGTCCTCCATGGAGGATAATGGCCCCAGCCCGTGTGGCCCTGGGCTCTCAAGCTATTGGGGCAGCAGCGGGATTATGCTGAATGCTACAGCCAGGCAGGGACTACTGCCCACAGCCAGCAAGGCTAGGGCAGGCAAGGCTGGGCATGGTGCCCATGGACTGTGGCATCTGGGCTCTCTCAATCATGCAGGGGAGAAACGCAGAGAAGGAGTGAGAAAAGATGACAGGAAACGGACATGGTGGCAGAAGAAGAAACACCCTCCCTTGGGGCTGCAGTTGGCCTTTGAGGGCTCCTGGAGTGTTGCTGAAACCACAGAGCCCTGCTACACTGTGACATGGTGGCAAGACATTGTTTCCAACAGGGATCCCAAGAGGCTGGCAGCCAGCAGGAACGAGGGTGCAGATCTCAGGGGCACGGGAGCAGCCTGAGAACCCCCAGGGAGCAGTTTGTTCCCAGCTCTGCATGTGCCAAGGCATAGGGCATGCCCTTGCCAGCTTCAGGTGCTGCACACCTCAATGCACCTCTCCTTGCCTCTGCCTCAGTTTTCCCATCTTATTTTGCCTGCCAGAGACAAATTTTGCCTGCATGGAGACTTGAGTCCTGAACAGCAATGCCAGCAAGGACACAACTGAGCTGGAGTGGGAGCAGGGCAGAACTGGGGCAGGGGCAGAGGAGGCAGCTCTCCGTGCACACACTGCTGAGGCTCACATGTGCCAGCTTCCCCTTTTGGCAGGAAACATCCCAGACAGGACAGTGCCTGGGACTCGGTGGCACTTCAGGGCTGTTAGTTGATGGTTTCAGGATGAGTCACTGGGAGTTGGTATCCTGTTTGCAACCATGCTGTGGGTGGCAGATGGGTGGCACCTTGTCAAGGCTGAGGGCACCTACCCAGCCACGGAGCACCCGCCTTGTTCTGGGCCATGCATCCACCATGGGGTGCCCATTTGGCCAGAAGGTACCCACCCGACCATGGGGCACCTACCCAGTCACAGGGTACCCACCCCCCAGCGCAGTGCAGGGGAAGTGCTGGGAGTGGGATGTGCCAGCTGACACGTGGGGCAGGAAGGACCTGCTGTGGGGCTGGGACAAGGCAAAACTCAAAAAAGAGGAAGCCCTTGAGTGCCCCAGCCCAGCGCGGCAGCACCCAGGCAGACACATCTGGCACCTCGCACACTTCCATCACAGTAAGTCTGAGTTCAACATTACTGACCACCGAGGGGAGAGGGGCTGAGAAATGGGGTGGCCTCTGCTACTGCTAGAGCAGGGGTTTCCCTTTCAGAGCATCCTCACAATGGGGGCAACATCCCCAAAACGGGAGCAACACTCCTGCTGCTGGGGACAGAGACCTGCAGCACTGATGTGCAGTGTTGTCTGGAGCTTAAACTTAGCTCATGTATTTTAGCAGGACAGATGGAGTGGGCCAAAGTGGGGAAGGGATTTTTTGCAGCCAAGCTGCAGCGCTGGGGTGGGTGGGAAAGTAGGGCACTGCTTTCCAGGAGACTCCAATACTGGAGGCACTGGCTCAGCCCCAGCTGGATGCAGGGCTCAGACTATCCATATGTTTTCAGAGGTTTCCACAAAAGGGAAAACCACTTGTGGTGCTGAACGCTCTGAGCCATGCAGTGGGACCAGCTCTCCAGAGGGGGCTTCAGCCGGTGGCTGGTCCTCAGTGCAGCCAACCATTCCCCTTTCCACCTCCATCACTGCTCTGCTTCCAGCAGTGCTGCTGGTTAAACCACAGAAGTCCAAGGCAGGCAGGTGGGCACCCTGGCAGGGTGAGCATCCCATAGCTGGGGGGCCCATGTGCCTGCAAGCTGAGCCCCACAGTGGCAGCCCCAAGTGCTGCATTGTCCTTTTGCTCTCCCTGTCCTCCCCCACTGTCTGCAGTGGAATATTGGCAATCTGACTTATTAAATATAAAATGTGAGTGTTTAGGGTACTGAGGCTAGGAGCTCCCAGCCTGCTGGGGGCTCATGATGCCTTTACGGACTGGGGAGTGCACCCTGACCTGGGGAGGGCACCTTAAGCCTGGGAATTGCCTTGCCATTGTCACAGGAAAATGCTGGGGTGAGCAGGCACTTCTTGGGCAGGACACTGCCAAACTTGGCCCTCATCAGTTTTGGACTGCAGAGTCGGTCACCCCATTTTGCAGCTAAGGCCTCACCTTGAGGCTATTCAGGTAGGACTGGGATGTTCCCTCTTGTCCTTTGGTGCACAGCAGTGGCAAGGCTGGCTGCATATAAGGTTTGACCTATTCTGGGCAGAGCAAGGAGTGAGGACTGAGGCTGTGTGTCAGGTAGGGAAACTGAGGCACAGAGCAAGCAAGGACTGCCTGTAATGGGGCCAGCCAGCTAGGACAGAGGGGCATAGGTGGTTACTTCCCATCAGCTCTACACCTCCCAGTAGCATCTGTGCTCCACTAAAGATCATCAGGGATGGCAGGAACATGAACAAAGGCCACCCTGGGGTGACACCACATGCATGGGGAATTCTGTTGGCACAGGGAAGCAGAGTGATGCTGAGGCTCAGACTTCATGGAGAAGCTCTTTCTCTGGCCCCTCTGGCCACAGTGCCTCCCCATCACTCCTCGTTCCTGGCAAGTCAAGCTGATGGCCCTCAGTGGCCTCTCCTCTCTCACAGGTGATAGCCAACCCACCAGCATGCCCTGGGCATTGCTGCTGCGATGGTCACCATGGGGCCGGCCTGGTGTGAAGGCCTTGGTCACTGCCAGCATGTTTCTAACCACCCTCTGGAACCTGAGGTTCTTCCTCAACCCCTCCAGGGGCTCTGGAGAAGACTCTAAAAACAGGGAGCCATTGGTGATCCTAGTGTGGGAATGGCCCTCCAAGCAGGTCCCCAACATCAGCAGAGACGTGTGCCATGAGCTGTACAACATCACAGGCTGCCAGCTCACCACAGAGCAGCAGCTCCTGCACCAGGCCGATGTGGTGGTGTTTCCCCACTCCAGGCTCCAGCCTGGCCGGGACAAACTGCCCAAGGAGAGGCTGCCAGGGCAGAACTGGGTATGGGTGTCCCTGGAGTCCCCCTCCAACACTAGAGCTCTAGCAGCATGGAACCAGACCTTCAACTGGGTGATGACCTATAGACAGGATTCAGACATCTTCATCCCCTATGGCAAGCTTGTGCCCAACCAGTCAGCCACCGTGAACATCCCTGCAAAGACCAACTTGGTGTCCTGGGTTATCAGCAACTACCACAGGACTCAGAAAAGAGCTGAAGTCTACAAAAATCTCTCCAGGTACCTCCACGTGAATATATATGGGAAAGCAAACAACAAGCCCCTCTGCAAAGACTGCCTCTTGCCAACAATATCAAAGTCCAAGTTCTACCTGGCCTTTGAGAACTCCATCCACCGGGACTACATCACAGAGAAGCTCTGGAGGAACTCACTGCTGGCTGGCACCGTGCCTGTCGTGCTGGGGCCACCCAGGGCCAACTATGAACAGTTTGTTCCTGCAGACTCCTTCATCCATGTCAACGATTTTGACTCCCTGGAGGAGCTGGCCACCTTCCTGAAGACCATGAACTCCAGTCGCTACCAGCAGTTCTTTACCTGGCAGAAGAGGTTCAGTGTAAAGCTCTACACTGACTGGAGGGAGCGGATCTGTGCCATTTGCATGGCCTACCCCCGCCTGCCCCATGGCCACCTCTATCCTGACCTGCAGAGCTGGTTCAACTCCTAGTGCGTGCCAGAACCCTTGGGATGAATGCAGGCAGGGGTGGGAGGTGCATGAGGCACACACCTGCATAGAGGATGTGGAGCAAGTACAGGAGCCCCCACTCTCCTCCCAACCCAGCTGCTGCCACACTGCGACTTCAAGCAACTCCCCATTACTTCATTTCTTGTGAAAGAGGACTTTATCACCCTGACCCAACACTGAACACCTTGCCAAGGTGCTGGCAGGACCAGAGGGTGCTTTGGAAAGAAGTGCCAGTGCTGCTGAGGCTGTGCATGTGGTGTGGGCAGGCCAGGGGTGGGGTGGGTGTCTCAGGGCTCCACAACCTTCCCCTGGGATCCTCAATGTTTCCCCAGCACCTTCTGCTGAGTGTCAAAGTCCTGGCAAGCAGAGGCCTTGTGGTGACATTTGTGGCTGGGCTGGAGGAGTGGGGGTCAGCTCAGAGGGGGTCCATTACCCCATGGCCAGCAAGGAAGGACAGCGTCTGCTCTCCCTGGCAGCACCCATTTCCTGTCCTCCACCCCTGAGCCATGGGTGTCACTGTGCCAGTGAGGAGCCACAGGACAGCGGATACTCTCAGAGCAATCTCAGTGCTGCCAGGCAGGCAAAGGGACACTGTGGTTTGTCACTCCCTCCCTGCTGTGACAGGAAGACAGTGAGCTTACAGCCTCTGGAGGCTTGCACAACCCTGAAGCAAAACCAGCCCCGTGGGCAACTTGCACATGCACATTGCCCTGGGGAAACCCTGCACCACAGGCATTCCAAGAGCAAGTACCCATCTGGGATCAGTGGTGATATTGGGGTTGAGTGACAGGACTAGGAGTAAGACATAACTGCTCCATCTGTGCATCGCTCTTTTGCCCCTCTACTCAGTGCCATCAACTCTCTTGATATAAACAACTCTTTTTGTCACAAGTTGCCTTTCTAGTTTTCTTCCCTGTGGCCCTGATGTCACCAAAGGCCACTTCTGCCACCCTGAAAGCTGCCAGGTGCCCAGCAGGACTGAGAGTTGGCCGAGAGGATATCCCTCCCCAGCACAGTCCTGGTGAAGTGCCAGCTAAGACAGGCACACGGTGCTCTTCTGACTTCTGTGGCTTCTGATTTCCGCTGTTGTTTTCTGGGTCAACCAGAAGTGGAACAGGAGGGGCTGTGGGTGCCCACAAACAGATGCTGGGTACTCATGAGCAAGGGGTGCCAGGGTAGCAGGATGTGGGGGTCCCATGGTGGGGTGCAGCTCTTGCATGACTGCATGCATAAAACCAGATAGTGGAAATGTAGAGAGAAGCAAACCTTTGGGAGATTACATCTCAGATTTCTGCTCCTGACCCTGCCATTCTCCTGCACGCCCTCATGCGCCAGGCAGCAGCAACAGGGGAGTTTCCAGTGGATGCCACACATGGCTGTGCCCCTGCCCTGTGGGCAGACAAGTAGGAGGCCCTGGAGAGCAAGCAGGGATGCAGAGGGGCCACACCCCATAGGGCTGATATCTAGCCCAGCCCAGCTCTTTTGCAGGGTCCCAAGGTGCCCTGCAAGCAGTTGCCTTTGGTGCCCCTATTCCAGGCAGCCCTAGAAAGCAAAGCCTCAGCTACCAGCCATCAAGCTGAAAACAGGGCTTTCCAGAAGTTTCCCTACAGGCTTGGTTGGGGATTTCATTTTGCTCAGGGGAAGAGCCCTCGAGAGAATGGACTGGGGGCAAACCATCTGAGTGTGGTGGGAAAAAGTGAAGGGTCATCCCCCAGAGAACCCTGCTCCCACTAGTTCAGCTTCCAGTGCCCAATGGACCTGCATGGCTGGGTTGTTATCACCCCACCAGACTGCCTCAGCTGGACCACACATATAAGAACATCCATCCCTCCCCTGTCAGCACCATACTACAATGAGGACAGCCCTAGCTTTCCAGACCTCTTCACTGCCCACCCTGCTACATCCTCTTCAGTCCTTCTGTCCCTGGCAGCTGCTGGAGCAGCCTACAAGTAAGCTCACACTGCTTCCAGCCCTCCCAGAAGCAAGCTGGCAGGCTCAAAATGGGTGGAAGATGACCCCTTCCTTTCACTTTTGACCCCCTCTGCTTTGGGGGGCAACAGCCCTGTTAAGTTTGTACCACTCCAGGGCCAAGCTGCCACCAGTCATGGAGGGATGCCAAGCTGCAGGCAGCCAAGAGCTGAGTGTAGCTGGCATGATGGGGACATGTCCACCTTCTTAGGGTGCCTTGCTCCAGCCCTGCAGTGCCCCTGTATGCAGCCAAACCTCAACTGCTGGGCTTCAGGAGCAGGGATGCAAGGAAGGCAAGGAAAGGGTTAACTCGTTCTTGCCTCAAAGAAGTCTGAGATTTATTTCACTGCCAGAGGGAATATGATTAAGAACAAAAAATTTTTAAATCATCATTAACTACAGCAGGTTGGAAGGCATGGGGTGCTAGCAGCATGGACAGGGTGGTATAGGCCCCCTGGGCTGGGCCCTCCAGGGAAAGGTGGTCTCTGGGCAGCTGGGCTGGGGGGGGACAGGGTGACAACAGCAGCTGGATAGTGGGGGGGGGCTGGGGGAGATGCTGGGCACAAAGCACCAGGGAGGACCCCCCCAACCCAAATAAGCCTTATCAGCTGCCCCACAGAGGAGTGATGCTCTCTTGTGCCACAGGGTGAGGGGTGGTGGGGGGCTTACCTTCTCCCCTTGCCCCAGCCCTTGGCTCATCCTGGCCGCCCAGGAGGGTGGGCAGAGCCACCAGGGCTGTTGGCCCTTGGCATGACACCCCAGCTCCGCTCTACATGACAGGGTGGAAGGAGACACCTGGGAAACTAGATCACTACAAAAATTTTTGCTTTTTAAAAACTACAACCAAAAACCTTAAAAAAAAAATAAAACCACCCCCTCCCCCCACCCTTCCCAAAATCTAAAAAATACTTTTTTCTGCATCTTGCAGGAGAGCGGCTGGGCTGGGGCCAGGCATGGGCACGTGTGGCTTCAGAGGGTGCAGTGGGGCCTGCCTCCAGGAGAGGTCAGAGGAAGGCCAACACTGCTGGGACCAGTAAGGTCACATGACAGGGAAGGGCTGGGAGCATCTGCAGAGAGCAGGCACCATCCCTGGACCAGGCTCTCAGCCAATTGCACCTCAAAAGCCCCACACATCAGCCCAGCAAGCAGAAGCAGGGCTGTGCCTGTGTGAGCCCAGAGCAAGGGGGGCTTCCCCAGAGCACCAGCCCACCTGCAGCAAGCCCACAGCCCCTGGTTCAGTGGCCGCTGTTACTCATGGAGAGCCCAGGCTGCAGCGCTTGTGGGAACATCTCGGCTTTGTGGAAGGTCGGCATGTAGACAGGAGGGGAGGGTGCCAGGCTGTAGCCCTGAGAGGTCACTGGGATGGGCAGAGTGGAGGGCACCAGGGGCTGGTTCATGTCATACATCATCCCCTCCGCCTCGTTGCTATTATAGGGCAGCAGCAGCCGTTTGCCTTTCTGACGCCGGTTGCAGAACCAGACCCGGACCACCTGTGGAAAGGGAGACAGAGAAGGGTGAGGGGGTGACTGAGGCACACTGTGGGGGTGACAAGGAGACTCTCCTGCTGGTGGCATTTCCACAGCACCCCAACCTGCCTGTCACAACTCCTTGCTAGGGTCAGCTCAAACAAACTTCAGCCATAATCACTTTCCCACTGCTTCCAGAGTCAAGAGATTACAAAAATGGCAAATGTTAAATAGGAAGGATGATAACAAATCAAAAGAAAGGTTCCTCTCCAAAGGCTGGTGGCATAGCCAGATGAAGCCAAACTCAAACTTGTGTATTGTTAATGGGTTGTGGTTGTCTCTTTTCTGGTGTATGTCCACTTCAGAAGGAAAACACCATAACATCATCCATGTGGGCTCTTGGGATCAAAAATCAGCTTCTTTGGAGATTATTTAGTATCAAAGGATTTCTTTTATAGGTTTATTTTATATACTTATGTACATATATACTAACACAGATGCCTGTAGTCAGGTCTGGGAATTATTTCTGCACTTTTAAGTTTTAAATATTTAATCTGAGGACAAAAGTCTTCTCTGGAACCAAGTGGGTTTTTCTTTTTCATGTTGATGAGCCATATATATCCTAACTGTCTGGCAGAGGTAAAGGGCAGTTGTTTACATCTCTCCATGTGTATTTCATTTCTGCTCTGAGCTAAAGTATCAAACTGGCAGGTGCTCAGGAACTAGCACTATTTGGGCACCCATCCTACCCACCCTCCCAACCTACATCTTTATCCAGGTTGAGGTCCTCAGCGATCTGGGAGATCTCCTGGGGACTGGGCTTCACACACTTGCGGAAGAAGCTCTCCAGTGTCCCTTTCACATTGGTCTCAATGCTGGTCCTGCGTTTTCTCTTCCGGGCTTGGGCCAGTACTTGCTCTGCATTGCACATCTGGGAATGAAAGAGGAAATGTGTTTGGTTACCAGGTGGAAGAGTCTCCAGCATGTGTAGCTGGCTGCAGAGCTTGGGGCACAGATCATGTTCCTGTGACTCTCCACTGAGCATTATTCCACTGTGACTGAGGCCATTTCCACTGTCCCAGCACTGCCAGCAGTGAAGCTGGACATATCTTTCTGCATACCCCCCAGGTTCCCCAGGGAGCAACAAGCTGCACATTCAGTCTATCTGAGATTCCAGCAGGACACAGCTGCTCCAAAATGGGAGCTGCCACAATCACAAAGTATCTGCAGGGGGATTGGGCTTCCTTCCCCAGCCTGGCAGAAGATGATACCCCGTGGTTTGCCCTCAAGACATGCAGCAAGATGGTGCTGTGGCACAGATGCCTTCTGTTCCCCTCTTCTCTCCCTGAAAGCACGTGGGAGAGAGAGGAGAATCTGTAGTTCCAGGGCTTGTAAGTACCCAGCTCCCAGCCCCCTCAGCCCTGCACCTCTTGCATGTTGTCCGTGTTCTCTGCCTCGTTGAGCCAGCGCTGCAGCAGCGGCTTTAGCTTGCACATGTTCTTGAAGCTGAGCTGGAGTGCTTCGAAGCGGCAGATGGTCGTCTGGCTGAACATCTTCCCTGTGCGGGTAAGGCAGGCAGGGCATTACACACCACACGGCTTCCCTTGCCAGCGGCTCCCCAGGATCACCACCCGCAAACTTGCCTTGTTCCTGGGAGACCAGGAAAGGCATTCTCCCTGGTCCTTCAGCAGGGGTTTAAAGCCCTGAAACACGTCTCAATAAGCAACTGTAGCCATTTTAAACCAGTTCCCTGCGAGCTCGAACCCTCCAGCTCACGGCAGATCTGGAGATACCAGAGACTCGTGCTTGATGCCTCCTTTGCGGGTCGTTAAGGAGCAGAAATCATTAGCCCAGGTGATTCTAAACCCCCACCCGGGCCTCTCCCTTCCCACCGGCTGTGGGGGAACTCCCGACCCCTCACCGTAGAGTGTGCCCAGCGCCAGCCCCACGTCAGCCTGGGTGAAGCCCAGCATGATGCGCTTATGTTTGAGGTCCTTGGCGAACTGCTCCAGCTCTCCTGAGGTTGGCGCATCCTGGCAGGGGCAGAAAGACACTGAGAAGGGACAACTCGCACCCAAGGTCCAGGGTCTGTCGGGGACCCCAAAGGACAGCGGCAGAAGAGGGTTCGGCTGAGCCCTCGGCAGCATTGACACCGACCAGGCTTATACAGGACCCACCCCCACCACGCACACTTCTCATCCCGGCCCACTCTGACGCGGCGGCGGCCAAGCACAAGGGCACCAAGGGCTCCTGTTCTGCCTCAACACGCCCTGGAAGCGTTCCCTTTTGTCCTCTGGCTCGCACCCTCCTGGCCTGGCCAGAGGCAGCAATGTGGTCGCATTGGCCGAGTCCCACATTTGCCCCATTCTCACTCATCCCACGACATGTGCGCACAGGGACGTTCTGTTCTCCCGTGGCATGGGCCACTTCCTCCTAGCTCTCGGGGTGAAGCAGCCTCTCTCACCAACCGCTCTGCCGCCTGCGTCTGGAGCAGGGAAACGACTCCCGTGAAGAGAGAGACAAAAGCGCCCGTGAGCCCCGTGGGATTTAAGCACCTCTTTGCCACCAGCAGGCTCTTCCGTTCTGGCTGGCAAGCGGCTACCCACCCAGGCACTTCCCATCTTCTTGCCGCGCAGGCTTCAGCCTCTACGGGGGCATTTCGAAGCCTTTAACCCAAGTCCCACGTTTCCAGCGGGGTTTCGGGTTTTTCAGGAGTTTTTCCTGTCACCGAGTCGCAGCTATTAGTTTCTGGCGTAAATCGGCACTAGTAAACTCAGAGCATCCCTCCCACGGAGGAGGGATGCCGTCCCACATCGCCGTGTCGCAGCTAGAAAACGCCATTGATGACCACTCCCCACCCAGCGTGGCCGGTTGCGGCCCGAGGACACACACGCATCGATCCTAGCGTGGGACCTCGCGAAGCTCCGACCCGCTTGCGGCAGTGCGAATCCTCCCAACCCCATCACGGACCAGCCCTCGGCATCGGCTGCCGCTGTCCCCGGGACGGACTCGTGATCCGTCAACATTGAGAAATACTAAAAACTAGCGCAAACCACAAATTCAGTCGTACCGGGAACCAGCCCTGTTACCCCCGTTCTTCTCCCGCCCTCATCTCTGGGCTGTCTCTGCCTCAGCAGACTTCACTGCCCGTGGAGCTCCGGGAGAGGTGGCCAGGGACGCAGCCGATCGAACGAGACTGAGGAGGCTGGCCAGGAGCCCTCGGTGAACGCGCTGCGCGGCCCCGAATATCACGCCGGAGCCGGCCTTCGGCGTCGCTACCCAAAACGGCCCCGCCGCATCGCGCAGTGGAAGATGCTCTCCCGAGTTCCCAAAACCCCCTATTTTATCTCAAAGCAGCCTCCCCAAGGCTCTCCTCTTGCGGAAACCCCCTATCTTATCCCAAAGCAGCCTCCCCAAGGCTCTCCTCTTGCGGAGAGTCTGACACGCGGGATGAGCCCCAGCGCCGGGTCACGGCTTCTCTCGGGGGCACCCGACGGTAGGGCCGGACAGGTGACACCGGCGGGGTCTCGGCGGTACACGAGAGCTGCCGGGCACCTCCTACCGACGGGGCGGCGAACCGCGGCTCCGGATAGGGAAGAAAGCCCCAGGGACACACCGTGTGCGGAGGGTGGGAGCGGGCAGAGCAGCCCGCCCCATCCCCGTCCCGTCGGGTCTCACCTCCTCACCACTGTCGCTGGAGTGTCCGCCTTCGCTGGCGGCGCCGCTAGAGCTGCCGCTGCTACCCAGCCCCGAGGGGCCGCCGGAACCAGGCTGCAGCGCGGCGGGGCAGAGCTGGGGGCCAGGGAAGGCAGGGGCGGCAGGGCCAGGGAAAGGCGGCCCGGGCAGGGCGGTGGGGCCGGAGGGCGCAGGGCCAGCCCAGGGCGGGGGCGGCCAGGCCGGGCCGCAGCAAGCGGCGGTGCGGGGCTCGGTCTCGGGCTGGCTGCAGGGCCGACCCGGGCGCGCCTCCGCCTTGGCAGGCGGCGCGGGGGCGGGCGGGGGCAGCCAG
>VXBI01013977.1:456634-476757 GCA_013397375.1 Toxostoma redivivum | reverse complement strand
AGGGGTTGGACCACCTCAAGGTTTAATGAAGAACATGTGGAGAAGGCTCCTCACACAAAAGTGCACATTGTTGGACACCCCCACATGCACAGGAACCCCTGGCCCTCCTGCACCCGCATACCGGAGCCAGCCCAGGGCACTCATACACGGTGAAGTCTCCATCTTCATTCTCCTCATCGGATGATGCAGAGTCTGGCAGCTTGGGCTCCTCTTTATGCCTGGGGGAAAGAAGATGTACAGAGGAGGTGAAGCCCAATGGGATCATTAGAGAGATGAATGGCAGGACACAACACGCTCCCAGGCTGCTTACTTTTCCAGGGAGAGCATCTGCTGCTTTTGGTGCTGGTAGTGGTACATTTGGGCACTCTGAGCCAGCGTCTTGTCTCCGGGCTGTGGACAGAGCAGAAACAGCTGTGGAGGTTGGGCTTTGGAGGGCCCCAGCCTGGCTGGTCGGGGGCCTCCACCATGTGGGAATCCCTCCAGCAGAGCACTGGGGCCTGAGTGCCAAACATCCCACAGAGAGGGACATGAGCACCTTACCGAGATCTTGTCATAGGGCAGGGGGCTGGCTACTCGCTGGGCTGAGTAGTCTGCTTTCTGTGCCAGCCTGACCTCCTTCTGCAGCCTGCCGGGAAGGGGAATTGGAATCAGGGAATCACTAAGGTTGGAAGAGCTTTCTAAGATCAAGTCCATACATTAACACAGCACTGCCAAAGTCCACAACTAAACCATGTCCCCAGGTACCACATCCACATGTTTTCTGAACGCTATCAGGGATGGTGACTCCACCACCTCCCTGGGCAATTCCTTTCCAATTCCTGACCACACTTTACATGAATCTTCCCTAACATCCAACCTAAATCTCCCCTGAGACAGCTTGAGGCCGTTTCCTCTCATCCTGTCCCTTGTTCCCTGGGAGCAGAGCCCAACCCTCCCCTGGCTGTCCTCTCCTGTCAGGGAGTTGTGGAAAGCACAAAGATCCCCTCTGAGCCTCCTTTTCTCCAGGCTGAGCCCCTTTCTCAGCTCCCTCAGCTGCTCTTCATAAGACTTGTGCTCCAGACCCTTCCTCAGCTCCATTCCCTTCTCTGGACATGCTCCTGCCCCTCAATGTCTTTCCTGCCATGAGGGGTCAAAAACTAAACCCAGGATTTGAGGTGCTTCACCAGTGCCCAGTGTGGGGCACAATGACTTCTCTAGTCCACCCTAGAGGATGTAGGGAGCCATAGGAGCAGATGACTCCATTCAGGAGCCAGTGACCCTTGGAGGGTCAACCCTGTTCCCTGTGATGGCACCATGACAGGCACAGTCATCTCCATCCCATAGGGCCTGGGCACAAGGCACCAGCATGCTGGCAGTGTCAGGACCCAGTGCCACAGTGATGCCCACACCAGGTGCCACCTGCTCCCAGGAGCCTGCATCTGGCATGGGGTTGTCTCACTACTGTCCTCCTGCCCCAGCCAGCTGATGCCTGTGGCCTGATGCCACAACTTGGGGAGACTGGCAAGGGTAGATATTGTCTCTTTTCCAACCCCTCATGCCTGGGAAGCATGGGAATACACTGCCCTAGGCACAGGGACACAGAGGCACTGTCAGCAGCCCCAGCTCACCTGCACCAGCAGACGGCCGCCACGATCAGTGCTGAGATCCCAGCCACTGTGCACACCACGATCAGCCCTGCAGAGGTGGAGAGGACAGCAAGGAACAGCAGGTGAGCTGGCAGCATGGTGACACTAGCCCATGCTTCCCTGGTGAGGGTGTGAAACCCCTTCCTTTGAGCCCCAGGGTCTCACCAAGCACTATGTTGTCATTTGCAGGGATGGGGGACGCCTCTACTGGGTACTTCTGGACTGTGGCAATGGTGGGGAAGGTGGTGGCTGCCATAGTGCCAGTTGGACCCTGCTGCAGATGCCCCCCTCTCAGCCTACTGGCCACATGCTGTCTGCCGCCGTCGGGCACCAGGGTGGCTGTGGAAGAAGACACAGTGCTGAGCGGTGCCCGGACAGCTCCAGAAGGGCAAACTTGCCTGGGGTGCAGGGTCTGGCTGCCACGGGGTCCCTGGCACCGCTGGGAGCAGGGAGTGAGCACTTACTCCTGGATCTGCCATCCTGTAGCGGGTGGTGGCGAGGAGCCTCCTGCTTGGACAGCACATCCGCAAGAAAATCAATTTCTGCCTCCAAGCTGGGAACGGAAGAGCGTCCTATGGGAAAATGGCTGTGAGATGGGCACTGTGGGGTGCAGCCGTGTGCCCACCCCCAAGCCCAGACCAGTACCCCCAAGAAGGGGCTCCTGTCCCAGCTCCAGCAAACACAGGTGGTGTTTAGTCTGAGGCTCCCCAGACACAGCTCTCCAAAAGCTGGGCAGCGGGTCCTGTGTGTATCCTTGCTGCTTCCGGTGGAATTTTCACCCCACAAATGCAGGAGGATCAGGAGCAACAGCATCTGCCCTTGTGAGAGAGGCAGCAGGTCCTGCAGATTCTGTAAGAGGGCAGGGTGCCAGCACCTGGTTTGCAGGACCTGCCCTGTGTCCCTGCCCCCGGGGTCACACAGCAGTCCTGAGTGAGGAGAGGTGGGAGCAGTCCCGATGAGAACAGATATTCCCCAGCTGCCCTGCTGCCTCAGGGGTAGCTTCAGCACAGTGAGTTGCAGTCAGGGGACACACCTGAACACTGGTTTTCACCTCAAATTGTCCTTTATGGCCCAGGTGGCTGGACCCACCCCAGGACAGGGCTCAGCTTGGCTGTTCAGCAGACCATGGGAGCCCTTGCTCCAGTAGAGGGCTTGGTTCCTGCCCAGTGCCTGGTGGAATGCAACTCCTTTGGGGAGGGGCAGGGGTGCCCTATGCAGCAAAGGATGTACCCCCAGTGCTGGCCCCAGTGGCATCTCACAGGTGGCCGTCCAAGCCTATGCCCCAACACAGTGCTCACCAGGGACATTTACCCCTCAGAGGGCTCCTGCAGCATCAGGCACAGGCAGGACTCCCACTTTGGCCTGGGGGTGCCCACCCACAAGGTGACAGCATTTCAGCAAGAGTGGAGTTGCTCTTCTCAGGCTCATCAAGCTGAGTCTAGCTCTGACACTCACCACTGCTTTTAACAGGATTAAACTCAACTTCAAAGGCAGTAGACATCCCTGTCCCCATCTCAATCTCCATCCTATCCCTGCTTCTTTTGCCCATATTCAGACTGTCCCCTCAGGGAAGGCCTGGGGGCTAAATCCAGACATACAAAGGCAAGGTGGTACTGCCAGCTTGATTCTCAGGTAATTCAAGGTTATAACAAGGTTACATCTCCTCTGGAATCTGTCCTCACATCCAGTGTTTGGAAATAAACCCTGATTCCCTCTGGAGCTGTGCACAAAGGCCATCTTGCTGCCCCATGACTCAGAGCCACATGAGCCAAAGAAACAATTTAAAAGGGGGACACTCTTGCTTTAAAAAAAAGCACCAAGAGTCACTGTCCTCACATCCTCCATGCTCTTGGGTCCCCAAACCGCCCCCAGCCTCCCGCCCTTGGCTGGAGCCCTGGGTTTCCCTGGCTCTTTGCACCCTGTTATTTGCATCCCAGAGTAGCACCATGGCCAAGTGGTGTCAGGCTGGGGCTGTGCTAGTGCCATGCTCAATAGGTGAGTGCCATGGTGCCAAGGCGCCAGCACGGGGGCCAAGGTCTCCCAACAGGCAAGGGAGTTGACATGGGACAGTGTGACAGCTCGTGCCTGAGGGGGACATCCTCGTGCCCAGGATGAGGATAGCCCTGTGCCATGGGACATCCCAGTGCCTGGGATGGGAACATTCTGACTCTAGCTCCCCTCTGCACTCCGGGAAAGGTCTGTTTCCATAGGGGACAACACTGTCCATTCCATGTGTGCCACCATCAGGCTGTGCTGGTGCT
Source organism: Toxostoma redivivum (assembly GCA_013397375.1). NCBI lineage: Eukaryota > Metazoa > Chordata > Aves > Passeriformes > Mimidae > Toxostoma > Toxostoma redivivum. Next base: position 472,871 of record VXBI01013977.1, on the reverse strand, counting down.
GGATGTGATGTGGCTGGAAAAAAAGTTGAAAAACTTTTAAGCAGCTGCCAGGTCCCTCAGAGTCTCCCACCCTATGGGAGTGTGTGAAGTGGCACATGGGAAACTGAGGCACCAGTTTGGAGTCCCAGCATTGCTGCAGTGCCTGGGCTGTGCCACTTACATGCACTAACCAGGTTAATCATCAAATTCTCTTCCAGGGACTAAAAGGTGCCCACCTCCCATTCTGTGTGGCAGCTAAACCCTCCCCAGTGACGCCACAGTTGCCACCACATATTTGAGGGCAGTGAGGGCTGGGTCCTGCCAGGAACTGTGGGTGTGGGAGATGTTGGCCCTGAGCTGCTCCAGGGAACAAGGGGCTGGAGCGAACCCCAGTTCCTGTCTGATTGCCCCAGGAGCAGAGATGTTGGAGAGGAACAGGGTCCACGCAGGGCACACAGGGCACGAACGGGACAGGGGCAGGGCACACGGGCCTACACAGGACATGCACAGGGGCACTCAGGGGTGCAGGCAGGGCATGTGCAGGTTGTGGGTGCCCCCTCATGGTAGCTTCCACCACTGCTGCAGCAGGATGGCATGGCCAGGCTGACACACAGCCCCCCCAGCCCTTCTGCTCTGCCTCTGGCCTTTCCTCAGGGCTTCCACCTCCTCAGGGCTCAACTCTGGGACACACACCTACCCTGGCAGTTTGGGAAAACAGGGACCAAGGAGAGACATATGTGGCTTCTGCCCTGGGCTGAGGAAACCTCTGACTGACAGTGTCCACAGGAGGGCACAAAATTCCTACCATTCCTACAAACTAATTTCTACAGTCCTGCCCCAGGATGGCTGATGTCCTCACTGGTGCTGGCAGCACAGCAAGCAAGGAAGGGGGAACCCCCATATCTGTAAGCTGAGGCCCCTTTTCTCAAAGTGCTTCCTGCAGCCCAGTGGGGCTCCACGCTGGTCAAGAAGAAGCAGGGATGAGACCCACTATCTCAAAAGCCATCACAGCACAGACACATGCAGCACCATGGTGCATGTAGGATTTTGGGGGGGCTCAGAGCCCTGTGCAAGACAGCAGCAGCCAAGTGCAGACAGCTAGCTGTAGGATGCACTGTACACAGATTCCATGCAGCTCATCTCACCTCTGCGCTGATGCTGTGCCAGGTATGTTGAGACCCCTACACATAATGGCAGGAACAAATCACTCACATGCATCGCCCTCCTGAGACCCCAAAGGGTGCTTTTCACCCCAAAAAGCTGCTCTCAGGAGGATCCCTGGCTCCTGCCAGGAACTGTGGAGATGGCACAGTGGCAGGATCCCAGGACTGGAATCACCAGCAGTCACAAGTGGCTCAAGGATGTGTAACCCTTTAAAGGGGCTGTCTACGTAGCAAAAGGGCTGCATGGGTATCCCCTTCAAAGGTTTAGGCATCCTTGGGCTACAGCAGCCCTCTGTTTGCCTTGCATCTCCCCCTAAATGCAGCTATCACAGGCCCTCTTCATCCTCACAGCCTTCTCTGGTGCTGATACCAGACAAAGGTACAGGCAGGATGAGAAAGCCCCCATGGGAAAATAAATGGTGCCTCCCTGACAAGAGGAGCTGGGCATCCTCAGGATGCTAAAACAGAGAATTTGGGAGGGGATCCCCCTTTCTTATTTACCACAGTCTCCACACTTTTGCTGCCACAAGCTAGTGGCATTGCTTGGGACAACAGGATGGGACTGGGAGAGACCTTGGTGTCACCATCCTCTCATGGTGGGTCCTTAGAGGATGGTACCATGGTCCTGCATCTCTCTGGGTGAGGATGCAACCATGGCCACATCCTTCAGAAAGGAGCTGGTTGCTATGGAGACGCTCGCGCATGTGCAGCCCTTGTGAGAGGGGAATTTGCTCTCAAGACTTCACATTAAAAAATAAACTATAAACAACTGCTAAAGCCATTCGGTGCCAGTGGATGAAGAGCCCATGGCAGTGTGCTGACTGCTGTCAAGCACCAAGTCTAGACCCTATCCCTGTGCTATCCCCTCTTAACCCCCCCAGCCATCCCTCTCATTTCAGCCAAAGGGCCTTGCTTTGGGGCTCTCCCCTCTGATTTACAGGATAATTCTCCTGCAAGGAAAGGCACTGAAGGCATGCTGGGCTCTAACATCCTCCATGTGCCCACCTGGGCTCAGCCATGAGTGAAAGATATCTCCAACTGTACCCCAACAAGACCCTGAACATGCTCAACAACACAAAGTAATCCCCCAAAACCCAAAACTCCATACCTGCATGGAGTTCAGATGCAGGGGGAGCTGCCTCCCTGGTTCAATGATCAGTGCTTGTCCATCCTGCCTGGCATGTTTTTGGAAGCTCCCCAGGAGTTGGGAACCCTTTAGCAGGAGACTTTTAGGAGCAGTGGGAGTGAAGAGCAGGTGGAGGAGGGTGGGCTGGGGGGAGACGCCAATCTGTTCTGCATCAGGAGGTGACTCAGAGGCACTCCAGAATACCTTGCATCCAGGCGGTCCCCAGCAGAACCTGCCAGGAGCAGCCTGAGGGCATGGTCAGTCCTGGCCTCTTCCCCAGCCTCAGAGGCCACTCCATTTTATAACAATAGATAATTGTGTGGAGCCATAATTTTGGTCTTAACTCATCTGTGAGATAAACCCATGATAAGGGGGCACAGAAATAGCTCAGCCACAGCTTTCCAAGCTGCATGAAGAGCTGACTGTCACACGAAAAAAATACCTATGACTGGCCTCCAGCACTGTCTTTCCAGCTGAACCAAGGGCACAGGTGTCAAAAGTTGCACTGGGAGCACCCTTCAAGTACTCCAGCAGCAGTGGGATGAGTGACCATCAGGGGCTGCCACAGCCCCTCAGATCCCTCAGGGATGGAGCCAGGAATAACACTCAGTGCAGCCCTCGGTGCCCTGGTGTGCAGCCAGGGAGTGGTCTTACCCATCACAGCTGACTCCAGCCCTCCCAGCATGGATACTGGGCATCACCCAAGGAGGAAACAACAGTCCTGAACCACAGTCAAACATCTCAAACCAAAGGGAATCAAGCACTGAAACCCCAAACACTGGCACCAGCTCAGCCCTGGGATGAGTGAGGCCATGGGCACCTGTTTCAGTCACCAACAGAACCAGCATAAGTCACCGCTCTGTGTGCTGATAGTGGCTCCCCTGCTCCTGCAAAGCCTGAACCCTGGAACAGCCAGGCAGACCCTGGAAAGAAGCTGCCTGTCCTACTCCTGTCCTTGGAAGTCCTGGGCTTCCCACGGTGCTGACAGGGCTACACACAGTCATCAACGGAGGATGCACGTAGAGCAGGATGCACACAGAGCAGGATGGGGTTGCCAGCCCAAAACCACACTCCCAGCTGGGGTGAGAGGGAGAAGAGCAGTGTCCCCAGAGAGATACAGCTGCCATGGAGAGAAGGAAGAGGACAGGGTACTGCTGGGGTGGGGGGCTGCCCTGAGGCACAGAACCTCCCAGAGCTGCAGAGGTGCAGGGTAGGTGTGCAGGTAGGTGTGCAAGCAGAGGCTGGAGGGTGGGTGCACCTACCATTGGATGAGAGCTGCTTCTGGACACAGCGCCTGTGCTCGTCCTCCTGGAAGGGGGGCAGGCAGGGCCCGCAGGCACCCGACCCTGGCGGGCAGAACTCTCGGCGCTGTAGGGCACAATCCAGGCTCCGGGGACACGATGCTGCTGTGGGGACAGGACAAAACACCTCAGGAGGAGGAGAGGGGTCAAACAGGCTCCCAGGTCTGTTCATGGCCTCTTGGAGTGGGACCCAGCTGCCCCGGGCTGCCCATGGCTGCTCCTGCTGCAGTTCCTGCCTATCGACAGGCTTCACCACAGCCGCCCCTCAGCCTGCTCTGCCTCCATAAAGCCATTACCAGCCGGAATTAGCCAAGAGCTTCATGACCAAGGAGTGGGACTCGATGATCTTCATGGGTCCCTTCCGACTTGAGGTAGCCTCTGACTCCATGACCTGCACAAGGCAGTATGCAGTGATGAGCAGGCAGTGCCCATATCCCCCAAGGGTCCCCAGCCCTAGGGTGCCACCATCCTGTGGGATACCCTGTGGGAGTGCTGCAGGACACTCTGAGCCCTGCAGAGCTGGCAGTGACCAGGATCTCCTGCCCCTGCCTGCCCTGCATGGGGAGACGAAATCCAACCAGCATAGAGTGATGCTTGTGTGGCGACTGTCAAACCGGAAGTCCCAAACCAACTCCCCCAAAGCCTCAGCGGGGTGTGACAGTGCTGGTACCAGCACTTACGTTCCCATCCCTTCAGCATTCTCTGGAGGAAGCAGTGGGAGCAAGCCCTCCCTGGTACTGAACTGCACCCCAAACCTTGCTTGCAGTTTCATGGGCCATCTCATGCTCATGTCAGCCCCAGGGAGTCTCCACTCCCTGGGTACAGGCATGAGTCCCCCAAGCTCCAGCCTCACCAACCCACTATGCCATGACAGTGTCATCGTGGCTGGGTCTTCACGCCAGGAGGTGGACCTCCCTGGGGGACACAGGGTCCCTGTGTCCTACACAAAGCTGAGTCCTGGATCAGGTGACAGTAGCATGTCATGGCATCCATGTCCAGAGCTGGAGACAGAAACTGTGACAGGAAGGGCCAGCACTTAGGTACGACCTAAGGCAGGGGGCTGTTGGGGTCACACTGGGGTCCTGGCTTTGATGGTGACACTGCTGGCCCTGTCGCAGTACAAGTGTCTTTCCCTCACAAGCTGGTGGCAGTGTGAAACCAGGTGCCCCTCAGTGCACCTGTCACTCAGGCTGGGCACAAGAGCTGAATGGGGCCACAGCTGGATGAGGTTGCACAGCTGGATGGGGGTGCGGTGCACAGCTGCCCTACTCTGCCCCTCACCTTGCTGTGCACGGCCACACCTGCAGCGTTCCCGAAGACAGCAGCGGGCAGGGAGCAGGACTGTGGGGAACGGGGCCAGGCTGGCAAATGAGTCACAGCAGGAGCCCGCTCCCAGCTCCGACCCACGCACCCCGAGCAGTCCCTGCCAGCCCCTGCCGCCCACACTGGCACCAGCAGCGCACTGGCACCTGCCTGTCCCTGTGCGCCTGTGCCTGGGCACGGCAACACTGGGGACAGCTCTGCTGCACTCCACAGCGAGGGGCACCACAACTGTGGGGCTGTCCTGAGCATCCCCAGCCCTGCAGCACACCAGGGCTGAGGGGGGCAGCATCCTCTACACAGTTGAGAGTCCTAAACAGGATGGAACTGCCAGGATACAAATCATGACGGTTCTGTTCTCCCAACAAGGTGCAGGAAAGGTATCACCCCAAAGTCACACAAGCAGAATATGCGACACCCTACCTTTGCATAGCCATATTTCACCATCAAACTGCTCCCTGGAGGGTGCAGCTGCTACTAAGAACCCCCAGCCTGTGCCCAGGCAACTCCCCACTGCACCTCATGAGGAAGTCACCACCTTCCCCACCTTGACTGGCACTGACAAGGGTGCAGCAACTGCAATTTTAATGCTGGCTGACCCCCATGCCAGGCACAGGAGCCTGGAGGGGGCCCGCCCGGGGTGGGGGAAAGTGTCCACTGTGCTCATGGGACCTGGGTTTTTTGCTGGACTATTTGCTCCCCAGGGATGGTGTGGGGCTTGACCACATGGCTGAGGGGCAATTAGTGCTTAGGCAAATGATCAGATGTCTAAGCACAGAAATTGGACTTGGCCCCTGGCTTCACTTCCCCAGGGTTACTCTCAAGGCCACTTTGTTTAAAAATCGGGACAGGAGGAGGTTGTGGCACTGTGCAGCCTCAGGCTGGGGACATACCACAGCCCCGAGGGGAACTGGGGAACACACCTGTAGGGGCCTCTGTCTATGCCATAGGCTCATGGAAACACTTCCTCCCAAAACAGGTGCTGCCAAAAAGCTGATCACTGGTGCAGGAAGTCACCAGTGTGGGTCATCCCATTGTGCCAGACATCGATAAGACCCTCAGAGCCACCTTGTGAGGAGAGATGGGGGTGGAGCCCCAAGCCAGAGTCGAGCAACTGGGTAAATAAAGCCCAGGCTGGAACCCAGTGAAGGCTGTTATCTCTGTTTGAGGAACGAGCCGTGCTTGCCCAACTGTCACTGGCTGCAGTTCAGAGCTCCCCATGTGTCACCAGCCAGTGACTGGTGAGCTGGCATCACTGCATGGGCACTGTGGGACTGAGCGGGCCCACACAGGCTTTGCCGCTCTCTGAGCCCACCTCAAAGCAAAGCAGTGAGACTCCTATGCTAGTGGGAGTGGGCTAGGTGATGGGGACTGATCACTTTATGTGCCACCACCCAGGCACCACATGGGCACCTCCAACCCTGACCACTGCCACCCTGGGGGGCTGTCAAACTACACTGCTCCAATGCTGCCCCAGTCTTGCACACTCACACATTCCTGGGGGCTGGTGCCACCTGTCCAGTGCTCAAGCAGGCAGGTGGTGGGTTCCCCAACACTCTGGCCATGGGTGCCCCCTTCTGAACACTCACCCCAAGGTGGGGAACTGGGGCTGGCATGGCATGTGGGTCCAAATTCCACTCAGCTGTGCCCATGTCACTACCATGCCACCCACCCGTTACCAGTGCCAGCATGCCTGCTGCAGCTCCCAGTCTTGCCTATGCACCTGCAGGGCTGCTGTTGAATCTGGGAATTTTGGGATGTTCCCACCCCAGCCACACCCCCTGCTTGGCACCAGGCCCAGCATGGCCTGCCCACAAGTGGGATGGGCAGAGGGACCCAAGCTGAGGTCTAGCTGGGGTCCTGTGGGGACCATAACCCTGCGTGAGCCCGTCAGTAGGACAGTACAGAGCAGAGGAATGAGCAATGAATGATATGGAATGTGTGGCCAGCACCAGATACAGCACGGTCAGGATGCTGCTGTCCAGATGTGCCAGGGGTGTTCGGAGGAGGGGGATGTTCCAATTGCTGTCACTGCCCAGGCCTGGGTCGAGTTGCTGGTGCTGAGGAGTCAAGTGTCTTCCTGCATGCAGGACCCCAGCCCAAGGCCAGCAGGGGCATGGGACACAGCAGCTGACAGACAGACAGCAGGTGGCATGAACTGGGGACACATGTAAGCAGGAATAGACCTGTGTCCAAGAGGAAACACAGTCATGTGAGCAGCAAGGCCTCTGGACGCGCTATCCATGGGGAAAAGCTGAGCTCAAACCTCCATCCCCAAGGACTCACACTGGGGAGAGCTGTGCTGGGCACCCAGGGTCGTACTCAAGAGTGCTTGTGACAGGGGGTGCCCAGGCAGGGCATAGAGCTACTGGCAGTCACAGACTGGGTGGAGCAGCTCTTCCACACTCATGCCAAAACATACAGGTGAAAAAGAAATAAAAATAAACCGAGGAGGACGTCTGTGTGGCCAAAGAGGCAGGGACTGCCCCTGCTGCGTCACTGCTGCAGATAGAGAGATAAAGGTGTACATAAGAGGATAATTAATTAGCGCTGAGCACTGGTGCGAATGTTTAAGGTCCCGGCAACGCCAACACTCAGCCTCTCTCTCAGCTGCCAGCCCGTGCCAAAAGTGTGAGCTGGCAGAGCCCACTGGGCATGGGCTGAGCCCACAGCCATGTGGGCACAGAGCAGCCTGCCCAGGACCACCAGGTCTGGCCCCTCTATGGCAGCAGGACACGGCCCCTGGTGGGACATGGGCACTTAGCATGGGGGGATATGGGGGTGTCTGGGGAACAGGGTGCAGGTCTCACTCCTATGATGGGCCCCTGTATGCTGGCTGAGGCTGAGGGAAGACCACAGCAAGGCCGTGACAGAGCCCCCGCAGTGGTGGCAGCCCCCAGAGGGCCTGCAGTGGTGTGGTCTCTGCCAGCTCCACTCCAAGGTCACTCCTTCTCCTCCTCTTCCTCATCCTCCTCCTCCAGCCAGATAATGTGGGAACTGCTGTGGGCCTTGCCTGCAGCCTGCCCTCCCAGTACTTCTACTGCCAGCTGGCACTGGCCATGACTCCCTCCCAGCTCTGCAAAGTGGTTCTGGCTCTGAAGGAGCACTCTGGAGCAGGCCCTGGGCAGGCTGGTGGGCAGGCATCAGGCAGGCATGATGCCCCCAGCAGACCCCAGCCTCCAAGGTCTCGCTTCCTCCTGTCCAGAGCCTCCCTGGGCAGGGGCAGTGCTGCTGTCCAGCAGCAGGCAGGAGCAGGGGTTGCTGAGGCACCACAGCACCTCACCTGCACTGCCTCATGTGCAGGGATGTGGCTACTGAAGTGAGTCAGGGGCAGTGACTGCCAGCAGCTGCAGTAACAATGTCGGGCTGGATGCTGTACACACCAGCCACGGGTGACACACACAAGCCACAAGTGACACAGAGTGACTGCAGGATGGACACTCTGCTGGGTGGCCACAACCTGGTGGGCTTCCTGACCCAGCTGCATCCCCCTGCCCTGCTGTCTCTTGCACTAGGAATCAGGTGGATGGAGAGCGGGCTGAACTCCTGGAGCAATGCCCACTCCTGGACACAGCTGGCACCACTGCTCAGGCAGTCCCTGTGCAAGCACTGCCAGCAGCTGCTCACGTCACTGCTGTGCTCCTGCCCCTGAAAATGCAGCAGCCAAGCCCCCTCCCACGCAGAGACAGTGGAGCAGGGCTCTCTGCAGCGCTGACCCTGCAAACCAGGAGTGGGGAGATGCTGGTCACATCATGTCACTGCTGGGGACAGAGCATGTGGCACAGACATGGCCACCAGGCTGGCCCCATGTCCTGCAGCAGCACCAGTGTACTAGTCCACTGGTCGGGGAGCAGCTGGGAGCGCTCCGTGCTTCAGCAGATTTGGTTAGGTAGATGCAACTTGCCACCAGCTCCCATCCCTGAGGCCACCAGGGCTTGTGTCCTGGCTCACAGCTTTGGCTGGTGGGTGCTGAGGCCTGGCCCAGCCAACAGAGATGATCTCCAGGACAGTCTCTATCGTGGCCAAGAAACAGTGCCAGCAGCCTTGTGCCACAGGCTGGGGACAAGGAACACCTGTAAGGAACCCTGGGAACACTCCCCATGGCTGCACAGCAAACACCTCACTGCATCCTGCTCCCACCAAGCGGACAGTCCCACTGCTGACAGTCCCACAAGACACAGCCCCACCCAGGAACGATGGAAAAAGGCCTCATCATCAGCACTCCCCCCACTCCCACCCCAGTCCCCATCCTCACCCTGCTGTTGCTGCTACTGCTGCTGCTGCTGCTTTGGAGCCAGCAGCCCAGAGCCCTGGGCTACAGACAGCATAGTGTGGTGGGCACCTATGCTGCAGCCCTGAAGCCATCATGATGGGCTTCCAGAGCCTTGTCCTGTGCCATGTTCAATGCCAAGGTGGAAAGGGAGCGCCAGGAGGAGCTGAGCCAGGTTCCTGCAGAGGTGGGGTGATACCAAGCCCTCAGCATCCCCAAACACATTGCCTCCCAACCACCAGTGTTCCCTCAGAGTCCCCGCTCTAGAGGAGACTACATCTACAAGCACCCCAAAATTCCAAGTTGCTCCTGTGATTCCAGGCTGAGGCAGAACCAGGCAATCTCTACCAGGCTGACAGAGTGGAATTTTGTGTCATCACTACTCAAAGCCCTTAACTGGGCCAGAAAAGTCCCTGTTCCTTGCCCTGGCAGCCTGACTGCTGTGCAAATGAAACAGCTGGATTGATGGGGCTGTAGGAACAGGAGATAGCACCAGGATGGGTGGAAATGGCTCCAGCAAATCACAGCAGAAACTGGGCAGAGCCAGGAGGCAGAGAGGACATGGGTCTCCTTGCCTGTGGCCAGTGAGGAGGGCATCAAGCCAGCAAGACCCCCCTGGTATCCCAGCCTCAACAACCCTGGATGCTGACAGCCCCAGCCCTGCAGAGGCTGCCACGTCCAGGATGTGCACCACTGCATCCCCCCTGTGCCCCTGCTGTGCCAGGGGGTCTCCAGCCACAAGTGGCTTCAGATATTCAGGTAGAGAAGAAATAATAAAGAAAGCAAAAGGCAAACCAGGTGGCACACGCCGTTTCCCCAGGCCTGTCCGCCCAAACCTGCTGCTGGCTTTGCTTCACTGCATGTACACCCACCCACACTGGGGACTCCAGGCTGCCACTGATGCTACCTCATCCCAATGCATCTGCTCTTTGCAGCCCGAACCACCCACTTTGAGTCTTGTTTATCAGGTTTTGCTCAAGTAAATATCAACGAACTTTGCACATGCTGTGAGCCTGCTGGGGCTGGGGTTGGGTTCTTTAATTCCATTCTTATTGGGCAGGTTTTGCACCACGTCACAAGTAAAGCAGCTGTTGGCCAGGGCTATGGTGCAGAGCAAGCACCATCGAGGGGCTCTTCCTTACACCCCTGAGGTGCTCTGGAACACTCCAACGAGCAGCACAGCACTGTGCTGGACCCTTGCTGTGCTGGTATCGCAGGGGATGAGCAGCCTTGGCACCCACCTGAAGCACTGAGCAGTCTGGAGGGAAGGGGCGGGGTCCCTCTCTCCTCTGGGCATTCCTGGGCACTGACCCATCAGCAGGACAACACCCCACGGGTACACACTTGCCCAGTGAGCCACAGCAGAGCCACAGCCCTGAGTGAGCTCTCTCTGTGTGATGGTAGGGAGGTAGGAGAGGGCAGTCCACTCCACAGCTCAGCACCCAAGGAGCTGCCAGGCCAGGGGCCACCACAGCTCAGTCACCTGAAAGCAGCCACAGGCTCCCACGCACTCTCACTACTGGGCTGGAAATACCCATCTGAAGCAGCAGCACTGCTGCGCCCACTAGGGCCAAGATGCTCTTTAGCAAAGCCAGTGTCATCCCACACCACCACCAGAAATATCCTGCAGCCTTTGGGAAAGAGGCACCAGCATAATTTTGCTGATGATTTCATCAGCTCAGAGGTGGCATTGTTCAAGGTGGGGATTCTGCCTGTCTGTCCAGTTCCCTTTGTCTAGCCATTGCCTGGCACTAGCCCTGGTGCTTCCACCAGCCCATTACCCTGAAACAGGTGCCTGGGGACATAGCTCCTCACTCAGAGGTGCTAGAGCAATAAGGGCCAACCTTTATGGCTGTTGGAACAGCTATTAGAACAGCCTTTGAAACAAGGGCTGGCAGGGGGACTCTGGGGGGGCACCCTCCATGCTGGTGGACATGCAAGAGCAGAGGCAGGCACAAACACAGGGGCTGCAGCACCCACCATGCTGCTATGCCCACACTGATTCAGACACCACCAGTGAAAAAGACCTGCAGGGCCACTGTGTCCCATGGGGCAGAGCCCAGAAACTGAGGCCCCATCAACACAGAAACTGGGGGTCCATGGGATGCACAGCTGCATCCTATGGGTGCTGGTGCATGCAGCATCCCAGAGCTCTTGAAAAAGGGCTGTGGATAGTGCCAAAAGAGCTGGACCCAGAGATTTTGGGGTACATGCTGCATAGGAAGAGCCAGCTCAGGGAAACCTCCCTCCTAGCCAGGAAGCCAGGAATGACAACTGCCAGATGGGTCATCCTCTCTCCTGATTTAGGGCCCTCTCTCTCTCTCTGACAGGTACAAGATGACGAACTCCCCAAGGCAGAGCAGCTCCTTGCCCAAAAGAGAGCTGCAGGTTCCCCAGGAGCACTCCCCTGCTGACCCCCAGCAGAGCCCGAGCAGCAGCCATGGGTGCTATGGGTGCACTGGAGACCTGCACCTTCCACACCTCCTGCCTCCGCCTTCACCACAGTCTTCTCTCTATAGGAACGGAACAGGGCCAGGAGCCCAGGGAACCACGATGAGTCAGGGTCCCTGCCAGCACTCAGCTGACATGTCACCTCTCATGTCACCCACCTACTGCGACGGGTTCCCACTCAAACAGTAAATACCTCTCATAGCTTTGCCATCCTCTCTGTGCAGAAGTACCCCAGCATGTGCCACAGCGTGCATGGGTTAACATGGGCAGCTGTAGCCCGTGGTGCTCTGGGGCAGGATAAGGCAGGGATGAGGACCGGCTCTAGCAGTGTTTCCTTCCTCCAATTCAAAGCTCACTCCAGGCACTTAATAGCCAGTTTCTTCCTGTTGCAATTCTCGTTAGCTCATGAAGTGGCTAATTACAGGCCTGCAGCTGCCATTTGGAGTGGCAGCAGTGCTGGGTTATCCCCAGGCATGGGAGGGAGATACCTCAGCGTTGGCAGAGGTGTTGGTGCTAGGCCCTGGGGTTCTGGGGCCAGCCAGCCCAGGGGAGCCACTACTCATGGGGTCCACTTCGCTCATGGACCAGACCCAGAGCTTCTGGTGGGGACCAAGCACCAGGGCACTGTGCTTATGGATTTAATGCAGAGATGGGACTGACAGCAGCTTCTGTACCCTGTGCTCAAGGACCCAGCACCTTGCACATGGGGAGAGGCCATCCCATCACCCCTCTTGTCCCTGGGCACCAAACCACCTATCCTGTCCACAACATGCCCATCACCACATCAATGCTCGTCTGCAGCAGCCCACATTAACCTTCTCATTCCTGTGTGCTATCACCCCTCCTGTCCACAGCATCGCCACACCTCTCCTGTCCCCAGCACACTGTCCACCCTGTGACCCCTTCTGTTTCCTCTGCCACACTGTCACCCCTGATACCCCCCATCATCTCTCTAGTCTCCAGCATCCACCCCCAACCTCCCTCTCCTCANGGGGAGTGGTCTCCAGACTTGCCAGGAAATCTCAGATCCAAAGTGCAAGTGTACAATGCAAGCAGCAGAATCCTAGCTCCAGAATCCCAGTCTCCCCATCCTGAGCTCCAGTTCTCCATGCACCGGCACCCTGGTGCTGGGGGGCACATGGATTTGTGAGTCCCAACAAAGCTACACCAAAAGTGATGAGGGACTTTCACCCCATCTCTTCCATAAACTCTTCCTTGATGCTGATTCTCCAACTGGAATTATCAGACAACTTTCCACCCATTCCCTCTCCTCAGGCCTGCAGACGGAGTCCTGTCCCTGGCATGGATATCAGTTCCTTGGAGCCCCGTGGGATGCCTTTGCCCCACATCCCAGCTCCTCCACACCTCACCCCCACAAGGGCTCCTTTCCCACAGTGGGAGCCAGCTGAGCACATGTAACCCCAGATAACAAGGTGGGGACATTATCTTCAAGAATAAACCACACGGAAAATTAAACTCGGGAGCAGCACCCCAGCTGCTGCGTGGAGAAACACTTGGTCTGCACCAGTGTGGCAAAGGACACCCCAGTATGCAGCCATGGGAGGCTTGAAGGGATGGGGTGGCTGAATGGGACCACTGCCCACCACCACCACTCCCAGGGGGGACCCAGGCAACCTTTCCTGTGCCTCAAGAAAACACTGGGGCTGCTTCCCACAGACTGACTCACAGGATGTTGAGGGGCTGAGAGACCACTCCCTGCTCACCCACTGGGCAGAGCCCTGTGGAGCTCAGCAGGGCAGCCTGGCCCCTGCAAGCACCATGGGCACAGCACCAGTCCTGCTGTCTTGCTCCCAAGAGCGGATTGGAGCTGCCGCAGCTTCAGGGGTCAGCATGGGGGTCCCTGGAGCCACTGCACCCACTGTGTCCCAACCCTATCCCCAGTGCAGCGATGCACGAGAAGGCAAGGAGGAAAAGCCAAGAGACAGAATATCCCACCACAGGCTGAGCCTGGGAACTTCCCAGGAGATGCCTCTTGCCTAGCCATGACCAGCTGGGAACTTTGAGCAGTCCTTGCAGCAGCGCAGAGCAAGGGCAGCCAGTATGAACACCAGCATCTGTGCTCCTACCCACGCCCCTTCGAAGCGGCACAAGGAGGAGCAGCAGCGTGGAGCCAGCAGGTCAAACATGGCCAAATTGGTCACTTCAACAGGAAACAACTCAGATTTTGCTGAGCATCTTCTCCAGATGTCTGGGATGTGAAGTATGGCTGTGGCAGTAGGGTTCAGGATTATTAAAAAATGGGGTTCTAGCCTGTCATCCCGTTTGGAAAACTTGTTTTTTGTTTACAGTAATAACAATGATAATAACAGATGAAATCTGGCAACCTAGTTACTCAAGAAACAGGGAGAAATACGGCTCTCAGTTGTGTTCCAGGAAATGAAGCCAGAAAACGAAGCAAGGCAGGGCCTCTGCCCAAAGCCTGGTGTGGTGCATAGAGACACACAGGAGAAAAAAATCCCAGCTGAGGAGCAGCAAGCAAACCTAAACCACCCTACAGCACCTCTAAAGCACTGCTGCCCTTCCTCCAGCTCGGATCAGGCTCATAGCAAGATGAGGATGTTACTGAGCCATGTGCAGCTGCATTCTGAGACACGGCATCTGCTGCAGGGGCTCTGGGTCGCAGCACCAGCCAAGGAAAGTGAGGAGGAGGAGAAGGAGATGCCAACCCCTATCCGAAGAAGCTTTGATGGAGCTGCAGAGGCAGGAGGACATAAGTATGTTGGTGCAGGATCTTCTCCCTGGCTTTCTCCTTGCCAGGAGCCAGTTTCACCAGCATACCACAGAGCAGGAGCTGCTCCTGGGCCCACCACCTCCATCTTGTTGCCGTTCCCAGAGAAGGCAAAGCTTGGCCCCATCTGCCCAGGAAAGGCAATTATAAAGTGAGAAGAAACAGCCAATGCTTCCTGTTCCCCACCAGAGGAAGGCGGTGGGGTCGGGTCAGAGACTCCTTTACCTGCCCAGCATCCAGGGATATTTCTTCAGCCATCCCCAGGAGGAACCTACCTGGAGCTCCCCACTGCCACATGCCACACAACCTCTAACTCCTGGCAACGGGATGCTGGTGTTGGGAACGGCGCAAAGACACCGTCCCCAGCTTCTCTCAGGGGAAAGAGGTTGAGATGAAAATCCAAACCCACGCGTGCCAAGAGCATGCAATATCCTAGCACTGGAACACACTGTTGATGCAGTGCCAGGTGCCTCATGCTCACCTCACCTCCAGCATCTCCCTGGGGCTGGGAAGGGAGAGGAAGGGGAAATTGGCACCACCTCCCCTGACAGCACCCAGGCACAGCCACCCCAGCAGCCCCTCAAGGGACTCTGCCCAGCCAGCACTGCCAGGCCAGATGATCCCACACAAACCCCTTAAATTCAGGAGGAGCAGAGATTACGCTGGATCACTGGTGGCTCATCCAAGCTGCCCAGATCTCCTTCCTCCATCTCAGCCTGTGTCAGCAGTACCTCTGGTTGGGCCACCCCAGCCTTAGCTCGGGGGAAGAGGGGGAGCACAGGATCATCCCCATCTCTGCTTCCAACCCTCTGACATAGAGACACACAGATGTTTTGATCCAATGGGAGATTTAAAAATTATTGCAGCTTCCCGCCGTCCCTGGGAGCACGGCGAGCCCACCGGGCCCCGGCTGACAGCAGGCTGCTTGCTCGGCGTCCGCCTGCCCGGCGTCTGCCGCGCCGGGAGCCAGAGCAGGGAAACAATATCGGATCCGCAAACAATGCTGGGAGCCAGGAGGCCCTTCCCGACTCCTGCGCCAGCGAAGCGGAAAGCACCTGCCCGAGACAGGCCGTACCTAGGCAGGGACACGGCAGCTCCTCGGGGCGGGAAGCCACAGCCTTCCCCACGGGCAGCAACGGGGCTTGGCGCTGGCTGGGGTTTTGGGGCCGTTGTTTGTGCCCATCACAGCCCCGCGCACCCCAGCAGTGGCCACAGAGCAAGGGGACATGGAGCATGTCCAGTGCCAGCCGTCCCAGGAGGGGAAATGCCCTAACCCAGACCCCGAAACTCAAACAAATCAAACCCGAACGCCCCGAAACAGCCCTTCAGCAGACAGCAGGGAACCCTAGGGCGGTGCTGCACGGGAGGGCGCGAAGGCCACCCATTCCTTCTGGCCCGGCGGAGAGCAGAAATGTCATCGTCACTGGTGCAGCGGGGCGATGCTGCGGCCTCTCCCGGGGCAATGAGGCAGGTAGGCAAACAAGGCTCCCTCCAGCGCAGCCCCCGAGGGCTCCCCGGGATGGCTCGGTCACTGCAGCACCTTTATTTTATTCTTTATTTCGGTGTTTTTTGATGTTGCTTTAATTTTTTTCCTACCAATAAAGGTGGTTCATGAGGGCCGCTCCCATGACTGTGTGCTCCTTTCCCACTCCAGGATCCACATCTGTAGGTCCCTCCACCCCCCCCAAACAGCTGCTGGGGACCAGCCTTGCGGCGCTGCCACCCGCTGCCAGGTCCCTGCCTGCAGCAGCGGGCAGGAGAGTGACGGGGAGGCGCTGCCCGTCCCCGGGGAGCGCTGCGGGGTGTGAGAAACCCCCGTGGGGCTTCCTGGCGGGGGCACCTCCCACCTTGCTTCCACCCAAGAACACGAACACCCAC
>VXBI01013977.1:427048-456222 GCA_013397375.1 Toxostoma redivivum | reverse complement strand
CACCCAAGAACACGAACACCCACGGATGCTGATCCCTCGTGGGGATGAAGATAATCGCGGAGAAGAGGAGGGAAACTCGACCAGGGTTCGGTCACGGGAGGGAACACGAGCATCCGCGGGGGAAGGGAGAGAGGACACGACACGGGAGTGGGGGGAACGAAGAGTTACTCACCGGCACGGGCGAAGCGCAGACGGAAGGATCCGAGGGCGGCGANTTCCTACTGCCAGAGGGCAAGGATACATGGGATATTGGGTAGAAATTCTTCCCAATAGAAGAATGTGAGTGCGAGTGGAAAGGCCCAGGTTGCCCAGAGAAGCTGTGGCTGCCCCATCCCTGGAAACGTTCAAAGCCAGGTTGGACAGGGCTCTGAACAAGTGGGAGGTGTCTCTGCCCATGGCAAGGGGCTTGGACTATATGACCTTGAAAGGTTCCTTCCAACCCAATGCAGTCTGTAATGCTATGTTGGGATCTGGTTATTCCCCCAGTCCCACATGAATGACATACACTGGGAGTGAGGAGCCGGGGAATCTCACCTGTGGGTCGTGTGGCTGCTGTGGTAATGTTCAGGCTGATGGCTGGAGGTTTCTCGTCCCTGCCTGCTCTGCAGCTGTGGCATGTGGCTTTGAGTGCTGAGTTTGTCAGACTGCATCTGCAGCTACTGGCTTTGGATAGAGCTGTGCACTGCCAAACCACCCCCTCCCTTACCAGTCAGAGCCACGTCCCTGGGTCACTTCCTTGCAAAACCTCTTTCCATATCCTGGATGAGTCTCACATCTCTAGGGTTTGCTTTCCAACCCCTATGTCCTCTTCAGAGTACAATTGTCCCATCTGGGTGCAGGACAGTGGGTGCTTGGTGAAGATGTGCCTCCACAGCCACAAGCCCCAGAAATACCACATGAACACCCCAGTCATGCCAACAGCTATGTCCAGCACAGATGCCAGGTTGTCCCTCTGTGCTGCAGAGCTCCCAGACTGCCCAAGGTTTTCCCCCATGGAGTCAGGGGATGCTCTGCAAAATCCTGGCTTCCAATCTCTGGCCCCATGCTCTGGGCACAGACCCGAGGCCTTGGCAGGAATAAAAATGACATCATGCTGCATGGGACTTGCTGTCTGGGATCCCGCTGGCCAAATGTGCTGCCTGATTCTCAGCGTGGGGATTCCCATGGCTGTGCCATGCTGCATGGCTGGGCTCAGCCCCAGCCGATACGCTCGCAGCAGGAGCTCTGTTAGAGCATCAGTGGTGCCCTGGCAGACTGTCAGCCCGCTCTGAGCCTGTCCAAGGAATGCTGGGAGTGAGCTGCCCTGGTGTGGTGTGACAGGGATGTTAAGCCTGGCTCTGGAAGGAATTTCCACCTGCCTGTGGCTTCTTCTATCACCATGGCTGAGCAGGAAGGTGCCAGGCAGAGGTGGGTGACAGCATGGCATGGGGACAGCCATGTCATCTGCTCCCAGAAGAATAGTTACCTCTTAAATTTTCTTTATTCCTTAATTTCCTCGGCCCTTTGCTCCTGTGAAAGGGACTGTGAAAAAAAAAATCCCTGTCTGGGATTTTACTTCCCCAAGAAAAAGCTGCTGTAATGGTTTAGGAATGGCATTCCAAAATTTAGTGCCCCCTGCCTAAGACTCTCGCTGCTCACTCCCTCGCTCCCTTCCACCACCTCCTTCCTGCTCTGGGAATGTAATTTAGAACTGGAGGCACAAAAAGGTGGGTTGAGATAAGAACCATTTACTGGGAACAGCACCTCACTGTCGACCTCAGCACTCCCCAGCATCACACTCAGCCATGGGGCAGGGGCACTATTTCTTCATCCAGGAGCAAGTGGTGGGTGGGGAGATGGACGGGGCCACAGGAGCCCTGAGCACAGTGGAGATGAGTTGGATCCTCCAGCATTGATCTGTCAGGGAGAAGCCAGGCTGGCAGCAAGGTGGGACCTAATCTCCTGGGAGAGCCAGAGAGGGACCCACTAAAGCCATGGTCACCACCCTGGGGGCTTGCAAGATCCTGCTGGATGAAAGCTTGGGAAACCACCTGTGCCTTATCCTGACTGCAGGCACTTCCAGCCCTCTGGCAGGGATGTCTCCCTTTATTCATAAGTTATATACATGTAGATTGTAAAACATACACATAAATAGACATTTTTAAAGGACAAGATAAAGATTTAATAAACATTCACTTAAAAATATTATTTTATTTTGTTTATTAATTTGTATATATTTGCACCAAATATACTTTCCTCCAGCACCCTGATGGATTGTCCTGTGTACCCCTGGAGTTGCGTGCACCCTGGCTCTCTGGAGGAAGCAGAGGTCTCCCCTGAACTCTGAGAACAGAAACTCATGATTCTTTTATCCCTGGTGACACTGCTGGTCCTTTCAGCAAGCTCCACCAGTCCATATTGTGGTGTGGTCTCATTATCAGTGTCTTGAGTTGGTGAAGGCTGAGCACAGGCACAGTTAGGACTCATGGTACACAGCCCTTCCGTGCCACGAGGATTCCACATTCTCCCCCTCTGCCCATAAGCTCCAGAGGTGCATTCCTAGCCCAATACTAAAGCAGCTACACTTGGCAGGCGCGGCCAGGAACTCTCAGGTTTCCATGGCAGTAGGAGAGCAAAGGGGTGACAGATTGCTCTGGCTCACACCTGCCCTGGGAAACGTAGGTAAAAAGGGATGGGAAATCCCCATTTTATTTCCAAAGGAGCTGCTGATTTTGTCGGTGTCTTAAAATGGGTTCCTCACCTAGCCCTGTCTTGTCCATGTCTTCTGGGAAGATGTAGTGCAGCCTAACCTGAGTGGGATAAAGCATGTTGGGTTCCCACTGAGAAGTCTTGGCTCCATCAATCACAGGACACTAGTTTCCATAATTTTTCCTCGGTAGGATTCTTACACTGTTTTGCTTGTAGAGTAATCCCCACTGGGCTGAGGTCTGGGGAGGACACATTTCACTGTGTCTGCGGCTGGATCTCCTGGCACACACTGAGCAAAACATCCATTTCCACCCCTTTATTTACAACCACCAAGTACCACCCTCTTGGCTCCATGTGCTGAGAGTCCTTGAACCCTTTGTGAAGGAATGTCATGAACTAGATCCATGTGCTCTCCCACCTACACTTCTGCCTCATCGCCATTTCACATGTAGAAGCAGCTTCCTCTTCCCAGGATTAACTTTCAGCTCCAGAAACTATAAAGATCAGTCCACTGACAATGGTTTTCCTACTTACACATAATTTTATTGCATTAAGGGAAAGACATCCGGCTCTGCAGAGTCTGCAAGTCGAGCCCAGACAAGATTATCCAGCACTTACCCGGAGTGCAAACAGCTGAGTATTGCTGCTGTACTTTACACTGTTTCACCTCAGAAAGGGCTCTGCTTGGGAATAAAAGCTCTTTCCAAGGAGCCTGACAAGGACCTCATGGAGATAAATGATTAAAGGAAAAAGGCTTACCAAGGGCATTGGCATGCCAAGGCAATGTGTGGACAATCCATCTGGGCAGTATTTATTTCTTACTGAAAGAGTTCCCAGAATTGCTTACTGGGAGAACTCCTGTGGCCAAACAATTAGCAGTGTTAAAGAATCCTCTCCTAGTCAGTCCCAGAGGATGCTACATGCTATCCTTCTGCCACCTCTCTGAGAGGATGAGGAGCTGTACAGTGCTCCACACTGATACCTGGCTTTAGGGATGGGATGAGACCCACCTCACCCATCAAGGGCTGTACCTGCAGAGCAGGGCTCTTGGGAGCTGGCACTGTGAGTCCAAGCCGGCAGTGGGGGGCTTTCAGTCACGGAGGGAGAGGATGCTGTGAATTAGGGACCCAGCCCCCAGGTTTCCCCAGGCAGTAAGGGGTCTGGATGTGCTGGTAAGGGGAGCAAGAAGCTGCCAGATGTGCCCCCACCAGCACTGCCTGGCCAGCACCCCCAGGCTCTTCCCCTGAGAGACCTGTCCCTGTTGCTGAGAGGGGGGTCACTTAGTGTCTCAGGTCACTCAGCTGCTTCCTCAGTGACATCTCTAACATCTGAGAACGTGGCAGGGCTGTATTCTGGATGTGCACAGGGCTCTCCTGATGGTCCCAGGCACTGTTAAACAAGAGCAGACACAGGAGAGAAGATCGGGGAACAGATGCAGTAGCTCCTCTCCTCCTTCCAGGTTTCCTGGCCTGCAACTGGATATTGGTCTAAAGATCCCACAAAATGTGACAGGTCAGATCCTACCTGAACAGCTGCTGCCCTTCATGGGAACAAATTGTGTTTATGCCTTTAGTGAAGATACAGAAAGGTGTTCTGCTTGCCCTCTCCATCACAGATTGTGAAAGCAGATGTCAAAAAAAAAAAAAAAAAAAAGTCTTTAAATTTTACAGACAAAGTGCCTGCTGGCCAATACTGCACTGGGGATATCAGGCTTATGTTCACACTGAGAAAACAACATAAGGTAGGTACCTCTGGGAGTCTGGAGGACCGGAATGGCATCCAAAGGTGACTGTGGTTCCATCAGGCTTGAGAGTAGCAAGGGAAAGCAGACACCAGCCTGCAGGAAAGACTCTGGGTCTAATGAGAAACTGGAGCCTAAGAATAAATGAAGATGAGATACAGAAGATTTTGAGTGTGAAACTAAAACTACTGAATTTGCAGGAGGAGCAGGCCAGGAGATGATCAGTGACTCACACAAGTCTGTAAGAACCTACTGGCGCTGACAGAGTTGTTGTCAGGTCCTTCCAGAGAGAAGGGTGGGAACATCTGCCAGGAGCGAAGAGAAGATGGGTGCCAGGCTGAGAGGATTAAGCACTCTCAGACAATATTTCAAGGGTTCTCCAAGAGGGAATAGGGCAACCTTGCCATGCTGGGGATGTGCTCTACAACACAGAGGGTCGGGGGCGCTGTGGGTCTGTCCTGGTGCCTAGCAGTTGGGTGGGGGTGTGTGAGCAGCCAGCCCAAGGCTGGGGCATCTGAGCATGGATTCCAGGGCATTCATGGACACATGCCTCAATGGAAAGAGGCATGCCAGGGCAATGGGAGACACCTTCAGGGATGTCATTCCAGGCTCTAAACCAGGAAGGGAATGGGGATTGAAGGAAAGGCATGTACTCTACATGCTGTTTTGGGGTGTGATGATGAGTAGGAGCTGGCAAACAAATGTGCAACCACAGAGGGAAGGAAAGAATCTGAGGGGTAAGAGCAGCTGGGAGAGCAGTGGGCTGGTGTCTTCACATCTGGCTCGTGGGAAAGATCACAAGCAATGGCAACCTTGTGCAATACTGCTGTAGAGAAACTCAGGCTGGTACATGGAGCTGCACATGGGAGCAGATGTTCCCAGAGTCACAGAAGCAGCTGGTGTGAGATGGGCAGAGGCAATGAAGGACTCAGGAGGAGGGATAAGAGCATGAGCTGAAGAGAGAGGCCAGAACAAGACATTGAAAGACGCCATCAGAAGATCTTCCTGGACCTAAACTGCCTTTGTAAGGAAGGAAAGGAATTTCTGCCTAAAATGTGTTGGGAACCCATCACAGATCCCCCAGCCAGCTTGGGGCAAGGACAAATCCCCAGGAGAGAAATCCTTTCAGGAAGAATAGCTCTTTGGAGGGGCAGAGATGCTATAATCACCTGTCTGCAACGATCATGCTAGCTATCCTTGGATATATGAGGACAACATAACCAGCACAAAGCAAGCTGATGGGGTGGTTGGTTTTTTTATACCTGTTCTTTTGCTTGTTTTTTGAAGAGCTATCTGGGAAAATAACTTCAGCTCCAGTAGGCAGGAGTCAATGCCATTTGGCATAAATGGGAAGATCAATAGGGGCAGATTGGTGGCTGTTGCTTAGAATAAGCACAGATTAGGAGAACCGAAGAGCTGGTTCCTGCAGCTGGGCAGGTTTGGGAAGTTGAGCATGCAAACATAAAAGAGAAAGAAAAGGCACAAAAAATCCCTTCTAAGCACAAGGGAGAGGATGGTGAAACAGAGCTTCTCCCCTAGAAAACAAGAAGGGACTCTGGAAAGAATGGAATGTCTGCAAAGAAAGAAAAGAGCCTGTGCTGGAAGATGAAAGAGGGCAGGGAGCCTGTGAGAACGGCTTGCAGAGTTACATGGGATAAGCATTCACCCTTCAGCCATGTAGCTGGGGACAGACAGTCCTGATGTGTCCTCAGTACAGTGCCCTGGAGGTCAGACATCTCCTGCTCCCAATGTTCCAAGAGGACAATGACAACTTTTGGCCAGTGACAACATGAGGGCACTTGGACAACAGCATCAGGAGGGGAGGAGAGTCTTCAGAGATTTGCTGAGGGAGGAAAATGTGGCTGCACCTGGATTCAAGAAGAATGAATGTTGTGTCTCCAGCAGTGAGGGTGCAAAGTGTTTTTCTGATGAGGAAGAAGTGGGATCTGACCCCAGACATTTACAAGGCTTCAGGGGAAAGAAAGAAAGAAAACTTGGTGGGCACAAGAGCTCTGGGACTGCAGAGCAGTCTACGTGCCTGCAGGATCCTTGACTGGAGAGCCAGTGGTCTGGTCAGCACAGGGGAATCTTGAGCCACCAGTATGGCACAGGATGCCAAACTGGCCATGGGGACAAAGGGTTCCAGTCTTTGTGGGAAAATATTGATTTCTGTGTTATGTTAGTGTTATGTTATAACACATATGTTATATGTGTTATGTTAGTGTTAGATCTTTCTGAGTGCTGCACAGGGAGTCCGCTTAAGGAGGAAGCTGAGCTGGGCTGTCAGGATGCCTGAAGAGTAGAGAGTCCATTGGAGAAGATATGGTGCACCATGGTCAGCCTGGAGAAGCAAATCCCAGTGGGGAGATGGCTGCATCAGGGAGGAGAGCCATTTCCTCGAGCATGCTGCTCTGGGCCACCCTGGAGGGGCAAGCCTGCAAGAGCTGGCAGCTGGAACCAGTGCCAAAAATTACTTTGACCCAGGAATCAGCTCCTTAGATCTAATGCACCGGGGTGTGGACAGGGTTTAGGATATTTCTGTGGGTTTGATATACTCCTGGGTACATATTGAAAGGGGAAAGGCTCTTCTGGGCTCACAACCACCAGATCCCATGGCCAGTGGAACTTGGGGAACTCTGGGGGCTCATACGGTGCCTTTCCAGGATATTTGGGGCCACAAAGTGCTCAGTTCATGGGGCAAATACAGAAGGTGTTTGGGTTCCCTAAATCCATTTGTCATCAATGAAAACTTTTCCTTTATCTAGAATAAACCTGTTCTAACTACAATTCCATGTTCACAGAGCCTTCGAGTTGATTTGATGAAGCAGAGATGGAAAACTACACGGCTGGTCCACTGGGAAGGTATCACACAGACAAACCCAGACAAGACCCCTGGGGAGGCCACCCATCCCCAGCTCCCTCCCTGTACCCTGTACCCAGTGCCCTGTGACCTCTCCATCACCAAGGACGTACCAAAGAGCTGGTATCCCCAGGACAGCACTAGTCTTGGCTACCAGAAAACCAGGTTTGGTTCTCTGCCACCAGTTGCCTTACTGGAAGTTGGAGGGTGCAGAGAGATGAGGCACAGCAGACCGTGTGTCTCCCCACAGTAAAACTCCCCAGCCCATGAGCCAGGGCAGGAGAAAATGTCAGAGGTGCTGTGTGAATAGGATGCAAGTGACATCTTCATTTCATTCTCTGATAACTGTAGGGCTTTGCAATTACATCTGCGAATCTGACAGTCATTAGGGAATGATCGGGCAGTCATTGGCAGGGGCTGTTTGCCTTTCTGCTAATTAAATTGCATTTGATTTGCAATGAAATCTAATGAATCAAGTGAGCTTGAGGTAGGCTCAAGTGAAGCACAGGTCAACTCCAGAGCCTTGCTGTGTGTGAAGAGCCACATCCCAGGGACACTGCCAGAAAGCACCCTGTGGCACAGGGCAATGAGGGACATGTCTGCAGGTGAGCAGTGCTGTGTTTGTGGTAGGGGCAGGGCTCCTGCTGTGCTGCCAGGCTGTGGACTTTGAGACCTGCACCAGTGTATTGGGTTGGCATAGCCAGGCTTTGGTAGTGGGGGGCCTACAGGCGTGGCTTCTGTGAGAAGCTGCCATAAGCTTCCACCATGTTCAGCAGAGCCAGTCCCTGGTGGCCCCAAAGATGGACATGCCACTGGCCAGGGCTAGGCCAATTAGGAGTGGTGGTAATGCTTCTGAGATTACATATTTAAGAAGGAAAAAAAGAAGCTTTTGTGCAGTTGTAATTGTGGCCAGATAAGAGCAGAGTGAGCATATGTGAGAGAAAAGCTCTGCAGACACCAAGGTGAGTGGAGAAGGAGGGGAAGGAGCTGTTCCAGGAGCTGAGATTCCCCTGAGCCTGTGGTGAAAATCATGGTGTCCCTGCAGCCCAAGGACAGCATAGGAATGCAGAGATCCACCTGCAGTCCCTGGAGGAGCTTATGCTGGAGCAGGGAGATGCCTGAGAGAAGGCTGGGACTCCGTGGGAAGCCCATGGTGGAGCAGGATTCTGGCAGGGACCTGCAAACCTATGGAGAGAGGAGCCCACACTGGATCAAGTTTGCTGTGACCCTGTGGGGGACACATGCTGGAGCAGCCTGACCTTGAAGGATTTACCCTATGGAAAAGTGACTCACATTGCAGCAGTTTGGCTAGGACTGTTGCTTGTGAGCTAGACTCACATTTGAGAAGTTTACAGAGAACTATTCCCCATGGGAGGCACCCTATGCTGGAGCAGGGGAATGACTTCAGTCCCTGAGCAGTGTCCCATTCCTGTCTCCCTGCATCACTGTGGAGAAGGACGTAGAGCTGGTAAGGGCGGGGGGAGGTGTTTTTAAGGCTTATTTTTATTTGCATTATCTTGCTCTGATTTTGTTAGTAATAAATTCAATTAATATCTCTAATTAGAGCCTGTCCTGCCTGTGATGGTATTTGATGAGGGATCTCTCCCAGTCCTTATCTCAACTCATGAATCCTTTGTTGTATTTTCTCTCTCCTGTCCAGCTGCAGAGGGGAGAGATAGAGAGGCTTTGGTGGGTGCCTGGGGTCCAGCCAGGGTCACCCCACTACAGCCAGACATCCTGTGCTGGCATGGAGTACTCCTCAGGCAAGTGCTCCTCTGGCTGCCAGGCCAGGAGAGAGCCAGCGAGTGCAGCCCTGCCTGCTGGCTGTGGAAGGGGCAGGGAACAGGCCAGGCCAGAGACCCCAGCACGGCGCTGCTGCTTCTGTCCTGCACCTCTCTTCACAAGAGGTGTGTCTGGCAGCTTCAGTGGTTTGGGACACTGGTGTGATTTCAATAGAGCCCTGGATGTCTATTGAAAGAGGAAAGGCTGTTCTGGGCTCATACCCACCAGACCCAGTGGCACTTGGGGAACCCTGTGGTCTCACTCTTCATCATCCAAGGCAGATGGACAAGCCTGGTCCTGATGTCTGCATGTCTGCTGTGGTGACCACACCACCAGCTGGTGACTTGTGCTGCACCTGTCACATGCAAAGGGACATCCAGGAGCCTCTAACACAGGACTGCTCTAGGCAGATTGGTTGGGCACCCATGCACTCAGGCACTCAGGTTTTTTTGGGATGGCCAAGAGCCCACAGGTCCCGAGCAGCAAGTGGGACCTGGCTCAGAGGGTAAAATTAAATTGTCATCCTTGTGCCAGCCAGTGCTACTCTTACAACCTGAGATGATCCCATACAGTAACATTTTATTTTTTAAAAGAGAAAAAATAAAAAGTCAAGAGGATTAACTATCACATATGGCACAGACATTGTCTGGAAAGACCAGCTTAGCTTCCTTCTGAGCGCTTAAGCTGATATTAGCAAATACAAGCCCTAAACAACATTGGGCAGCCTAAATGGAACCCAGCACGATTGCATAAATTTAAAGAATCTGATTAAAAATACCATAAATATTCTTTAACTTATTGAAGGCAGCTGAAGGCAACAATGTAAGACAAACAATGAAGACACCAGCATCTGGTGCCTTGCTCCTCTGCTTTGAGAAATGACAGCTGCACTTTATTCAAAGGCTTTGGCAGCAGGAATTTAACACTAGAAAATATTTGAAAGTAGCTGGTTAAATTCAAAGAAAATAAGCTGATAGATAAGTGGAGAAACCCTGTATCACCTTGGCCAAGAAGGAGCTTTGGTGGATCCTCAGAATGGACAATCTCCTCTGCAAACACTTCAAATGCTCTGTCCTACCACTGGAAAAGGGCAAGTCAGTAATAAGAATGGAGGAGATGACATTTCCAGACAAAATAACTCAAACACCACTGCAGCATCCCATCTGCCACTTACAGTGCCTTTGGTGCCTTCTAGTTTTCACCAGACAATGAAAAGAAGAGAATATGCCAGATTCTGCAGAGGTGGTCAGAGGGACAACAGATGAGTAGGTCCCCTCACAGTGTGGGAGATACTCACAAAAGCTGCAATAAATGCTGGATTTGGTTGATGTCTCAGCAAAGTATGACACAGGGCAGACTGAATCCAACTTTTGTGCAGGAAAATCACACCTCAGAAATACCTCTCTGGAGGAGTCAACAAGACATGAGTGTTGGACCCTGATCAGCTGGCAAGAGTCTTTCAAAGCTCACAAGGGACAAGCTGGCATAGGCTAGGGAAGCTCTCACTAAGATAAATCACAGAATGATTCAGGCTGGAAGGTCATCCAGTCCAACCTCCTTTCTCAAGCAGAGCTCCCCAGAGCAGTCAGTCAGGATCATGTCCAGGCAGGTTTTGAGTTCCTCCAGACATGACTCCACAGCCTCTCTGAGCAGACTGTCCTAGCGCTTGGTCACCCACACAGTAAAGAGTGGCAGAGAGAGAGAGAAAGTCACCCAGGGAGATCACTGTACTGACTGACAGGTACCTGGTAAAATGTCTCATCCATGTGCAGCAGGTGCCAGAGGGGACAGCAGGAGGAGATATTAGAAGATCAGATCCACATAAATCTCTGTTGCATCCCCACCTTTTCAGGGAGGTGAGGGTCCAGGTCTGGCTGTGGCAGCCCCAGCAGGGACATGGCCTGAACAGGGAAGGAGAGAGAAGGGCGAGAGGGGAAGCTGGGAGGACAAGGAGGCTTGTCAAAGATTTAAGATCTTGAACAGCGTAAAGGGCATGAATAGAGATCTTGCATCACCAGCAGCCGACAGCTGCCGGCCCAAAACTTCTCCTCAGCCATCAAATGCTCCCAGCACTTCCTTTGCCCCAACACCCCTCTGCTCTCTCCATCAGTGTTTGGGACCCTGGTGTCTGGGCTGTTCCCCACTGCATCAGCCTGGTCCCCGCCAGCCCCAGTATGTTCCTGTGGCCTCTGGCTGAGCAGCTGAAGATGGAATCAGCATGACAAGCAAAAGGGGGAGCAGAGGTGACTGAAGCTCCTTGCTGCAGGATGCCACCATTGCCAAGTAGGTGCCTAAACCCAGGAAGCCCTTAGGAACACTCAGGGAAGAAAAGTCCCTTTTTATCAGATATATAATGACATCTGGCCAGATTTGCTGAGGGGGATAAAGGAGCATTGGATGAGCAGCAGAGACAGATACAAGCTTGGTGGAAGGGCTGAGGGATTATGCAAGGCTGCATGGGGACCCACTGCCTGCTCTGCATAGATGGGACTCTCACCCAGAAAACACTGAACTGTCAGCTTGTATGCTCTGGGACCCCAGCTCCAGTGGGGGCTTTCTCTGTGTGGTGCCCAGGGGCAGAAACCACAGGCAGCTCTCCAGGTTTGGCTCCAGAAGATTCAGCCAGCCATGTTCCACAGCAGCTTGCAGTGGGACAGAGAGGTCCCAAATCTGAATCTTGCCCTACCTTGGTTCTGCCTGAGCTGTTGGATGACTCCTGGGGGCTCTCAGGGAACAGAGAGCTGCAGCCACTGCAGGGCAAGAGGAGGAAAGGTGGTGGATGGTGCAGATGGATGGAGCCCTCGAAACTCCAACCTCCCTCTCTGTGGCCTTTCTCCATGCATTCCCTCTTGCCCACAGGATTCCCAGCCTCGGTGCACCCTTTGCCTCACCTCTGCCTGGCCTGGTCCTGTGCCTTTGGGAGGCACCCAGGAGGGAAAATCTTGTGGCTCTGAAACTGCCCTCACTTGGGTGAGCTCAGCTGGGATCACTCCTGGTTGTTCAACATCCACAGCCTCCAGGAGAATAACACAAGGGACCACAGGGCCCAGCACCCCAGGTTCTCCCCAGACAGCTATACCAAGATGTGGGGAGGGGTTCTGTTTATTTGGCAAAAAGCAGGGACTGTGTGCTGGAAGAGCAGGGGCTATATCAGAGTCCTGACAACAAAGCTTGGAAGAAGGATGGTGGAACAGGAGCCTGGAGCTTCAGAGCGTGGATCTTGCATTGTTTGGCAGGAGCATCCATGAGCCAGTCTGTACTGCCTGGAAAAAAATGTGCAAGAGGTGGGGTCTGGATGAAGCAAGACCAGTGGGAGTTCCCATTAGGATCAGTGCATTCTTCTAGTTCTCCCCAGATTTGTAGGGTGAGGCATCTCCAGCAATGGATTTCTAGTAACCACTATAGATGTGGTGGGAAAGCACAGGCCAGGGGAGGCCAACAGCAAACGTTTTGCATGGTGACATACCAACCCACTCTGGCCAGGTTTGCCAGTCCACAAGCCCAGGCTCCCTTTGTCAGGAGCTGGTGTCCTGGCCCTCACTGCTCAAAGGGCTGTGCAGACATTTCTCTGGTGGTTTCAGCCCACATGCCCATGTTCAGTGCCAGGCACTTCCCACTGGGGGTCTCTGGGCACTGCTCCTTGGGAGTTCCTAGGTACTGCTACCTAGGGGTCCCCACTGTAGAGCAGGATCCAAAGGAATGGTCCTACCTGTGTGCAAGCTCCAGCACGAGCTCAAACAGCTCAATCCTAGAGGAACTCAAAGAGTTCTGGGTGGCCCTTGCCTTGGGGGCATCAAAAGGGTCAATTTCCAGGAGAGAACATTGCAAACACCATGTTGCACTGTGGCAACTCACCTATGGTTCACCAAGTAGGCATTCCTCTGTGGAAACAAAGAGAAAGCCTAAGTCTGCACTGTGGTCTGAATAGTCCCATTTAGCACCCAAAACAGACTACTCAGAAGGAACTTGTGGGTTTCTCCTTGCCCAGTGTGCCCAGCTAGAGCATCACTGGCTGCCAGCATTCCCTCCTGCCAGCTCAGACCACAGAGTGGTGGCACTGATGGGCTGGCACTGATGGGCTGAGCTGGTCCCTGCATGTGTGTCCCTGTATTGGCCCTGGGCAGTGCTCACCCTGCCTGGGTAAAATCCAGATGGTCTTGTCGGTGAAGCCATTCAGCTTGGCAAGTCTCTTGAACAGCAATTTGGTTTTGGTTCTCACCCACTCGTTTCTGCCTAAAGATAAAGACATGAGTTAGCTCCAGGCTGTGCCTGACCCTGCATCTCCTGGGAAGCTGATGAGTGTGTCCAGCTGAGGGTGGGATGGATGGCAGTCCATGGGAGAAGGCTGAAGGCACTGGTGGAGGTCCTGGAGAGCAGTGATGGCCAGACACATGAGACACCCCACCCAGGGAACAAGATGAGCCAGAGGTTCTGACACCAGCACAGCGACTCCTCTCTTGTTTCCCGTCCCCACTGATTCTGTTCCATCTGTGCAGCAGGACCCCCACTCTCCACCCCTCTCCACCAAGGCCACAGACTTGCAGCACATTGCTGGGAGCCTGAGCCCCAATCTCCCACGCCATCTCAAACCACTGCTCCTTCCCTGCCACACAGTGATCACATGCTAGTCCCTGCCCCATTCCTGGACCTCACCCAGGGCAGGAGTGAAGAGGGAGACCCCCTGTCCCCTGGCCTTGCAGGACCCTCAGAAGTACCCAACACCTCTGAGCAGTTCACTGCTTGCTACGCACTGTAAAGTCTCAGCATGTGCAAGATCTTCCCATCCTTCTCCCTGGTGGCAAAGACAACCATGTAGGAACTGCCGTCGGTATCCACCAGCCGTACCGTCTTATTGCCCCTGTCTGCAAAAGGACATGGAGAAAAATTAATTACCTCCTCCTGGAAGCCCCCATGCTGCAAAGTGGCTGTAAGAGCATGAAGCCCACCAAGCCCATCTTTCCTCAGTATCTCCCCGTCCTGGTTTTCTCTCTTGCTAAGGCTCCTCTGAAAGCCTGGGGGAGCCCAGAGACCACAGCAGAGCAGAGGGACAGGGAAGTGAGGGCAGAAAGGGCTGTGGACGGTCAGTGCAGGCTGTTGGCCGGTGTCAGACTGATCCTTGGGCTAGGAATGGTGGAAAACCACTCCTGCTCCATCCCCTGGGAACATCCACTCACAGCCTCTTTGTGGAATGAACCTGCTTTTCCCCAGAGTTTAAGCTTGGTCTGAATGTGTTCATTCCAGAAGGAGGGACTGAGGGGGTCTGCCATGCTGGTGGGCCACCAGCCATGGGGTGCAGATGGCACCTGGATACAGAGGGATGTCCCACCCAGGACACAGGAGAGGCAGGCAATCCTGAGGGCCGTGTCCCCAGGAACAGCCAGCTGCTTCAGACAGGGATGGTGTGACATGCCTCCATCCTGCACCAAGAGCCAGGCACCCCCACTCACCAGAGCTGCTGTATTCATCCAGGCTGCGTGTTGGCTTGTAGATCGATGAAAACTTCATACATCTCTCAGGGCTGCAGAACAGTGAAGGATGCTCCATCTAAGGTGAAGTGACCCCCTTTCCCCTTCCCTGTTCAAGGGTCACTATCCCAAATGTGGGACTTGCTGTTCAGAGATGGGAGGGTGTGGCCAGGGCAGGAGGGGACAGATACCACCCTTGGAACAATGGGTACTTGGGCTGGCAGGGGACAGTCCTGGCACCCGGAGATTACGCATGCCCTCACTCATGCTCTGAGCTTCTGGGATGAGACTGGTTCTGCTGGGAAAGTTGTAATCGTAGGGTCCTGTCCCATCCTCTGTGGTGGCACTGGTCCTACCTAGTGTTGCCCCGAGCCTGCCCTAAAGATGGGGCGTCCCAAGCCCTTGGTCCTGTCTCAATCCCTGTCCAGCTCTTTCTTTGGTGAGTGCACTGAGGTGGAGACCCACCAGGGAAAGTCCAGGGAGGAGACTGGTAGTAAAGCCTGTGAAGAAAAGTATGTGGGACTTACGTGGGAATTGCAAAGGAGACGTTCAGGTCACCATTCTCCAGGACCTCAATGTTGGCCATTGCCATCTTCAGTTGGTCCTTTTTTTCGAGATAGCTCTCAGAGTCAGAGGCCATAGCAGTGATGTACCATGTCCCTGCAATCTGGCAGTGAGAGTAGGCTGTAAGTCCAGAGGAGCAGTCTAGAGTATCCCCTCCTCAGGGACAAAGCCAGGACAACCTCAGTCCATGGAATACCCACATCCCGTCCAGGCAACAAAATTCCCTCAGAGCCACCTATGCAGGAGCTGGGTGACTGTCCTCACCTGGGTGTGACAGCAAAACAATGGTGGCTGTAGTGACCCTAGCTGTCCCCACTACCAAAATACCTCTACAGTCCTCCCCGCTCCGCTGGTGACTGGAGACCACACCCTTCCCTTCCCTTCCCTTCCCTTCCCTTCCCTTTCCTTTCCTTTCCTCTCCCGGGATGCTGAGGGTCACCTTGCTCTTGTCTGGCTCCACAGTTCCCAGGTCCCCAGCCTGCACACGCAGCAAGCACAGTAGGACCAGCCCCAGGCTCAGCCCCTCGGTTCTCATCTCGCCTCAGCTCCTCTGGATTCACCAGTGGGATGGGGAGTGGTGCCGGGGCTGTCGGATTTATAGCTCCGTGCTCCCTCCTCCCCGCAGCTGGAGCCGTGCCGAGCCCCGCGGGAACGTCCTGGGGTTGGCTTGGGCAGGGGCGTGGATCCCAGGGGCAGGAGTCAGCCCAGGGTGAACAGACCCCTGGGGCACAAGGGGCTTGTGCTCGCCAGCCCTAAAACGGAGTTACAGGAACTGTTGCACTACTGCTGAAATTTGGGATTTCCCCCGTTCTTTTAGTTCCTTGTGAAAGCACAAAGCGAACGGTTGTTTTCCAACGGGCGGCTAGAGCGCTGCCAGGAGGAGTGGGAGGTTCTTCCCGGCACCGGCCCCGGGTCAGCCCCGTTGCCCAGCTCACCACGGCCCCTGACGACCCATTCTTCTGGCTGGCTGAAACGCGTCCCGGGGCAGCTGCTGGGATCCTGCCCACACCCAGCCCTTCCCTGGCACAGCCTGACCCGCGGTGCGTGCCCTGCCTCCTCACCTCTGCTGGGGCGTGCAGGGTCTGCCGAGAGGGCTGCACCCTGAGCGGAGCGGGCAGAAGAAGGGGTTCATGTCGCCGTGGGAGTGTGTCCCTCCTTCCCAGAGTGTGATGTCCCCTGTGGCCTGGCTCTGCCAG
The DNA here is from genome assembly GCA_013397375.1 of Toxostoma redivivum. Classification (NCBI taxonomy): domain Eukaryota; kingdom Metazoa; phylum Chordata; class Aves; order Passeriformes; family Mimidae; genus Toxostoma; species Toxostoma redivivum. The sequence continues at coordinate 439,926 of VXBI01013977.1, read as the reverse complement.
GCTCCTGGGGTCACAGCCCAACAACTGCCTGGGCACTGAGGGACTCTGGGCCAGGGAAGCAGAGAGGGGGGGACCAGAGGCTGCCTTCGCTCTGCAGGACGTGAAGGGGATGAAGACTGCCCTTGGGGCTCAGGCCATCATGGCCTTACTTTTGTCACATGAGGGACCAAGGGGGATGGCTGACAGACATGGGAGTCTCTGTCCTGCCATAAGCAGAGCCCTGGTGCCACCCCACTCCCAGCTGGGTGTCCCAGGAGAGGACTGAGCAGGGAATGGGGTCTCCTGGGGGTATCCCTGCAGGCAGCACTGGCAGCCTGACTCCTTAACTCAGAGCTACTGACCACCCAGCTGGGGCTGTGCCAACCCCTGTTCACCCTGGCTCCATTCTTCTCTGCCCTGGCAGCTGCTCCCCTGCACCTTCCCCATCCTCTGCTCCCCATCCTCCCCATGCTGGGCACAGCAAACATCACACCCAGGGAGCCCCTAACATCTGTGGGGGCCTGACAGGAAGGGTCAGCTCCAGGATTGTTGGGTTCAGTGTGCCTGGGGACCCTGGCAGCACCCTACTTCCACCAACAAAGCACCAAGCTCTGGGGCAGCTTCTGCATCTATTTATTTAGGAGACTGGGGGTGATCCTGGTGTGGAGCAGGGGGTCTGGCAGAGCCTGGAGGATAGGAAGGAGCACCACGGAGTGGGTGCAGAGCCCATCATCCACTAGGTCTGGAGAACACATGGTTCTTCAGCTGCAGAGGCAGGACAGGCAGATGACTGGTCAGAGCAGGGCAAAGCCAAAGTGACAGAGCCCTGAGGTGGGTGGGGGATCTCCCAGGGCCTGCAAGTCCCTGCTCAGCCCAGGTCATGCTGGAAGGGTGTGACAGCTTTCCCTGGCCACACTCACCTGATGTCCGTGGTGCATTGATCTGTTGGAAAGCAAGAGAGGGGTGAGTGTGCCATTGGCAGCACCCTGAGCCCTGCGCAGTCTCCACAGAATCTACACAGAGGGGCTGTAGCTGCCACACCGTGTCCTCAGGCCACTCACCTGACTTGGGCAGGATGGCCAACATGTCCTTGGTCAGGCCCATGGTGGGAATGAGCTGCATGAACTTCTGCAGGAGCTGGGGGCTCACATCCTGCTCCCTTGCTGCAGCCACACACCCAAAGTGGGGGCTGGTGAGTGCAAGGCATCCCAGCAGCCAGCCCCACACTAGGGGTCCAGGTACTGCAGGGCAGCAGCTGGACCACCCCAGGGAAGGGCCAACGTGAAGCAATCAACATGCAGGGTGGACACCAGGCAATCCACAGCTGCCCTCGGCTGGCAGTAAAGGGGCACAAACCCCTTGGGATGAGCAACCCATTTGCTTGGGGTGGTATGGGGTGGCTGGAAGGGTTGGGCTGCTGCAGCTGGGCTTGCACACTGCAGCAGGCTCTGGTTCAACCCCTCAACCAACTGGTGATATCTTTAGTGCAAGGTTTCATTCACCCCAAAATTAATTCCCTAGGTGATGAACATGGGATGCTGCTGCTGGTGGCCCTAGGTAGTGGTGGGAAGCCCAGCCCCTGCCCACTGCTGGTTTCCCATCCCTTCCCAGGAGCCAGATCCCCACTCCCAACGCACTGAGGAGCTGCAGCGCTGTGCTGGGCTCTGCCTCGCTGTGATGGGCCTCGTGCAGGATAGCATAGTGGCTGTAGTCTGTCTCCATCACACACAGATCCCTCTGCTCTTGTGCTCCTAAGGACCCCAGAGGTGACCAGTTAGGTAATGTGGTAGAGTCTGAGCCCTCCTGGGCCCTGCTGGGGCCCACAGCTCAGTGCTCAAGCCTCAAATTTGCCAGAGGAGAGTATGAGGAAGGAACCCCTGCTCAATGTGGAGGAGCCAGGTGCCCGCCCACCCACACCCTCTTGCTGAGCTATGGAAGCAGAGGGGCCAAACCCACCTCCCACTGCTCCCAAGGCATAGGGGCTGGGGATGTCTACCTTCTGTTTCAGGGTACCCATGGCTTCAAAGCCCCTGCCCATACATACCCATGTAGTGTCCCGCCTGCCCACTCTGTTGGAGGAGCAGCTCAAACTTTTGGCATTTGTCCATCCTGGAAAAGGAACATGAAAAAGTCAAATGTGTCTAGACACCACACGGGAGGGCAGTGGGGTGGTGGGCACAGGGGAGAGCCCAGCCTGCCCAGGGGGATGCACTGAGGCAGGACTGGGCAACCCAGAGCAGTGGGGGAAGTGCTGTGCTGGGGAAGGGACTCCCTGGCCCACGGGGAACACGGCGAGCAGGACAAACACTTACAGGGGCCAGACCAGCTTCAGGGCCAGGTCCCCTTCTGGCATGAAGCTGATGATGGCCATGGATGACTTCATCCCATCCTTCATCTTCAGGAAGATGGAGCAGTTGGAAGCGATGGCTGTGACATGCCACACCCCTGCAAACTGCAGCAGGACATCACCAGTGGAATTTGGAAAAGTTGTGGGGACCTGTCAGGGGGACCTGCATGCCTCCATGGGGGCCTGTCAGCTCACGCAGAAATTTGCCAACCTGCAGTGGACCTGCCACTGTCTGTAGGGACCTGTCATCCTCTTCAGGGACCTGCCACCATCTGTGGGGATCTGCCCTCCACCATGAGGAACATGACAGCCCACTGTAGAAACCTGCCAGCTGGTGGTGGCAGACCTGCCACCCTCTGTGGGGACCAGCCAGGCAAAGATGGGGACCGACCACCTTCCTGCATGCAAAACACCCTGTCCTGCCCCGTGCTAAGAGTACAGGTACAGCACCTGGCCCATGTTCCCTGGGGAAGTGGCACACGCTTGGGGATATTATGGCCCTACATACTGGTGTCCTTGCAGTGGGGCTACTGCTGGTACTGGACACAGCAGCCAGGACTAACCTGGTTTAGCACAGGCTCTCCTGGAAGCTGCCCTGGAGTTTGGCTCAGGAATGGGGATGGCAGGTGTCCAGGGGTGCAGCACAGGCCACCTGCCCCAGCCATCCCCTCTAGCCCAGGTAGAATGTGCCAGGCAGCATCCTGTGCACTCACCTTCTCGGTGTCCAAGTTTGGCTGCACGGGGACCTGGGCCCCTGCCTGCAGCAGGCAGAGCAGGGCCAGAGCCAGGCTGGGCAGTGCTGCTGTCATACTCGCCCTGGAGTGGATGTGGGCAGGAGAGGCTGCACCCACCTTTATAGCCCCCACTGCTGGCAGCATGCCTGCTCACGCCAGCTTTATGCAACAGGTTACACAAGAGCAGAGATAACCTGTGCCCGGCTTAGGTGACAGTGCTGGCCCTGTCCCCCCCAAGTTCCAGATGAACGCAGCCTTGTGTGAGACCCAGCCCAGAGCACGCCACAACCAAATGCTGCCCTGTGCTCGCTCTCTGTCTGGGGAGGAGTGTGAGGTGCATCCCAGGGGCCCCCTCCTGACTGTTCCCATTGGTTCTAGGGCCTGTCAGTGGTGGGATGGATCCTGCCTCAGGATCCTCAGTTCCAGAGAATGATTGTGCTGGTGTTCTATCCCAGCCTGAGCCACAGCCCAGTGCCCTCAGAAGAGGTGGTGGCTTCTTAGGCTGCTGGCAGTAGGCTCAGACCCCACTGCTGGAGAGGGTCCAGGTTGATAGGATGGAGCCCAGGGGGTGGCCAGGATCGAGCCACACTCAGAGCTCACAGACATCCTTCTGCTTCATGTCCATCATTCCCCAAACTTCTGGAGACCCCCTGATTGCTCATCGCCCTGTTCCCATGCTGCCAGCCTGCTCTCCCCAGGAAAACCAAGGCAGGGAGGCTGGGGTAGCCCAGGGTACCCAAGGGGCAGAGGGGGAGCAGATGCCCCAGTGGGTCCCAGTCTCAGGGACCCCTTTTTCTGGGACAGGGCAGGTTCAGTGGCCAGGCAGCACCATTGGGCAGGGCTGTGAGTGCACACAGGGTCTCAGCCCGGCAGCTCCACAGCCAGGAGCTGGGGTCAGCCCTGACCACTAACCCCAGTCCCAAGCCATGCTTTCCCCTCCCCATCACCTTGTTTGGGGCACAACAATCCAGTAGGCAAGGACTGGTTTGTATAGGCTTTAATTGAAACAGGGATACAGGTGTGGGTTGTGAAGCCAGGGAGTGAAGGCTGCTGCGGTGCTGGGGGGCCACTGGGGGTCAAATGGGGCAGGGTGGTCACCAGCTTGTCGTGCTGTTGGGGCTTGGGCTGGTGGCTCCGCCTGGAAAAGATGGGGGGCGAGCATGGTTGAGCTGTGGGAGACCACGTAACACACAGGGGGGACATGGGCCTGGCCAGCCTCACACTGAGTGAGTAGGCACCCCACAGGGCTCGGTGGGGGATCCCCAGTAGATGTGAGGAGAGGAGCAGCCTGGGGAAGGGTTGTGGAGGGGCTGAGGACTCTGTGAGATGACATGACTTTAAGCATCCCCATACCCTCCCGCAGGACTGGTCTGAGCCCCAGTGAAGGCAGGACTCACCTAAGCAGCATCTGCCATGCATTTATCTGCAGGAGGAAGAAACATGGAGATCAGCTCCTCTGGGGCCTGTGGGACCTCAGCCCCCCTGAGGGATTCTGAATGGGGCCATGGCTGCCCTCATGCTGGTCCCATAGAGAGGCAGAGGTAAGCCAGCAGGGTCTCCTTCTCAGTCCCCCTGTGGCATCTCACCCCCTACTCCCTGACACCATCCCTATGCTTCCAACCTCACCCGTCTGGGGCAGGATGAGGATCTCGTCGTCTGTCAGGCCCTGCTCCCTGGAGAACTGGGTGAACATCTCCAGGCGCTCGGGACTCAGCTCCTTTGTTCGGCCTGCAGTCAAGAGCAGGGTGAGAGGCAGTCCCCCCATACCCACCAGCACAGAGGCACAGGCACCCCAGCAAGGGGGTCCCAACCCAGCCATCATTCCCCCAAGGTCACTCCAGCTTGGGAAATGACCCTAACCCTGCCCTTCTCCCACGGGAAAGACAGCCATCCCAGGGGTATAGACAGCGTGGGGTCTCAGGGCAGACATACTGTAGAGCAGCACCATGGTGGAGGAACCAGTGCTCTTGGAGATCTGGGTGGCCACCAAGGCATACTCATCGTAGTTGGTCTCCACCACACGGATGTTGTGCTTGCTGCCCCACCCTGTGAGGGATATGGGGCACAGTTCAGCCCTGAGCTCCAAATCAGCCCCAAGGCAGGAGCAGGGGCAGCAGGACTGATTATGTCTGGGGCTGCCCCAAGGAAGCTGGGCACTCACGTGGGCTGGTGTAGCTGAACCGCCCCGGCTGCTCTGTCTTGGTGTAAAGACTGTTCCTCGTCACGCACTGGTCACCCCTGGGGAGCACAGCAGTGGGGGATGCACCAGTACCCTCAGTACCCTCTCCCTCCTCACCCCCCTCCCTATGCCCCATACTTGGGGTAGGTGGAGGTAACTTCCAGATTCCCCTCTGCAGTGGTGGAGATGATGGTGGTGCACATCTTCATCAGGTGCCTCTTCTCCTTGAACCAGTTAGAGTTGGAGGCCAGGCCGATGCTGTACCATCTCCCTGTGAGCTGTACACAACCTCCATTCAGCCCCAGCTGGGCACAGACCCTATCTCACCCCTCAGCCCCCACTAGCCCCAGCCCAGGCCATGTCCCTCTTCCCTGGCAGCCCATTCCCTACAGCAGGACAGTGTCCCAGGCTCCTCATTTCCCAGAGAGCTGCTACAGTTCTTGGCAACCACAAAACCCAAGAAACAAGGAAATCCGTTTCACGACATGCCCTTCACTGCCCTTAGGTATTTCCTTCCTCTTCTCCCCAAGCCCATGGAGTGTGACAGGACTGCCTGGCTCTGAAATACCATTTCCATCCATCTGGGGGTGTGAGGCGGGGTCAGGACACTGGGTCCAGCATGGCTCATTCCAGTCCAGTGTATGGAGCCAGCAGTGCAATGCCCCTGAGGGGAACTGCCAGCCTTGGAGAACAGCTGTGCTGGGATCACCCTTGCAGCACATCCCAAACCCCTGTCCTTGCAGGAAGTGCCTCCCTGCATCCCCATCACCTCCCTGGGGTGGCTGTGTCCCCCAGGACTTTTCCAAGGGAGGAGGGATGTAGGGGATACCCCAGCACAGCAGCCCTTGTTTTTTTTGTGGCCCTGGGCTGGGGTCGTTGTTGTGGAGGGGTTCTCATGGCTCAGACTGAGATTGCACTTCTCACTCTCCCCTGTAAGATCCCTGTGCATCCACACCCTCCAAACAACACAGCAGCAGCTCAGACCCATGCCTGACCCAGGGTCCTGCCCCACAGGCTGCAGTCTGGATGCTGGATCCCTTCCAGAACCACCAAACCCAGGTGCTGGGGGTCCCCAGGATGGGGGGCTGTATGTGCACCAGTACGAGCCTGGCCCCTCATCCACCTGCATTACCCCTCCTCACATTTTCAGGGCAAGGATCCCCCAAAACACCCCAAATCTCCACAGAGATGATGCCAGTTGGCCTGAGTCACCTTGTCCTGCTGGAAGTCAGCTTGGACAGGAATGCTGTCTTGCGCGTGCAGTGTCCCGAGCAGGGCCAGCCCCAGGATGCTGAGCAGTGTGGCCTGCATGGCAAAGCCGAGCTGAGCCGAGCCGAGCTGAGCTGAGAGCTGGAGGCAGAGCGCTGCTGTGCTGGAGAGTTTGTCGAGCCCCTATTTATGGGCAGGCGTTGTGGCGGCCCCCGGGGAGCCAGCCCTGCCTCCCCCCGTGCTGTTATGCAAGCTGGAGCAGGACACAGCACTGAAGCCAAAGGGCAAGCAGGAGATCCTGTGAATGCTTCCCTCCTGTTGATACGACATATTTGCTCCAGGCTGCCAAACTGCTCTGCAGTGAAAACAGCCACCAGCCAGCGCAGTGGCCACCCTGCCCCCAGTGCTGCCGGGCTGGAGTGGTGAGCAGCCCAAGGAGAGGGGCCAGCGCTGCCCCATCCACACAGGGTGGTCTCACTCGGACCCAGAGTGGGACTTCAGTGAGATGGAGGAAATGGCCAGTGCCTGCCAGGTTCCAACCCAACCCAAAGGACTTGACACCTGCATGTGCTCCTGTGGGACCCCCCACTTGGCCCTGACTCAAGTCCCTGCACCAGCCGAGGAAGTATTTCTGCTGGCCCCAGTACCCTCGGGGTGTGTCCCACTGGTGAGCTGGGGAGCCCATGTTCAACGCTCTGAGGACCAGCAAGCAGCCAGATGCACCCTAGAACTTGACACCCCACCCACCCCACCACCCTGCACCCTTTGCTAAGAAGGGCTGGAGACGCCCTCCCCCTTGGTTTGGGGTCCCCAGCGGGTACTGAGATCCCTCCGTCAATCTGGGGACGCCCCTGCAGGGCGAGGGTAGGGTATGTATGCTGGGTGCCAGCAGCAACGCCCACGGGTCTGGCAGGGTTTGGGCAGGGCTGGCCATGCTGGGCAGAGCCCCAGCCCCGCAGCACAGCCCTGCCAAAGTACTTTACGTAACGAGCATGTTTTCAGAACAGCTGGTTTTCCCCTGGCAGCCCCCCCTGCACATTCCCTTCCCTGTGCCCCGCTGCGAGGCCGACCTGCCCTGCACGCCCCGCGCCTGTCCGGCCCCGCAGATTTATGAAAACAAAACAAAAGCTGAGCCAGGCAGGACTGGACATCACGAGAGCCTGACTGGGGCCCTGCATGCTCGGCTGGGGCTCAGTCTTCCCCGGAGCTCACCCTCAGGGTACTGGGGTGCTCTCTCCATCAGGCACAGAGGCAGGGAGCACCCGGAGTGTCACTGTCACCTGACACTGCTGGCAGGAACACAAAGTCCCCCCTGCTGCCAGGTACCCCCAGCTCCCTGCCCAGGTGCCAGGAGGGGGTGCCCGATGGATACCCGGGTGGTGCCTGGCTCTCCTGGGGGTGGCAAAGCTGGGAGCCAGCCCAAGGACCTGGGTGGCACAACTGGTGCAAGCTCAGGAGTATGAGAGCACTGGGGGGCATAGAGGGACACCAAGGGTGGCAAGGGGCAGAAGGAGCTGGGCTAGGGGCAGGACGAGGTATCTGGGCTGTGGGTGCTCGCAGCAGCTGGACATCGACCTTTGGGCATAACTTCGGTGTTTGCACGCAGAAATGGTTTAGCCCCAACGACGGATGGGCTGAGCCGGCATGAAGGGTGTGGGAAATCCTTGGGGACCAGCTCAGCTCTCCGGGGCTCTCCCTTTGCTCCCTTATCCCCCTGCCAGGTGCAGCCACTTCGTGGTGCAGGTAAAATGAGCTGGATCCAGCAGCTCGGGGCGCGGCCGGGCTGGACACGGCTACCCCTCACGTGGGTGGTGGGAACAGGGACTGTCTCCGGACACATCACGTGGCTTCCCTTACATAATTCCTGATAAACAACATGTGTTACCAGTTCCCGCTAAGATTGCAAAATGCCGGTGCTGGGGACAGAGCGCTGCTCCCGGCCCCGGGGGCTGCGGGGGTGGGGCAGAAGGGGCCCCGCACTTCCCTGCTGCCGGACTGCTCCCTGTTCCCTCCTGAAGCTAGTGGCAGTGGTTACCGCTCGAGTGCAATGCAATGCGTGGCAGAATGGCCTCGGACAGACTCCACACACAGGGAGGAGGGATCCGATGAGGGGCTGCAGCATTAACCCTGGGAGTCTCCCCAAGTGGAAGACCCTGCAGCCCCCCCAGTTCCCTGCCAGTCTCTCTGAGAGGTGGTGGCTGTGCAGGCAGGAGTCCAGTGTGGGCAGCAGCCCCTCGGGAAAAAAACTCTGCAAGGCTGGGGCAGGGAAACGGGATGTTTGCTGGCCTTGGAGATGGGAAGCAGGATTGTGGGACTAAGATTTCCTCCCCTGGGATCCCTCAGTGATCTCCCAGCTTGTTAGGGGAAAAAGCAGATGCTGTGCTCTCCCCAGTGGCCCTAAGTCCATGCCCATTGTGGCCCCAGGCACAGTGCTGTTCCCCTCAGTACCAGGCCCTCCCTTGTCTCTGCCAGCTGGACCACAGGAACCACCACAATTCTGCCCCACTGTCCCATGGCTGGGGAAGGCTCACAGAGAAGATGGCAGGGGTCTGCATGGAAGGGGGCTGCACAGCCCCCCAACACCTCCTCAGCATGCTCCAGCCAGGAGCACATGTCCAAGGCACAGCCCAGTGCTGCCCACAGAGGCAGTGCTGGCCTGGCCAGAGCAGACCAAGATGTGACTAGCCTGTACACAAGCTCTTCTCTGAGGCATTTATTGGGGTGTTGCTAGCTGCTGCAGGAGAGTGGGGCACAGAGCAGAGGGGGGACACAAGTTGGGGGGCACAGGACAAGGACAGACACAGCTGCCAGCACAGCTGGAGGGGCTGAGGAGCTCCAGGGCTGGCTCCAGAGCTGTAGAGCAGCAGTGGGAGCTGACAAAAAGTGTGGCTCAGATCTGTGTGGCTGGTCGGCAGCTGGCTGAGGTGAGCTCTGGGACACTCTGGCAACTTCATCTGCACCTACAGCTTCATTTCTGGAATGAAGAGAAGTGCTGAGGGGCTGGAGGTGGGGGTGTCCAAGCCCAGCGTCAGGGCTGGAGACCTACCTCTACCTCCTCAAGCACCAATGACAAGTCATGGAGTTGTCTCCAGGGACCCCAGCCTTCACCCCAGGGTGCCCCTGTGGCAGGACATCTCATCCCAGACCACCCTTCACCCCAGGAAACATCAATATAGATCCATCCCCCATGTGGGGGGTAAGTGGGGTTTGCTTTGCCAGGATGTACCTGATGCCCATCCTGAGTGACAGTTTGCTACACAAGGGCACAGACTCTGTTATGAGGAATGATCTGGCATGGCCTCTCCTGTGCCAGACCAGCCCTCCCACACTCCTGGGGTGGGACCACAGAGCCATGGTGCAGTGTGGATCTGGCCCAGTGTGTCCAGCTCACTGCCAGAACAGGGACACTCAGCTGGTGCCCAGTGTGGGACCAATGCATCACCCCACATCCCCAACTCACCATCGAGGATGTGAAACTCATCTGGAGAGTCACAAAACCCTGCAAGAGACAGAGCCGGGGGGGATCACCTTGTCTGGGACCTTGCACCCTCCAGCCCCTGCACCCCCAGGACATTGCAGGGCACAGCCCCATCTTTGTCCCTTTTGGGGTGACCGGAGCATTGGGACAGAACCCACACGGGTATCCCTGAGGATTATGTGCCACCCACCGTAGGTAGGGAAGTGGTAAATCACATCCTCACTCAGACCCACAGCCCTGACGCGCTGCTCAAACTTGTCCATGATGGCGTCACTGACCAGGCTGGTCCGTCCTGCACACAAGGAGACACCATCAGTGGCCTCGGGCCCTACCTGGCCCTAGCCGAAGCCCCCCATGACCCTACACATGGCTCAGGGCCCAGGGGGCTTTCAGCTCAGAGGAGTGGATTCCCAGTTTTCCCCTCACCTGCTCCCCCACAGCATCTGGGGACAATTCTTCAGCTGGGAGTGACCCCCATTTCCACGTTGGGTCCTCCAAGGCTTCAGCTGGCCTCTCCTGAGTCTAGCAAAGGCTTCCCACCCCTGTCCTTCACCTGCCATGAGGCCCCAAGCCCCAACTTACCATAGAGCTTAACAGAGATGCTGCGGCCCTTCTGGTAATACAGGATGATGAAGCTGCTGGGGTCAGCCTCACCCAGCACCACATCCACCTTGCTGCTTTTCCTATGGCCTGGGAAGGACAAGAGGATAGCCCAGTTAGTCCTGGTCAATCCTGGTTAGCCCCAGCATCATCCAGGGCCTTCACTTCACCACAAGCCAGGTGTACACGGGGTGAAAATCAGGGCCAGAGTGCAGCAGCACCACAGGCACCAGCCCATGGTGTCACCTGTGATAGCATCCGGCACTTAGGGACTCAAGACGTAAAATACTGGGAGTGCACTGGGAAGAGGGACATTGGTACCAAAACCCTGCTGAGAGCAGGACTGCGGGGCTCCAGCAGCCTCCTGCCACCCCAGACCAGTCTCCCTCACCCTTCAGCAGGAAGCGTCCGGGGGCCTGGGCAGGAAGGTAATGCTGCCTGATTTCCCAGCACATCCTGTCCCTGCATGGGGAGAGGAAGAGAAGATGTCAGTACAGGCAGTGGAGAATCTTCCCAGGTCCCTGTCCACCCTGCCTGCCAAGGCACACACATTGTCTGTTTCCTTGGGACTTTTGTTTTCTCCCTGGTGAAAGATGTACCAGAACACCGGGGAGACATTGTGAGAGATGCTGAGCCCAAAATCTGCTGACTCCAAGGAGTCCCTGCCACCTCCCTGCAGCACTGGACCTCAGGGCCCACCAGGCTGGGAAAAGTGCTCACAGATGTGCTGAAAAGTCCCCATCCTCAGACATGCTGCCCCTAGGACAGTCTCAAGAGCCAGTCCTGGGCTGGGCTGCCATGGAGCCACCACATGCCTTAGTTTTGCCAGTATGGCTGTCCTCACACTGACTAGCCTGGGCACCCCCAGCCCAGCCTGGGCTAGTGGCCATGCGAGTGGCAGAGTGCCCATCATGGCCAGGGTGCCCATCGTGGCCAGGGCTTCTACTACAAAACTTCCTGGAGGGCATCCCACCCACACCCAGCTCTGGGGCAGCTCTGTCCTCTTTGGAGTCTGTGGCCAGGGCACTGGTACTCCTCTGACCTGCTTTCAGAGTCCTCATCTCAGGTCACCAGTCCTGTTCTGACCTGCCTGCAGCATTCCTGTCCCTGCCCAAAGCTGCTATGCCCAGCATCACTCACAGCTTCCTGAAGGTTCTGATGGCCAGGCTCTGCCCATCCAGGATGGTGATTGTCATCATCGTGGCCTCCAGCTGGTGGCTGTGCTCTGCCAAGTAGCTGCAGCGGGAGGCCATGCTGACCAGGAACCACTTCCCTGAGAGCTGCATGGCACAGGGCTGACATCATCTACAGGGCCACCAGCCTGGGGTGCCACCACTCAACCACCCTGAGCACCCTCCTTCCCTTCACTTGGCATCTTTGGCCACAGCCTGTCCCTTGGGGTGCCTACAGGGCACAACCGCCCTTCTTTGGGTGCTGGTAGGTGGGATGGCAGGGCAGAAGGAGCCTGACGTGGGGACAGGCTGGGGGTGTGTAGGGGATGTCCTGTGGCTCACACTGCCCACAGCACTGTGGGCACCCCAATGCCACACTGGGTGTGTGCTGGGCATCATTTTATGCTGCAGCCCCAGCTCGGCCCCACCAGCAGAGCCCCGAGCTCAACCCAAGCCCCAGAGTGAGGGTGGCTGCACTGGCCCTGCAGCAGCTCCAAATGAATGAGAACGGGGGTCCCTGTGAGGCTCCGGCCCCTACACCTGCTCTGCGGGCATCTCTGCAGGCAGTGCTGGGGCTGAACTGAGCTCTGCCAGCCCTGTCTGTGTGTGGGGGGCACCGAGGGATTCGGGCTTGGGTTAGGGAGGACAGTGGGGGTCAGCCCTGGAGGGGGACGCGGGATGGGCTGCAAGGGTGGGTCTGGGGGAGAAGGACACAGGGGGTCAGCTGGACGGGGATAGAGGAGGATGGGCTGCAAAGCCGGGTCTGGGCGGGGGGCACACCGGGGGTCAGTCCTGTAGGGCACACGGAACAGGAGCCACCGAGACTCCTTGCAGCCCACCCAAGTGCGGGGTCAGCGGATGCCCACAGACCCCTCTGCCCAACCCCTCACCTGGTGGAGGCTGAGCCCCTCCTGAGCCGCCACCTTCTCCAGCGCACTCTGGGGAGGGGACGGCCGCCGTCTCTGCGCCGCCCTCTGCCCCCGCGCCGTAAGGAGCAGCCCAAGGAGTAGAAGAGTGCGCAGGGCCGCCATGTGCCGGTGTGCGAGGCCGGTGCTGCCGGGAAGCGGCGGGGTCAGGCGGGCACGGCCGGCAGCCAGGAGCCCTCGTGGGGCTGGATGGGGTCATCGCCGGGGTCATCGCCGGGCCGGGCTGAGCTGGGCTAGAGTCCAGTGAGCGGGCC
>VXBI01013977.1:386914-426169 GCA_013397375.1 Toxostoma redivivum | reverse complement strand
CGGGGCGGGGGCAGCAGATGCGCCGAGGTGCGGGGGGACAGCGGGGACACCGGGCACGGCACAGCACGGGGGAACACTGGCCATGGGGGACCCCGGGGAAACCGGGCACGGCACGGGGGGACACCGGCCATGGGGGGCACCAAGGCACCGGGCACCAGGCACGGCACGAAGGGAGCAGCGGGCAAGGCTCGTGGGGGGCCGTGGACTCTGGGCGGGTGCGGGTCCCCGGTCCGGGCCTGACACCAGCACCTCGCTCGGTTCCAGGTGCGGCGGCAGAATGACACGATGGACACGGGCTGCCCCCGGCTCCCAGACACCGTCCTGTTCGAGATCTTTCTGTATCTGGACCACGCCGACGTGCTCTCGGTGGGGCTCGTCTGCCAGCAATGGCGCGCCGTGGCCCGCGACGAATTCCTGTGGAAGGAGCTTTTCTATCGCTACTACCGCGTGTCCCGGGATGTGCCGCGGCACCCAGGTGCGCTCCGGGGCGCGGGGCTGATCCCGGCGGGCGGCACCTGCCATGAGCCCGGGATGGAGACTGCGCTCCCCCTGCTCTACCCGCCGCTGTCGGGGTGGTGGAACCCTTAAACCGCATCGCCTCAGCTGTGTTACAGTGTCAGGGGTTGAGATGTGCACGGGGAGGGCTCTGGCTCTGCCCAGACCCTTCAGAAACGGGGATCAAAGGGCTTAAAATCCTTTGCCTTTCCGTCCTTTTCACGGAAAGCAGGTTTCGGAGCTCTCTAGCCAGGTGCTCTCTGTTGCTGCTGTCCAGGGATGTCCTGGGTGTCATAGTGAGTCACCATATGCTGCTGCATCCCAGCCTGTATGGGATCTGTGGAATCACTGCTGGCTTGGCCTTTCTGGAACTTGGCAGCCCCTCTAATGCAGCTCTTCTCCAACTGGACCAAGCATTGCCAAAAGCACCACTGGCTGCTCCGAGGGTTCCAAGGGCCAGGCTATGCAGGGACACCTGTGCCTCTCTGGGGGATGCGTGGCCCTGTGGCAGCACTGGGGTCATGTGCTGAGTCAGCAGCTGCCCCACAGCACCAGGGCAGGTTGGACTTGATCTGGGCTCACAGCAGGAGCTGACAGAGCCTGGCAGGGCTGTCCCTGGCTGAGCTGTCAGAAGGTTTGGGGGTGGTAGTTGTGTGATCACAGCTCTGCTCCCCGCTGAGCATCCAGTGCTGGAAGCAGTTTGGTGCAGTCTGGAAGGATGACCGGGCTCTGTCACACCAGCTGGGACCTGGCAGCAGNGGGGTCCCGGGGTGGGCGGGGCCTGTTTGGAACGGGGCGTGGCCTGATGGGACATGGGCGTGTCGTGCATTATGGGCGTGGTCTGTGAGGAGGCGTGGGCGTGGCGNNNGGTGCGGCGGCAGAATGACACGATGGACACGGGCTGCCCCCGGCTCCCAGACACCGTCCTGTTCGAGATCTTTCTGTATCTGGACCACGCCGACGTGCTCTCGGTGGGGCTCGTCTGCCAGCAATGGCGCGCCGTGGCCCGCGACGAATTCCTGTGGAAGGAGCTTTTCTATCGCTACTACCGCGTGTCCCGGGATGTGCCGCGGCACCCAGGTGCGCTCCGGGGCGCGGGGCTGATCCCGGCGGGCGGCACCTGCCATGAGCCCGGGATGGAGACTGCGCTCCCCCTGCTCTACCCGCCGCTGTCGGGGTGGTGGAACCCTTAAACCGCATCGCCTCAGCTGTGTTACAGTGTCAGGGGTTGAGATGTGCACGGGGAGGGCTCTGGCTCTGCCCAGACCCTTCAGAAACGGGGATCAAAGGGCTTAAAATCCTTTGCCTTTCCGTCCTTTTCACGGAAAGCAGGTTTCGGAGCTCTCTAGCCAGGTGCTCTCTGTTGCTGCTGTCCAGGGATGTCCTGGGTGTCATAGTGAGTCACCATATGCTGCTGCATCCCAGCCTGTATGGGATCTGTGGAATCACTGCTGGCTTGGCCTTTCTGGAACTTGGCAGCCCCTCTAATGCAGCTCTTCTCCAACTGGACCAAGCATTGCCAAAAGCACCACTGGCTGCTCCGAGGGTTCCAAGGGCCAGGCTATGCAGGGACACCTGTGCCTCTCTGGGGGATGCGTGGCCCTGTGGCAGCACTGGGGTCATGTGCTGAGTCAGCAGCTGCCCCACAGCACCAGGGCAGGTTGGACTTGATCTGGGCTCACAGCAGGAGCTGACAGAGCCTGGCAGGGCTGTCCCTGGCTGAGCTGTCAGAAGGTTTGGGGGTGGTAGTTGTGTGATCACAGCTCTGCTCCCCGCTGAGCATCCAGTGCTGGAAGCAGTTTGGTGCAGTCTGGAAGGATGACCGGGCTCTGTCACACCAGCTGGGACCTGGCAGCAGGAGCCCTTGCTGCCCAGGGGGGTTTCTCTCCAAGCAGCCCATTCCCAGTGTGTTGCAGGATGTGGGAGAGCTGTGTGGGGGCCCCTACTGTGGCCTCAGCTATGGCTGAGGGAATTGGATCCTGGGTTGTGAGTTGCAGTGGCTACAGAAGGACAGAAAGAAATGTCAAGGAAGAAATGCCAAGACTCAGGCAATGGCAGCTGATCTCCTTGCAGCAAGAACACCATTGCAGAAGGTCTCTGGGAGGAGGTGGATGTCAGTGGGATTCCTCCAGGCTGTGTGACTTTGCTCTTGAAGACCCTGGGAGCTCCATGGTGCTGAGGATGTTCTCCTTGGGGTTTTTCTGAAGCCTTTTGACTGGGCTCATTCCCTCCCTGCCTCCTGGAGCTGCTTAGTCAGCTGCCAGCCCCGTTCTTGAGCACTAATTAGGATCAAGCAGCTGGTGTAGCTCAGTAACGTATTCAGGCACCTCTCTGGCTGCTGGAACTGTGGGCACCCAGCACAAGGCAGCAGGACAGGGACAGCTGGCAGGTGTGGGCAGGGGAGCTGGAGCATGAGTTTGCGGAATACCTCTGCCAGCTTGGCTGCCCTGGGCGGCCCCATGGTTAGAGGAACGGTATCCAACGGGTCTGTAAGATGAAATGTTAGGTTTGCTTGGCCAAATGGGGCCTGCCCAGACTTTTCCTAGCCAGATGGGCTGGGACCAGGAGGTTCAAAGGGAGTTGAAGCCGAGCCTTGAGCAGCAATGGGATGTACTGGCAGCAAGCTGGTCCCTGCCTGCAGGAGCAGGTGCCTCCTGGGCTGCAGTGTGTTCCTAAAAATGCTTCAGTCCTGTTCAGTATCACTAGGAAAGTTGGCTCTTATCCATATAGATGTCTAATCCTCTTTGCTTCTCTGAGATTTGCTGCTACAAGAAGTCTGTTGGCTTCCTGGCTGGGTCCTTCATTAAGAATCTTCTTTATTTGTCTTTTAATATCCATCAGTAAGACTCCTGTGAGTATGCCCCAGGTTGTGCTCAGCACACTGTGCCCAGCTTCTGTTCTTCTCTCATTTTTTCAAGTCTCTTACCTCATGGAAATGTTTTTTTTTCATGGTTCCAGACCCTGTATTAATTCTGTGTTAGACAAGGCAGGGATAATCAGTGCAGAGCTGGGTATGGTGAGGAGCAGTTTCCCAGCTTCCCTCTTGTTTCACCTGGTTGATTGGGTTTTGCTGGAGCATGTGTTCCTTCTTAGGACTGTTTTGTCCTGAGCAAACTTTTGGTTTGACAGCCAGTGCCTCTGCCTGGGCTGTTCCAGCAGGGGTGGAAAGCAGAGGTGTGATTTGGAGCTGTGTGTGTACTGGAAGAAAGGGGTTTTTGTGTGTGGGAGTAGGGAAGCTGCTGAAGGCTGGTAGATGAGCTGCAGCCCTGGGTTGGTGCCCCAGCAGAGCTCCCTGGCCTTGCTCACAGAAGCCAGGATTGGTTTATTAAAGCCTGATGCCATGTTTAGCCCAGCTCTGCTTCTCTCCATTCACACTCCTGTCCCGTGTCCCTGCTCTGTGCTGTAGGTGCTGTCTCCTGGTACGATGAGTTCCAGAGGCTCTACGACACCATCCCTTGTGTGGAGGTGCAGGCCCTGAAGGAGCATAATGACCAAGTTTTGCACCTGAGCTTCTCCCATTCTGGCTGCCTGTTTGCATCATGCTCCAAAGACTGCACGGTCAAGGTAAAGTGGTAGGTGCCCTGCCCAGCCCTTGCAGCCTTCATCCAGTGGAGCTTAGCCCTGAGAGCAGCCTTTGGGAAGTCTGTGGAGAAGTTTGACCAGATGTCCCTGGACTTGGGCTGGTTCCTGCCCAAGCTGTTTTCTAAGCTATAGAACTAATGACTCTTGTAAATGTAGCCTTGAGGGCTGTGGATTCCAGCTCCAGCCTGAGTGTGTGTGGAGGTGGCTGCGGTGCTTTGCTTTCTAGGTGCCCTGTTGTGCCCTGAGTCTGTTGAAGACTGGGGAGATAATGATCCACTGCAGTGGATCATGTCTTGCCTGTGTGGTTGTCCTGGGAGGAATCTGTCTGAACATGCTGGAAACCCAGCTGTGATAGCACCATCCATTGCCTGAGCACCCTCTCCTCTGGCAAATGGAGCAGCAGTTCTCCATTTTCTGTCAGGAGAATGGACAGGGGTATGGTGAGTGGGAGGCAGTTAAATGGGGGTTTTGATACTGTTTGTCTTTCATGTTCCAGTGAGTACTGGCAGAACAGATAAAACAGAATCACTCTCAGGCTGCTCAGCAGCTTCTTGACTGTCCCTCTCTAGATCTGGAGCAATGAGCTGGACATCTCCCTGCAGCACAGCTCCAACATGAGACCATACAATTGGAGCTACACCCAGTTCTCCCAGTTCAACTCTGATGACTCCCTCCTCCTGGTATCTGGTGTCTTTGTGGGGCCTCACAACTCCTCCTCAGGGGAGATTGCTGTGATCAGCATGGGTAAGTGGGGCTTCCCTGGGCCATATGAGTGCTGGGTGAAGGGGTTCCCTTCTCTTTGGGTGTGCAGTAGCCTCACCTCAGCTTGTCCTGACTCCTGAGCTAAGATTCTAGTCACAGTTCCAATCACAGTTCTAGAGGGGAAACATCACAGACAGCCTTAACTCTGGGTCACTACAGCAGCACCTCAAGGCAGTGTTTCACCTATTTAGCCTCACTTCTCTTCTAAGTGCCAGTCTGGGTGAGGGTTATCCACATCACTCATATTGAAGCCCCTGCCTCTGGTGTATGTGGTGCTTGGCATAAAGCCACAGATGGGTTGGAAGAGACCTTAAGGCTCATTCCAACCCCCTGCCATGGCAAGGACACCTTCTACTATCCTAGGCTGCTCCAAGCCCCATCCAGCCTGGCCTTGGACACTTCCAGGGATCCAGGGGCAGCCACAGCTGCTCTGGGCACCCTGTGCCAGGGCTTCTTCACCCTCACAGGGAACAATTCCTTCCCAATATCCCATCTATACCTGCCATCTGGCAGTAGGAAGCCATTCCCTCTTATCCTATCCCTCCATCCCTTGTCCCAGGTTCCTCTCCAGCTCTGCTGAAGCCCCTTTAGGCACTGGAAGGGGCTCTAGGGCTTCTTCCTGGAGCCTTCTCTTCTCTAGGCTGGACACACCCAACTTTCTCAGCCCATCTCCAGGGGAGAGTGGCTGGATCCATCCCTCAGATCACCTCTGTGGCCCTAGTCTCACCCTTAGGTCTCACAGGGCTTTCTGAGGTGTTGTCACCTGAGCCTCTTTCACTTCTGCTGCAGCTCTGTGTATGAGACATATCCCCACTGTGTTATCTCGCCATCTTTGGCAGAGTCCCACAGTACCAGCAATCAGGAGTGCACAGCTGCCTTGGCTGGAGAGTCCCCAAGCCCCAGGGGTGGGAGAGAAATTCTGTATGTGTTTAACTCATTCTTGTCCTCAGGGCCTGCTCTGGGCCTCACTCAGGGAAAGGGTGGGAGGTTTCTCTGGCTCTGTGCACTGCCCTGTTATTTTGGTTTCCTTTGTGCAAGGTATCATCACACATCTCTGGAGAAAAGAGAAATAATCTGTCTCTGTAGCAGTGGCTAGGAGCTGGATGGGGGTTGGCCTCTCCCACAGAGACCTGGATCCACTTCCCCTCTCCCACACGGTTTCTCCAGGGCTCTTACTGGAAGTCACTGCCTCACACTCTTGTTTCCCTTCCAGAGAACTTCACCCTGCTTTCCAGGGTGAGGAATAAGCCCTATGATGTGTTTGGCTGCTGGCTGAATGAAACCAACTTGATATCAGGCAATCTGCATCGGATTGGCCGCATAACCTCCTGCTCGGTGCTGTGGCTGAACAATGCTTTCCAGGTGAGCTGCCTTTCTTCCAGCTTCACAGGCAGTACAGCTTCCTGCTGGCTCCTGGGGGAGGGAAAGCTGCAGGGAAGGATGGCTCAATCCTCCTGTCCTCCCTGTTTGTCTCCTCTGACTTGCCCTGAGGATCCTGAGCTTGAGGCAACCCTTGCATGAGGCTTCTCCACGCTCGGTGTTGTGGTACTTGCTGCAATGTTCAGATCTTGTTAACTTTTGCCACATTAATTAGGCTGAGGAGTTGGCTGCAGTGCTCCACAGCATGCATTGCCAAGCAGCAGGGTAGTCTGAAGTTGGGCCTCTGACTGCTGTAGCCTGGCATGTGTCCCAGCAATGGCCCTTCTCCCACTTGGTAGCTCAGGGTGTTCCTGGGAGCTGGAGGCTGAGCTCAGCCCTGCCTGGCCTTGCTGAGGTTTCTTGGGCCAGGTGCTGTCTCTGATTCCATGGTGAGACCTGGAAGCCAAGTGGGCTGGCCTCGAAGTGTTTGTTCACTCCCTGGCACTTGGGCTGCTCAGTCGTGTTCCCCATGTTTTGTATCTGTTTCAGTGTCACACCTGCACATCCCCATGTTTGGATTTTAACAAGATGCTGACCCCAGGTAAAATCCTCTGATAGCAGAGACCCTTCCCACAGCCACATCTCTTTGCTACACTGAGGCATTATCCCAGCATTACCCCTTCCATCCCTGAGATGCCAGGAAGGACCTTGCCCATAACAGGGGTGTGGGAGTACAGCTGCAGACTGGGAGCAGTGTGGCAGAGAGGGACCTGCTCTATGTGCCTGGAGCAGATACCAAGCTGCCCTTGCTGAGGTTACAAGCACACTCCAGGAGCACAGGGATTCTCTGCCACTGTTGCTGTGGGCCAGAGGGATCCCACTTCATACTTATCACAGAGGCCTGTTCCTGAAATCCTTGTCGACCGTAGAATGTAGAGTATCCTGAGGTGCAAGGGACCCACAAAGATCAAGTCCAGCTCCTGGTCCTGCACTGTAAAGCACCAGGTAGCACCAGCTGATGACCTCAGGGTACAGTGGCAGCAGGGCTGCCCAGCTTCTGTGCTTCCTCGCTCCCCTGCTGCCTGCCTGCATGAATGTTTTTTCTCACTCTGTCTCCATCCAGGATAGGAAGGAGCTCAGTAGAACTGGGAAGCCTGGGGCTCGTTCTTGTGTCAGTGCCCCATACAAGTGTCAAGGGATTCGCGAGGGCTGGTGTCCCTGCGCTAGCTCAGGTCTTGGTTTGAACTGTGGGAGTGATGTGGGGTGGTTCCTGCTCACTTCTCTCCTCTGCTCACAGGGCATCGAGTCTGAGAATGTGAATGTAGTGAAGAGACTGTTCAAAATCCAGAACCTGAATGCCAGCACTATCCGGACCGTGATGGTGGCTGACTGCAGCCGGTACGATTCCCCAGATCTGCTCCTGGACTACGAGGAGCAGCTGGCTGCTTCCTCTACCTGCCCAGTCTTTGATCTTGGCAGTGACAGTGAGGAAGAAGAGGCCAAGCCCAAGCCGCCTCTGGATCCAGCTGTACAGGAATTGCCGGATGCCGGGGGTGTGCCGACAGAGCATGGCCTGCAGCAGCTCTTTGATGATATCATGGAGGGCCGTGTGAGGCCTGCCATGACCGACACAGAGCTGGAGACAAAGGTGGCCGAGCTGTTTGTGCACAGCAGAACTAAACCGCCCGAGCCAAACCAGCTCCCCACAGACAGCAATAGCAAGACAAAGTACTTGATCTTTACCACAGGATGCCTCACCTACTCCCCACACCAGATAGGTAAGGCTGGGTCTGAGCCTGGGACAGCTGGGGCTCCCTGGGGGCCTGAGCTGCAGCTGCACTTGAGATTTGGGTCGGGAAAAGACCTGGTCTCTGTGCTGCCTGTTTGTGAGGTGTGACCTGCAGTTTACTCTGGATTCTGAGAGGCCCCATCACTGAGGGGAGTTCCGCCTCCTCCACTTGCCTGAGGGTTGGTTTGTTGCTGCCAGCATGACACTTGGCCAAAGTCATGGCAAGGGCTGAGCAGAAAAGCAAGAAGGAGCATCTAGTTAACACCACCCATGAGCAGCAGTGGGTGCAGGGGCAGGGCAGCAGTTGCCCTGGAGGAGTGTGTGGAAGGACCTTGGTCCTTTTCTTTTGTGGGAGTAGGCAGGGCAGCAGGGCAAGCCTGGTCTCAGCAGCATGGAGTTGTGTGACTCACTTGTGCAATGCCCCTCCCTCTTGTCTGTCTCCCCTCTGCCGTGGGTGGGACTGCCCTTACATGGGCATCTAGCCTCAGTGAGACACTTGGGACTGGGGAGGTTTCCAAGGAGATTATTCACTGCCCCAGCCAGTGTTTGTGTGGTGAGTGATGCTGGGCAGGTTGCAGCCCCCTCTGTTGTACCGGGGGGTGCAACAGGCTGTGGGTGTAGCGTGTGCCAGGCCATGGCACGGCTGGTGACCTTGTCTTGTATTAGAATGTCACTTACTCTCACCTGGGGCACTCCTGTTAAGGCAACAGGTCTAGCAGAATTTAGAGGAAATCCTGTGGGGAGCTCCTCAGTGGGGAGCAGGAGCAGGTGGACTGGCTTTCCCCAAAAGACCATAAAGCTGGCAGAAGTGGAAAGCACCAGGAGTGTGGAGAAGGAGAGAGCTGCTCCCAGACAAGACTGCTGTGAAGCCAGGCAGTTTCAGTTCCTTTCACTACTCACACAGTTAGTTACAGCCTTGCTTCCTTGCTCTCCTGACTTTCTCATGACATGGTCCCACACCAGTACAGCCCAGTAAGGAGGGGGAAGGCAGTTTCCAGAGCTGTAAGCAACTTAGTCTTTGCCCACCTCTGTTAGAAGTGTGACCTGGACTGAATGAGGTCTACTCCATGCTCCTGCCTGTGGGCTGGGTTTGCAGACAGCCATGGTGACTCAGCCCTGGGCTGAGCTGAGGCAGCACCTGGATCCCCTGGGCTTGGCCAAGGCCACGTCGCAGACTGCAACTTGCCACACACTAAGGCAGAGCCTTTGGGCTCCCGAATTCCTCTGCAGCCTCCCAGGGCTGAAGGATTTGTGCGATACCTTTGAACTCTGTGACTCCCTGGCTGATAGCCAGCACTTGCAGTACAGGCTGCTGCTTGGAGGGCTGGACTCTGGCTCAATTCCTGTCCCACCATGAGTCACTGCAGTGTCACTTGCCTCTTGATTTGTGTGCAGAACTGGCCCTGTGCACCTGTTCTGTGCCCACAGGACCTAAAGGAGCTCACTCTGTGCTCACCTCTCACTCTATGCAGTGCTGCTCCAGCCTGAACTCCTTGAGTTCCCATTTCTCATGCTGGTTCCAGGTTGAGCAGCCTGTCCTGCTGACTCTCAGTTTGGAACAGGGAGCATGGTGCTGTTGAAGTGAGGATGAAGATGCTGGTGCACAGCACCAGTGGGGTGGAAGAACACCAGTCCTGCTCCAAGGGGCAGAGATACTGGGAATGGCCTTGGACTTGAGCTGTAGTGAGGTGTGACCCGTGTCTTTTTGGGCTGCAGGAGAGGGCTAAAATCAAAGTTGTTGTTAGCAATTCCTGCAGAGAGGGGATGGGATGGGATGGGATGGGATGGGATGGGATGGGATGCAGACCTAGCGGCAAAGTGATGCTAGTGCCGCGTCTGCTGTCCTGATTTGGGGAAGGGAAGAGGGGCAGAATCACCGGGAGAGGGACGGGAAGGAGGAAACAAGAGAAGGCTGTGCCGAGGGAAGGTGAGGTGAGGGGGTAAGGTGCAGCAGGAGCACTGCACAAATAACAGCGAGGATGGCACTGGGAAAATACAGCAACATTCTGGGCTTTTCTGTCTCAAACTCAGGTGTTCTATCCTGCCGAGGTCTTTGAATTCCACTTTACTCCACTGTGTAAAACTGTATGTGAATGTACAAATTCTTCTCCCACTTCCAGCCCCTCTGGACAGAGCGCACAGGGCTCTGGAGCCTGTCCTGTCACTCTTGCAGNTGGGATGGGATGGGATGGGATGGGATGGGATGGGATGGGATGGGCCACACCACCTTCCAGCTCCCCCTGGATCTGCTGAGGATGAAGTCTGTGTGTGCCCAGGAGCTACTGAAGCTTGCAGGGGTCCTTCAGGAAGTCGTTGAAGATGGGCAATTTGTGGAACTGTGTTTTGGACCTCTGCAGAGCTCGAAGGGGGCAGGGCTTGACCCATCACTCGTCTCATTTAGTCAGGAGGTTCAGAAGCTACAAAGCACTTGAACACAATTTGGGTTTAAATGTCTGTTCTTCGAGCTTTCTGGAACAGATCCCCACTGTCACTTGACAGTGTAAGGGGAAAACCCTGCCATAGCCAGTGCATCTGCTGGGCTGCTCCAGGGTGGCTACTGCCTGGAATGGGCCCAGCCCAGGGAGTCA
The DNA here is from genome assembly GCA_013397375.1 of Toxostoma redivivum. NCBI lineage: Eukaryota > Metazoa > Chordata > Aves > Passeriformes > Mimidae > Toxostoma > Toxostoma redivivum. Next base: position 415,594 of record VXBI01013977.1, on the reverse strand, counting down.
TTTAGGAGAAAAACCCTTCCACAACTAGCATGTCTCCTGGGGTAACACAGCTTCCATGTGCTCCAGAGATGGGCTGAGGTAAGGTTTGGCTGTACCCACAGGCACTGGGATCTCGCTGTTTGGGGTGGGATGTGCCAGGACACTGCTCATGGGCAAGGTCCTGGCCCAAAGACCACCTGGGGAGCTGAAGGAGCCTGGCCTGGACAGCAGCCCTGTCCCAGACCTTGCCCACCAAGCTGGTTCTCCTTTCTTAGCTGCACCAAGGGAAGCCCCTCCCTGAAGCCTAGGACCTCCCCTAGCCCTGCTGGCAGCAGCCTATGGAACTGCCTCCCTCTGCTTCGTGTCCCACAGGGATTAAAAGGATCCTGCCCCATCAGATGACAACGGCAGGGCCAGTGCTGGGGGAGGAACGGCGCTCGGATGAATTCTTTGACTCCCTGGATCATGTCATTGACATCCATGGGCACATCATCGGCATGGGCCTCTCCCCTGACCACCGGTGAGCGCCGAGGGCTTCAGCAACTTCCAGGGTGGGCAAGAGCTGCTCGTGGGCTCTCTGGGGTGACCAGGACATGAAGTGACGGTGGTGGATGGATTGGGTGCCTGCTGATCCAGGTGATGATGGTGTGTTACTGCTGAGCATTGCCTCCAGCTGAGGCAGGAATTTGTTCCTGAGCCAGCTCAGGACAGGATGGCTCCTTCTGAGAATGGAGGAGCTGCCCACATCAATGTGTCTTTTTCCTGTGGTAGATCATCCATAGAATCCTGGGATGGTTCCCTCATAGGGAACAATTTCTTCCTAATATCCCATCTAACCCTGCCCTCTGGCAGTTAGAAGCCATTCCCTATGTCCTATCCCTCCATCTCTTGTCCAAAGTCCCTCTTCAGCTCTTTGGAGCCTCTTCAGGCCCTGGAAGGGGCTCTGAGATCTCCCTGGAACTTTCTCTTCTCCAAGCTGAACACCCTCAGCTCTTCCAGCCTGGCTCCAGAGCAGAGAGTCTCCAGCCCTTGGAGCATCTCCACAGCCTTCTCTGGAGTCCAGCATTTCCACATCCTTCTTGTGTTGAAGGCTGCTCTGCAGGTGGAGTGTCACCTGAATGGAGCAGGGGGGGTGAGTCCCCCTTCACATGCTGTCCAGAAGACACCCCCATCCTTAAAGATAGTTTCAGTAGGATTAGAGGGGTGTGACCTGACCCTTAGAGTCACCTTTCAGGTGTGGTGACCCTTTCCAGACATGGCCAGGAGTATTCCAGCAGCCTGTTCCCTGTTTCAGCCTGGATTTCAGTGAGCTGGGCTGCAGGCTCCATTCCTGGTGTGCCAGGGGACTCTGTGAACTTTGGTGCAGTGCAGGTAACCCCTCCCTGCTCTCCCCAAGGTACCTGTATGTGAACAGCCGGGCCTGGCCACGGGACTGTGTCATCTCAGACCCGATGCAGCCGCCTCCCATCGCTGAGGAGATTGACCTGCACGTATTCGACCTGAAGACCATGAAGGAGGTGAAGCGAGCGCTGCGTGCACACCGGGCCTACACACCCAATGAGGAGTGCTTCTTCATTTTCCTGGACGTCAGCAGGGACTTTGTAGCAAGGTGAGGGGGTGGGCAGGATCCTGATTCTGCATCTGGGAAGGCCTGGGGCTCTTGCAATGGGATGGCCAGGTGAGCAGAACACTCCTGTGTGTTGGGAGCAGAGCAGGGAATGGGATTGGAAAGAACAGAGGGACTGACATGGAAAGTGCTGATAAAGGGTGGCTGCTCTGGTCCTGCTGTAAATCCCTGAGGAAAGGGTAAATCAGGGGCTGTGGTGTATTTGGTGGCAGGTGGCAAATGTCCTTCATGGGGCTGCAGGTGCTGTGGGGTGAGCTGAGGGGCCCTGCATCCTAGAGGGAGCTGCCTGCGCAGGATGAAGTTCATGGAGACAGGGGCTTGGGTACCCTCTGCCCCCATCCCTGCAGAAGGACGTGGGTGGGAAGGGCAGGGTGTTGGGGCTGCTGGGCTGGCACTGGCAGCAGTGGGACACTCTGACCACTGTCTCCACCCCAGTGGGGCAGAGGATCGACATGGCTACATCTGGGACCGGCACTACAACATCTGCCTGGCTAAGCTGCAGCATGACAATGTGGTGAACTCGGTGGCATTCAGCCCAGTGGAGCAGGAGCTGCTGCTGACAGCCAGTGATGACACCACCATCAAGGTGTGGCGGTCCCCACGGGCCGTGCGTATCCAGCAGGCCAGGAGGTCCCGGCCCAGGAAACTGCTCTTCTCCTGGCTCATGAACCAGAAAAGCTGAACCCAGGTACATCTGCTCCTGCAGCTTCCTCACTGCAGCACCTCCTTCTGAGCTCACAGAGCCCTGAGCCCTGCACAGAGATGAGCTCTAGGCACACAAATCCTATGGCTGAGCCAGGAGGGGCCCTGGCAGCAGGAATTGCCTCCTCCTTGAAGCATCAGCTTCAGACAGGACGTAAGGGCTGGGGCCCTGCTGTCTGTCTGTCGGGCAGCAGCTGAGCTGGTCACTGCAGGGTGGGCTACCACGGCTTCTCACCAGCGTTGCTACTTGGGTATAGCTTTCTGGGCAAGCTCTGGGCTCAGGGGACACTGAGGCACGTCCAGTGTAGGTCTGTGTGAGCTGGGGACATGGCCAGCCCCACTGAGAGCCACCAGATGCAGAGTGCTTGGCAGGAGCCGTGGTGCAGCTGTGCTGCCTGACTGCAGGACTCTCTTAATATTGGCGTTTTATTCATGTGTGTTTGTCCCAAAACTCCACAGGCAACTCGTCTGGCTGCTGGGTAATGTCAAGTGCCTCCTGCCCATGGCACCTCTGCCAGAGGCCAGCAGGGACTGGAGGCAGTGAGGGGGCAGCAGGGCCAGGGCTGGGAGTCTGCCTGGCCCCAGCGTCTGTGTATTGGTATCATCAAACTTGGGAGGGGGGAGGGCTGGTGGTCACATGGTGCTGGCTTTGCCTCTGTCTTCCTCTGAGTAGCACTTCAATAAGCTATGGATCGGGAACGTATTTATTGTGGGGGATCTGCTGTCCCTTTCTGGGGTACCCATGAGGACAGCTTACCTCCTGCCCATGCTACCCAATTGTGGCACTTTAGGTTCTTTTAGTATGTTCTCTGTGAATAGGTATAGGCACCCACAGGTGCTGCAGGTATTCATTCACCTGCAGGTGATGGGGACAGAGCCCTCCTGGTTGCAGTGACAGCTGAATAAGCTCCCTGTCCCTAGGGCTGACTTGCCATGGAGGGGCTCAGCTCCTCCAGGACCCCACAGGCAGTGGGGACAGTCACTTGGAGTTATTACAGACTCAGTGGTGTTCCCTTGTCCCTTGAGCTTCTCTCCCTGTAGCAGGTACCCAAATGTCAGTCTAAAATTAAGTTCCTAATCTTGACCTGGAAGCAGGGCTGGGATAGGCCACAGGGGGAGGCATTTTGGCACCCCTCTGGAAGCCCTGGGGCAGGTGCCTGTGCCATTCCCAGTCTGGGATTGCTAATAGACCTGACAGAGGTGGCAGTTCCTGTCACAATGGTATTGATGGCTTTAGCAGTCTCTACAGCTGGAGGGTTGGCACCTGTGTCCTGCTGTGCCCCAGCTTCATCTAAAACCCCCGTACTCAGGTTTTCTGTCATGAAATGAGGGATTCCTTCGTGTGTGTGCACACAGGCTCCACATCCTGCTTTGTCCAGTCACACAGTGAAGGAACAGCCTCTCCCTCCCCCTAACTGTGAACTCACCACCCGTGACTCGGTGCAGCAGCGAGTGAGACACTGAGGTGTTGTTTGTACTGAGTTTTGCTCTTCACTCTGGCATTGAATAAATACTCTGCTAAAGCATCTCTGCAATGTGAGCTTGTTATTTTCTGAGCACTACTCTGCTGGGGCAGAGCTGAGGGCCAGGATGGTCACAGGGTTGGGCTGGGGCACTGCAGGAGCTGCTGCCCAGCCTGTGGTTACCTGCCGTGGGCTGGGGAGTGTGGGTAGAGAGCTGTGAGCAACAGGAGAGAGGCAGAGGATGGCAAAGGGCAGCAAGTGTCCATGGCAGCCAGGGCTGAACACTGCAGGCTCCAGGACAGCCCAGGGGCTGGATCTCTCCTGGATTTATGTTTTTCCAAGCACTAACAGGCACAGAACATGTAAGCAGAGAGCCCTCCAGTGCTGTTTGACATTCCTGTGCAAAGGAAGCAGCCTCCTGACCTGAAAATGCCACTATCCCCTCATTGCCCTTTCCGTCTCCCTGGTGCAGAAGCTGCTGTGATAGGAAGGAGGTCTGGGGGCTTCCCAGAGGGGACACGGTCATCCCTTGTGTTTGTCTCTTCCACACACAGTGAGTAGAGGCCACCAGGCAGCTGCCTCCACATGGGTTTAGTCCATGGGGTGGTGCTGCAGCTTGAGAGGGGCAGGAACACGTGTCCTGCAGGCACTGGGCTCCCAACAGCAGCCTGGTCTAGAGGAGCTCAGAGCTGTTACAACCCAGGAACAGGAGTGTTGGATTTGCCTTAGCAGCAGGAGAACCACTGGAATCACTGGCCCAGCACTGCTGCACTGGCTCCTACTGGCCTTTGGCCCAGTGGAGCTCCGACAGTCAGGCTCCAGCTCCTTCCCTTCCCATTACAGCTCTCCCTGTTGCCTCCTTGTTTGGGAATCCTCCTGCAGAAAGGCAGGGGACTCTCTCTGCAGGGGAGAGTTCCCAGCACAGAAATAATTCCCCAGCACAGGAACTCCCTCACCCCGAGGCAAGCCTCTCTCATGCTGTGCCCAGCATCCCCTGGCTCATGCAGATGATGCTGTTCAAACATCTTTTATTAGTGCTTCTGACCATACTACACCCTCAAGGAAAACAAAACCTAGTTCACAGTGCCAGACTGAGATTGTGTGGTCAAAAGGGGATAAAACCCCACAAAAATGCAGCGGTGGCTTGTGTCCAGTGTTTGTCCATGTGGCCGCCAGGCTGGCAGAGCTGTGCCCAGGAAAGGGCTGGGCCCTTGACTGCAGCACATAAGCACAATTCCTGCTGCCAGCTCCAGAGCTGCTAAGAGCCAAAAAAGGCCTGGACAGTATCAGCAGCACCAGAAGGGTGGGGAGGAAAAAGCTCCTGGTGGGAGGGGCTGACAGGCCATGTTTCCCCTCCAGCAGTAATGCCGTGGCCTGAAGAGCTCAGCCTGAGCTTTGCTGCAGCACCAACTCTCCCATCGACCTTCCAAACATGTGTTGGGGCAGGAGGACCAGCTCCCACCCTGAAAGCAGCCCAGACACACCCACCCCAAGTGAGCCAGCATCTCCACAGTCCCTCCTGGCACTACCTGGCCAGAGCTCCCAGTCCCACTGCAGGCAGCACCCCACAAGCTGACATTCTGATCAACACAGAACAAGCTCCCCCCCATATAACACTTCATTCCCAGCGATTCTATGAACAGAGCTGACCTTCCTCTCTCTTCCAGGTGAGGAAGGCTTTTCCAAGCGTCCCTGGGGAGCTGCTGTAGATGGGAGCAGGGCTCTGCTAGCCTGCATTTTCCTCATAAGGCAACAGGGTGAGAGCAGCAACACAGGGCTTGATCTGTCCTTTGGGACAGGCTGAAGGGGACTTGCAAAAAGGGAAGGGTCCTGTCACCCCTCTCCTACCTCAGACTGTGCTGTCACCAGTTTCTGCTCCCCAACAGCAAGAGCTGGGTCTGTCTCCAGGCCCTGCACACACAGGTGTTAGAAGTTCCAAGCAGCGATTCCAAAGGGGGCTCACAAGTCACCCTAGCACCTGTCTGGAGAGCCCCTGGCCAGCACAACAGTCACAGGTGCAAGAGGTTCAGCTTGGGCCAGGGTCCAGCTCAGCCTGCAGGGCATTGGGCACCCCTGAGTTTCTGGGCAGCAGCAAGGACATTCCAAACAGCCCCAGGGGCAGGTCAGGGAAGTGCCAGCACATGTGGGGACAGCTAGACTCTGCAGGGCTCCCTGCCAGGGCAGAGCCTTATGGTGCTCTGGACCCCTCAGGGTGGCTGTGCCAGAGCCAAGGTGTGAGCAGATCACAAGCCTAGCAGACTCTGCAGCTGTCCAACCTGGGCTGGGCACCCAGCAGGAGCTGCAGGCAGTGGAGGACCAATCCCTGGCAGCCATTGAGGAGCGTGACCATGCTTCAGCCCCACTGCCTGAGGAGCAGCACAAGAGCCAACCAAAGCCCCTGATCATTGCAGGGTGTTCACAGCTGGTTCCTGTCAACAATAAAACATCTCCTGGGGCACATTGAGCCACTGACAGAGGTGTGGGAAGCCCAGGCAAAGGAGACAACAAAGCTTTGAGTCCACCCAGGATCAGGGCCCATCCAGAGTTACCCATGGTCACAACTAAGCTGCAGCAGGCACTATGCAGGGATGTGGCAGCCAGTTCTTCCCCACTAATACTGAGAGAGACCTTCTTATGGTTGCTGAACAGGTGCTGCCCAGAGAGAAGGAGCCCAGAGACAGAAAGGGGACAGAACACTTCACTTCTCCAGTCCCCAGATCCTACCCGGAAGCTGCAGGTTTAACATAGGGCTGAGTGGAGGAAGAGCTCCAGAGGGTACTGTCACCTGGAACCTGGCCCAGGACTCCTGAGCTAAGGGATGGGGAAGAGCAGTGAGGGAGAGCTGCTGCTGGTGACTGCAGGCCCTGTGGGAGGGCAGGGGCTGGCCAGCAGTGCCCACTGCATGGGCAGACAGTACATATCCCACAGCCCGAGGTGGCAGTACCCAGACAGACACAGCAGAGCAGCTGCAGATGGATGTGGAGCTTGACAGCAGCAGGAGCCTTGGGAAGGCTGGTGAAGCTGTCCCACCGTGGGAGTGAAGCCAGTTCAGAGCCTGTGCCTTTGCCTATGAGCAAAGACAGCTCCCAGCACAGCACCCATCCACCCAGTGCTGCTTGGCACACAGGGCAGGGCCTGGGGCTCTCAGGGTGCACACCAGCTCTGTGTCACCCTCCTCTCCTGGCACAGGGGGGACAATCTCCACAGCAGATTCACTTCTTCCCTGCAGGTATCCCTGGTGCTGCCCCACAGTCCCTTCTGGGCAGCAGCACCTCCTGCCCCATTCCACACGCCAGGACACACCATCCATCACACACCCAGTGAGGGCTGGACTCAGGCCTCCCCTACCCTGCAGCTGGGCTCAGCACCCTCCTAACATACCAACAGCATCAAACCAGTCTGTGTCTCTCTTGCCCAGCTGGCACTGCAGCTGTCACACACTCTCCTTGTCTCCCAGGGTGTGAAGCAACCAGCAGTGCAGAGCCATAGCACCCTACAGCACATAACTTCCAGGAAAATGGAGATCTCAGAAGGAAATCCTAGACACCTGCGCCAAAATCCAAAGGAGGTGGAGCTCAGGCAGGGCAAACTGCTGTTTTACTACAGAGAGCTGTGGATGTCGGCTAAACTGGTAGAGCAAGAGCTGCACTGGTTTCCACTGGAGTGCAGACAGCAGCAGTTCAGACACCCAAGTCCCTGCAGGGAATCTTCCATATCCCACACCCTGCCAGTGTCCACCAACCCTCTCCTCACGAAAGATGGCTCCCATCAGACACCTGGTTTCCACTCAGAGCAAAGGTTCCTTTTCAGGAAGGGCTTTTCCCCTCTCTGTGCCCCCTTCTTTCGCTCTGAGACCCGCCTGAAGTGCAGCACAAGCAGGAGATGCCCTGGGCAGGGCTGGCTCCACACTCACTGCTCTGAGGTCAGGAGGGCTAGAGGCCCGTGAGATCAACGATGGCTTTAATAAAGATGGCGTCATCACGCACATAGGAGTTCTTGGCTTCCATGACGGACACGGGGCAGAAGAGGGGGCAGCCACTGGCGATGTTCATCTCCGTGACAGGGCGCTGGAAGGACGAAGACGTCACATCGGGGCGGAAGGCGTCGATGATGTGCTCCCGGTTATTCTGGTCCAGAAGCATCAGGGTGACCTGTGGGGAAAGGTGAAAACAGGGGAGTGGCTGAATAAAAGACACATGGAAGCCTACCCCAGTGACCTGCTGTGACATGTGCAGATACCAGCAGCCACAGCCACCCTGCGCACCTACAAATCGGAGAAATGCCTCTGAGTGGGACCAGCAAAGAATGTCACCTCAGTAACAACCTGTAGAAATCTTCCCCATTCCCACATCCTGCCTGTCACTGGAAACTTCCCTGTGGCAACACAGGGCTGTCAGACTGACTGAAAACCTACACCTTGTTCTCAGTACTGACACTGCACACAGGTTATTTCCCTGAGCCAGGGCTGTTTTCCTCTCTGCATCTGCTTGTGCCCACTCACTCAGTCTCCATGTGTTCTGCAAACCTGCAGTGCCCAGGAGCTGGGATCTAAGTTCCTGACATGGAGTGAGCACCCACTGTCCGTGAACTCTGAGGCCACCACAACCTTCCCTTGCCCTCAACCCCTGCAGAGGCTCTTTGGGATTCCAAACATCCCATGTCACCCCCTGGCCCCACAGCACAGCTGGTGCTTTCAGCACACCTGGGGAACCCCCAGGGCAGCCAACACAGAGCCCTTGCTCTGCCTTGCCAAGTGAGCCAGAATGACAGTGCTGAGAAGCTCAAGTGGGTGCCAAACCAGAGAGGCCATGGCTGGACACAGTGGGCGCTGCTCCAGACCCACCTTCTGGTTGAAGGGCCACCGCAGCAGCGCGTCGTTGGGTCCCTTCATCACCACAAAAAACAAGGACAGGTGGGTCCCACGGCCGGTGCCATCCCCGTTCAGGTACACACGCAGACACATCTTGTAGCCATACTTGCTGGTGTAGAAAGCTGCCAGAGAAGTGTGGAACAGGCACAGTGAGGGTCCAATGTAGCACAGCCTGGCACCAGCAGATCTCTCTGAACTCTGAGAGCTCTTAAGCTTGGCATCTGGGAGGAGCCAGGTCTGGGCTGCACCAGAGGTGGTCTGGAAAGCCCAAGGCCAGGCAGTGCAGCCCCTGGCCCGAGCAGATGCTGTGCACAGAGCAGTTGCTGCTAGTCCATTGGCTGTTCCCTCACTGCCAGGGGAGATCTTCCCCAGATTTGGGCCAATCCTCCTGCACCCCATGCTGAAGGAGCTGTGGTTCATGGCAGTAACACTGGTGAGCAGGAACAACCCTCCCCCATAAGGGACTTGGCTGGAGGCAGAGCACTCTCAGCACCCCTGCTGTGAGCTGGTGCCTCTGGTCGGGGCAGGGACTCAGGCAAGTGAGCTTTAGTTCTCGTTTGGATCCCTACAGCATGGCTTGGGCATGGCCAAGATGGGATCTCAGGCACTTTCCTTCCCCAGAAGTCCTGGGAATGCCTGTGGTGGGGTCACAGCTTGAAAGGGGACCTGCCACAAGTCACCCTCCCACAGCTGCACAGAGCAGTGCATCTGGGACTGGTGAGGCTCAGCAGGCACAGGCAGAGATCAGAGCCATATTTTACTGTAGGACTTGGTGCTTTTCCCAACAGGTAGACTATGAATAGCAGCAACGCTGTGCTCTTCCACAGGGTGAGGAGCAACAGATCAGATCTTTGACACTGTGTCCCTCTTGGCAATCCCTAGCTCATTTCCTCTGCTCCTTCCTCTCCACCTGCTTCACCCAAAGGCTCTCAGGACAGATGACCTCTTTGCTAGTCCAAGGACAACATCCTCTGTGCCCCTCTGGGCCTTCTCAGCACTCCCATTACCCTTTGAATATAAAACTCATCGAGGAACAGGAGGTAGGATGGCTCCAGAATGGTGAGAGTAGCCAGGGAGAGGGACCAGGCAGCTGAGCATCCTGCTCTCCCCGGCCCAGGCAAGGAGCAGAGCAAGAAACCAGCAAGGCCCTTCCCCTTCCGCCCCCAGACTGATGGGCTTCACCCTGGCTTGTCCCAAGTCAGGCCCTGAATGAACCTTCCTTGTACAATTTGCTGGTTTTAACTCAAGATTTTGCCCTTTGCCAAACCCTGTGGCAATCATTTTGTCTTCACAACACTGCAAGCAGGAATGACACTCCCTTTTTTTTAACACAGATATCAGCTGGTATTTCCTTGCCTTTACATTTAATGCAAACCAAACAGCCAGTTTACTTTCTCATCCCATCCACAGACTGCATCTCTCTCCTCTCAGCCCTCTCTTCCCTCTTAGAACAGCACTGCTCTGCCTGCTTCACTCTCCAAGTCAAAACACCCCCTTCCACATGGAATATTGCTGTTCTTGGCCTGATTTTCTCAGCCTGGCCTTGGCAGCATCTCCCAAGCAAAGGGCCTGCCACAAGACCCACGCCCAGAGAGAGATGCAAAAGATTTTGGGGATTTTGCAAACCTGGAGAGAAGATGGCAGGAGAGCGGCCTGTTATCGCCTCCTGACGCTTCCGGGCAAACTCCGTTATCTTCCAGATGAAAACTCCATCGTAGGTGGAAGCCTCCATGTTGCGGATCTTCTCCTCCATCTCAGCCATGGCCAGGTCTTTGAGCCCAATGCTCCTCTCCAGCTGCCGGACCTGCTCAGTGGGACACATGGTGCAGGTCAGAAACACGTGGGCTCTGGGGCCTGGGACAGCTGGCAAACTCCAGCATCCCCTCGGGACTGCTCCACAGTGAGAGACTTTCTCCAGAATGCACAGGGAGTGCAGGAGGGAGAAATCGAGCAACATAACCCAATTCACAGAAGTTTCCTTCTGCACCTGTCACTCTGGAGAAGATCCACCGATACAGCTCAGTGCTTGAGCTGGAAACTTTCCCATAGCCAATGTAAAACTCCTTCCAAGGAGCTGCTCTACGGCTGAGCAGCACGAGAAGTGAGGATGGAGGAAAAAATCCCCAAATACTCAGTATTATGACAAAACTAAATTGAGAAAGAAAAGGACCTACACCCTCTGGAGGGTTTGTCCCTGCCAGCTCACATGGGATCACGCCAAATCAGTTGCCCAGAGTATGCTGCAACTGGTACACTGCAAACTGCACACTCCAGGTGCCAGGAACACTAAGAGCACTCCACAGGGACTGTACTGGAGCAGACTGGTGGAGGCAGCTCCTTCACACCTCCAGCCTGCTGCTCCTTTGGCAAAGGCAGCACTCCCTTGGAAAGGTCTGGAAGGTGAGAAGCCCCACAGATTTAGTGAGATGCAGCATAAAGAGATGCAGTGAAATTCTGGGTGCACTGGCTCTAGTTGGAAAACTTCACTGTGGAAGAACCCCTTGATATCTTGCTCAGCTTGATAATTAACAGAGATCTGATGCTTTACAAAGGTCAGTTAAATTCTCAGCTTTTCCAGGGAGCTGCTGAGGGTTAGGCACAGGCACAAAAGGTATTTTAGTTCTGCCTTCAGATTTGTGGAGTTTCAGGGCCAGGTGGTGAAGCTCTGCTAGCTCATGACATGGAAAGGAAACAGGAAACAGCCTCTGCTGGGAGTGCTGGGAAGCCCAGGCAAGCAGTTACACACCTTGTTGCTCAGCGTTTCGATTTTCTCCTGATCCAGCTGGTGCTGGCGGCTGTAGGCTTCAGCTGTCAGGGATACTCTCTCCACCTCCCGGTTGAGCACACAGACAATGTTCTCAAAGGTCACTGTTTTCCTCTCAAGGGCCTCACACCTTCCCAAGAGCTCCAGGGACCGGGAGAGCTCTGATTCCGAGCATAGTGAGTTTGCTGCCAGCAGTGGGGAGCTGTTTTGTGATGAGGAAAGGACAGGAAGGGGTTTTGGGTCCCCAGCATCAGTCTTGAGGCTGAGCATAGAGCTCAGCAGCATGTAGAGATGCTCTGCCAAACACTTCCTTTCATGTTCCAGGAGTTTTTCATTTTCCACCTACGTGAAGAGAAATACATCTCCCATTCAGCATATGCAATCTACACTGTCACCATCCACAGAACAAATTCCTCCTATCCAGGTCACAACATCAGCTTTAAATTTATAATTTATAGGGGAAAAAAACAAAGAAAGAATTTTTAAAAATGTGTTTTGGTGGGGGTGGTGGGGGTTTTTGTTTAGTTTTAGAAATGCTTCAAATCACATACAATGAGGGATGCTAAACACTTCCCCCAGCTGTACTGGTCTGCTCTGCCTCCCTCCAACCCCTCCCAGAAAAGCTCTGTCAGATGTACTTAACAGCAACAAAGGACAAAGCCTCACATAACCCCCTGGAGGAGAGATTTATATGAAACAGTGGGACCTGCAAAAACTAAGTGACATAGAGAAATATAGCCTAGCCCAAGTTCTTCACTTACAAAATCACTGTAATCACAAGTCATTACATACTTGCTTGGGTTCAAAGAGAACTTAAAGCACATCCTGTCCCACTCCCTGCCTTAGGCAGGGACACCTTCTACTAAACCAGGTTGATCCAAGCCCCATCCAGCCTGGCCTTGGACACTTCCAGGGATCCAGGGACAGCCACATCTTCTCGGGGCAACCTGTGCCAGGGCCTCCCCACCTTCACAAGGAAAAATTTCTTCCTAAAAATCTCATCTAAATCTGACCTCTGGCAGTGTGAAAGAATTCCCCCTGAAAGCAGCATAACCACCAGAGTCCCAAAGCACTTAAAGTAGGAGATTTCCTTCCATAGGAATTTCATTCCTGGGACACACAGACTCTGCACAGCAGATGATATGAAGCTCCATGTGCAGTGAATTTAATCAAATACCTGAAGGTAAACACATGTGAAAGTTTTGGCAACAGTAGTTTGCAGGTGAACTCTAATGCTGAGACTGAAAAGCCCCAAGGTAACCCAAGAGAGGAGCCCTTACCACCTCAGCACAGCCCACAGCCTCGAACCGGCAAGGTACTTTGGATCTGCCACACGTCTTCACATGGTCCCGAAACTAGAAAGGCAGGAAGGAAGGCAGTGTTAAATCTTATGTGCTCCCAGTGCTCCCTTTCCATCCCACTGACATTTGGCAAACTCTAAGCTGAAGAATGCCCAAGCTGTGGCTAATCACCAGCTGCCACACTGACCACTAAACCTGAGCTCTGCCCACCATCAGGTGTGACTTTTGCTGGAATACAAATACAGCCCTGATCCCTGAAGAAAGCTTAATTTCTCCTTCTCTTGATGGCTGGGAGGTCTCACTGCTCACCTGCACATGCAAGAGAGAAAAAGCAATGGGTACAGGTAAAAGCTATGGATGCAGAATAATGAGCTTTCCTGAGGGCTGAGGAATGGGAGGCATAGGCAACAACCCCATGAAACAAGGGCACATTTCATTCTGGGCACTTCACACAACTCTGGTCAGGATGTGCTACAGGTTAGTATTTTTACCTCCATCCATTTCTGCAGAGAGATGCCACTAACCCCTCAGCACTGAGATGACTCGTTCAGGTTCCCACACAGTGCATGATTAATTCAACAAGCACTGTCACAGCTTCAGCTTGGGTTTAGTACACCCCTCACCATCAGATACCAGAGCTCTGTTCTGAACAACCACCATATTCCCTCCCCACTTAACTCCTACATCTGCTACAACAGATGTCAATTAAAACTAGTTTTAAACTACTTTTTTAAAGGCTTCTAGATCTATCTGGCTTGTGTAATGAGTCAGGTTATTCAGAGTTAACATGGCAGCAAATCATCAACAAGAGTTTGGAGAGAAAAACACAGGAGTTAATTTTTAAACATAGAGTAAATCACCCATGGGAACCCCATGAGCTGGCTCCCTGCAGGGCTTCAGCTCCCACCTGCAGATAAGCCAGGCTATACCCCAAACCCCAGCCTGCAGATAAGGTTGGCTGCACCCCCACTCTCAGCCCCTCCTTACGCTGCCCATTTAGAAGAACTCTTTTGCTCCTCTTTTTGCTGTCTCTGTTCCCCTGCGCTGCTAAAGGACTTTTTTCAACACTGCTACTAAAAGGAGTTGCCCGTAGAAGGCAAGATGGTTTCAGATGCATGTGCTATTTGAAAATGTTTCCCAAAACATCAGTTTTCCAGACTTTTGAGCCTTGTCCCAGGAGCCAGCAGCCCAGAGATGCTATAGGCATGTATTCCATTAGATGATTAGTCAGATATCGATTAATATAGCTGGAGATGGGCTCTCTTTCCAAAATTGCAGCAGTGGTTGATGCAGTTGCTCTTCACAGAACATACACCCAAGAGTGTGCTCTTCCCAGAGGCTTTGCCCCCAGACATGGTTCCAAGGGAGGTGGCAGTGGCAGTACCAACACTGACTTGTGAGTGCCCCTGAGCCACATTCCCTCACACCCATCCTTATGGAAAACTAGCATCCACACTAACAGCTGCCACTCAGCTATTTTCCCCACTTCATTTCCTAATGGACTCTGTACCTCCCTGCTCCCAGAATGCCAAGCTCAGCCCATCAGGACATGAAATACCCCCGCAGCACAGGGTTGGATGGATACCTTCTCCCTGGGAATCTTCTTCCCACAGCCTTCACAAGTCAACGGGAATTCAGGGCAGACTTCATCATGAGCCTGTGAAGGAACGTACAGGAGATATTTGTCCTCAAATAAAAGCCTCACGGAGATTCTGTGATGGGCACAATCCCACAGGGCTGGGTTTATACTTTATTAGAGCTGAGTGCTGGATTTACCAGCCTAACTCAGACCTTGGTCACGCTGATCTCTCTGAGCTGCTGACTCATCCTGTGACTTCCAGGCTATCCCAATCTTGGGTGCCTACATAGCCTCAAGCTCTATTTAAAAGCTGCTACAATGATTTTTTAAAAAATCAAATTATTGCTTTGATGGCCAAGATAATCAACGGGAAACTCCATTTATGGCTCTGCTAGGAGAAGACACATTGAGGCAGGTTGAGTGGAGTGACCCACTACCTCAGCAGGGTATTTTGGGTAATTTTTCCACTGTAAGGATTATCAGTCAGCTGAGGCACAAGCCCTGTGCCAGCTCACCACACATCAGGCTGAGCTGATTGTATCTTCACATTTGTATTAGAACACCATTTTTCAACCAGAAACAAAAATATTTTTAAACTGTTTCATTTACCAGCCCCTTTATATAAGCACCAACCCCTGCAGCCAGAGTTAGAGTTGGGTGATGGCCAGAGAGGTTGAACAAATGACCAGGGCAACATGATCCTCTGTCCTCAGTAGACTCTTGGGCAACAGTGCTGGCTAAATGGAATGCTGGAACATGCCTCTGCTTCTGTGCCATTTCCACACTGCTTAAACCTGCTCATTATACACCCACCAGTTGAAACAAGGCATTGGAAACATCATGAATATGCAGAACAAAACTCAAATTAAAAGATAAGAGCACTGAAGTCTCCTGATGGGGACAGAAAAACAAAATCCAACCAGGAGCATTTCTAATGCAACCACCTGAAACCAGATGTTTGTTTGAAAACTTGGTCACATTGAATCTCTCTATTACCCTCTGTGGGAACATGCACAAACCTCACCCTGTCACAAATCAGGAAGTGGAAAGTGAAACCAGCCGTAGCTCCACTCCAGCTTCTTGGTCACTCTCTCCTTTTTATGCTTTTAAGCTCAGTCTCACCATCTGTCCCTCAAGAGATGACCAACCAGCCAGCGGGGTTTGGGGGGCACTGCTGCCCATACAGCAGTGTGTGCTGCTGCTCTCCTGGACACTCTGCCCTCATGGACACTGCTGCTCACCCAGATGCTGCTGCCTGCAGAGGAACAGGAGGCCAAGTGCCCACCTTTATCCCACTCACTCCCACTCAAGAAGGGGCTGAGCCCATTCTTCTACTGCTGTCATGTTCTAGAAACACCTGATAACATCTACCCCATGACCCACCAAGCACCGGCAGAACAGATGGTCTGGCTGAAAGAAGGAAACTTCACTGCAGAGGCAACTATTTTAAAAGGGAGTATTTTAAACTTATGGTCTCCCATGCCAACATGCTGGGTGTGAAACTACCACCCCTCCACACTCCCCACCTCCCAGCATTTATCCTCCATCCTGACTCCCCTCAGCACCACGATGTAATGCCCAAAAGTGGGCAGCCCTGCCTGCAGCATGGGAAGGAAACCAGCCCCGCTGAGCTCGAAGTGCAAATGTTCTGTATGTAAATGGTTAAAGACACCCAGAAGCTTCACCCAGTGTAGATCCAAAAATTTCTATATAAACAGTTTCAGGCTCTTCTGGAAAGCCCTGTTCCTCCCACCCCATGTGGGTGTTAGAACAGAGATGGATGGTATCACTGAAGAAATCCAACCCATCCTGGAGCCAAGAGCAGGGGTTGGCACTTGAGCCTGATCTGCCGCACTCCACTCCCCCAGCAATGGGGCAATCCTGTTTATATCTCTCCCAAACCCACAGCTGTAGCTTCTGCTACAGAGATAAGCACCACTGACATCCAGGCACTTGCTTGGAAAGTTTTTGGGAGCTCTAAAAAGCCATGGCTGTGAGTGGGGCTAGGCAAGAGCAGGCACTCTCCCAGAGGGAACCAGAGTGGAAATCAAGTTGGACAAGCAACAGAGGAAGAGGACAGTCCTGAAGAATTAAAGTGGAGCTGGAAGACAACTACTCACCCAGCAAGGCACACATCAGCCTGCAGCATTCAACACAGGAGTGGAAAAATCACATGGGGCAGAGCTATTAGCCTTCTGCAACATCTGGTTCTTCCCACTGAATTACAACCAAAGCCACTGATTGATCCACACATCAATTTCCTTCCCTAATAGTAAATAGTGACACAACCCTACAGCAGCCTGCCCATCACCCACCACCATCAGACAGGCCATTCCCTGGGAGCTCACCAGAAAGGTTAGAAAATCAGACACCACTGTCCATAGAAGGACCAGGGCAATCGAGAGGGCCAGAGTCAGGAGCTGTGTGTGAGGGAAATCATAGAATCACAGGATAATGGAATGGTTTGGGTTGGAAGGGACCTTAAAGCCCATCTCATTCCACCCCACTGCCATGGGAAGGGACACTTTCCACTATCCCAGGTCATTCCAAGCCTCATCCAACCTGGCCTTGGACACTTCCAGGGATGGGGCAGCCACAGCTTCTCTGTGCCAGGGCCTCACCATCCTCACAAGGAAGAATTTCTTCTTAACATCTAATCTAAATATCTCCTCTTCTACTTTGGAACTGCTCCCCCTTTTCCTGTCACTATCTATCCATGTAAAAAGTCTCTCTGCATTGTTTTACAAGCCTCCTTTAAGCACTTGCAGGCTGTAGTGAGGTTTCCCGAGCCTCCTCTTCTCCAGGCTGCTCAAAGGTGCTGAGCTCTCCCCTCTGCCCACTGGCAAATGGAGCTGCCCACATGTACTGGGAATCCCCCACCTCACTATCAGGAAAGCTGTGTATTTTTAAAATTTGCAGTATTGGCAGACAAAGTGTCTCTCCAGACACTCCAGCAGCAGGATGAGGCAGTTTCATCTGGGACAGCAAGGGCAGCACTCTGCACTGCAGCTGTGCAGGGGAGTGTAGGCATACAGAGGGAAAAGTGGGTTTTAATAAGGGCAGCTGATCCCTGGAACACAGTGACCATTCCTAAGGAGGCTGAGGGCAGACCTCACTGTGCTCTGAAGCTTCCTCATGAGGGGAAGCTCTGATCTCTGCTCTGTGTGCCAGTGACAGGACTAGAGGGAATGGCTGGAGCTGTGCCAGAATGGGGTCAGAATGGACAGCAGAAAGAGGTTCTTCCCCCAGAGGGTGCTGGGCACTGCCCAGGATCCCCAGGGAATGGGCACGACCCCGAGGCTGCCAGAGCTCCAGGAGCATTTGGACAGTGCTGCCAGGGATGGACAGGCTGGGATTGTTGGGGTTCTGGGCAGGGCCAGGAGCTGGACTGCATGATCCCTGTGGGTCCCTTCCAGCTTGGAATATTCTCTGGTTCTAATACAATGCCAGGATGAGCTACTTCCCTATTTCTCTTCCAGCCAATAAGGAAAACTGCAGTTTAATCTGATCACCATTTCATCTCAGGGCATTGCTAAATTCGATTTCAGCTCTGGAAGAGGCTTCTGCTGGAAATCATTATCTCCATACCCTGGTGGAAGAGCAGGACATGCCCCTGCTGCCTGGCTGCTCTGCTTGTAACCTGCCACATCCAGACAGGTCCAGTTTTTTGGAGGTCTTGTAACCATGTCAGGAATCCATCAGCATGACACTAGGCTCCCCCTCTAACAAAGGGACAAGGCAGGCAGCTGGGAAATGCCACTGTTGCAGCAGCTGCTGTGAGATACCTCTGCCAGAGCCTGTGGGAAGGTCACAGCAAACTGCAGGGCTGGCAGAAGAACAAGGGACAGCAGGACAGACTCAGAGTGAACTGCATGCTGCAGCTCTCCTGCAAAATCCCCTGGTCTTGCAAAGTCACTCCATTAGTCTCCTCCAAGCACAGCAACAGTAACCATAAGCTGACAGGTCAAGGGCTTGGCAGCTGGAAGAGAGCAACAAGAAGGAAGCAGAACTACCAGGACAGAGGAAAGCCAGCTGCCACAGCAACTATCAGGGTACAGCAGTGGCTATCAGGGCTTGGGTAGTCTGCAGCCCCAGCACTGTCATGTGTGGCACTTGGCTTCTTGGACACGGTAGCCTGACTACAAGGAAAAGTGTGGGCCCATGGAATTGTAGAGAAAACACTGAAAATGGGTCTCCAATGTAAAAGAGAGAGTTTTAAGGGAACCTGAATCTTATGTGCTAAGAAGCATCAGTTGCTTTGTGCACCTCTTGTCAGTTCCCCAGGAGCTTCAGAGCCTGCAAGATGGGAATGTGCCACACAAGGAAGGTGCTTCGTGATGCCCTGCTCCTCTGAAGTCCCCATGCTCTCCTATGCTGCAGCTCCTCCTGCCAGGGAAGTCCTAAGCTGGTTCTATGCCAGGCTTGCTCGAACCTTTCCCCATACAGGTGAGTCAGGCTACAAGGCACAGGGTGACCACACACACAGTCCTTGTGCTACTGCGTGGAGCCCAGAAACACAAGGCTGGAAAGCAGGAACCCAGTCTGTAACTCCCAGTGCCAAAAAGGAATGGGAGACTTCTGAGACCATCACACAGGCTGGTGCTAGACACAAACTTCTCCCTTGCTGTTGACAGATCCAAGCAAGTTCACTTGGCATCACAAATATTTAAACTTCAAAGAAACTGTCAAAACCAAAGATGAAGTTTGCATGAGTAGGTCCTGTTGGCTCCAGCTGGGCAGGCAGTGAGGGGCTGCACATGCCCACTGGTGCTCAGTACCCTGGTGCTCACTCGAGTGAGGACAAAAGGCAGCAGAAGCCTTGTGGGGGTTCCTGTGGGCCTGGCTCACACCTCTGTTCAGACCCAATGCAGAAACTCTTGTTTTCAGTGTTGAAGTTTTGTTCATCAGCTGTTAGGGCTGATCAGACAGAGGTTTGATTTGGCGACTGCTGGCAGAGTGTTTCAGGCACTGAAGACAAGCGTGAAGGCAACAGCAATTTCTTAGGGCAAGGGAGAGTACAAAATGCATTTGAAGCAACAGGTTTTCTGCCATTTTCTAAAATAGGTTCTGCCACTCCTGGTTGCTTTCAACTATGAACAAGCATGAAGTGGTGGCACACTCCAGGATGTGTTTTCCAAACCCGTCCACAATTCCCCCAGCTGCATTCATGGTGAGGGGTTTTCTCATAGGGTAGAAGGCACATTTAGCACTCACCTCCACTTGAAACCTCATGACTTACAGCTCTTCATTCTCCAAGGGGCAGATGTCAAAACTGTTAATTTTTGGGCCACCACAAGAAGGCTGAGCTGGTTTCAGAAGTGAAGAGCAGACCCTCTACAGCCGGGGCTTTCCAATCCCCTCCCACGCACGCTCTCCGGCACTCCCCATGGCTTTATCTCCCACCACAAGTTTGGACGGGAAATTGCCTGTATCTGGGCAGCCAGCTACACTAACTACTGTGGGGACTGTAAGCATGGTGGGGATGTGTTTGTGGGCCTCAGCTCCAGCTCTGGAAAATAAGGGTGTGTCTGATCCCTTTTCCAAAAGCAGAAGGTTCTTTTGGTCACCTGCATGTGCAAGTCAGGGATTCTCTCACCAGAAAATTGTCTGGTCCTGCTAGTCAGGCTGGAGCTAGCTGCAAACTGCACTTCACCACCAGGCCAGAAGCCGGAGCCAAAACCTTCAGAAGAAGACAATAAATGCTGTACTGGGTTTTAAAGAGAAGGCTGGTCACCCTGATACAGGAGCACCAAGTGTTCCTGCCACAGCACCTCAAGTGTTGTACCCCACATAGACAACACCGATACAACACTCAGAGGTACAACTTTGTGGAGCAGGAGACAGGTAAACGAACTTCAAAAACCAACAGCTCTCCTCTAAGCAATGTGCAAAACCCTGAAGTTTCAGCCTCAGCTGAAAATCACTACCAAAACCTGTTGGGACATTTCCAGGGTGCAGCTGGGAAGGAGGGGCATGACACAGTGCACTGGAGGAACCCCTGGCTCAGGGCCCCCAGCAGCACTTTTGAAGAGGGAGTTTTCCCTACATAAGGTGTGGTAGGGGTTCTACAGTATCTCCTAAGTATGAACAGTGGGCAGAAAGAAATGCCTCGTTATTCTGTTCTTCTGGTGCCAAGAAGCCACATAGCTCAGAAGAGTATAGCAGACATCCTTTCTGACAACACAGGCTTTTGAGTAACATCACTTGGGTTTGGAGTTTTGCACTTTCTGCAGCCTACCAGACTTCACTTACAAAGAACTTTCTAAAACCAAAGTGATAACAACAAACTCGAGGAAAGCACATTCCCTCCAGCATGGATTAAGCCAGCTTGGTCCCACATCCGACTGTAGTTCAGCCTCAGGAGCTGAGCTCATCTGAGGCCTTAGTTTAAATACTTAGTTTAAATACTGAAGTCATGTTTAAGCTTAAAACTTAGTTCTCCTTCCTAAAATTGGACAATTTCATTTCCTTATGTCTCAGCTAATTCTGTCTTCAGCTGAAGAGGGCTGAATTAAATCCCCTTGGGATAATCAAGGGGAATGCCAAAGCTGACCACGTGTGTAGCCCTTCTTAGCACCCTCCTCCCATCCTAGTCCTGAGGGGAGGGCACAGGAAGGGAACTGGTGGGATGAAAAGCATAAATAATAAATAAAAGATGCATGGAAACTGACAATGATATGCTGATGAACAGGAGAGAGATATGGCAGCTAGAGGTACTATAAGGCAGGAGGAAAAACACACCAGAGCTGAGGAACCATAAACTCCCTCTCCTGGATATTACCAGGAGCGTTTCTGAGGTTCTTCCTTTCGCTTTAATGGGCTGGGTTTAGTTTCTGCAGCTCTCTTCAGACTTTGCTCTTGAATCTAAAGGCTCATGCCCACAGCCTGATTTTCCAAAAGTACATGCACACAGACTCATCAGGAAACAAGATCACTAATAGAAGGAAAATCCCTTCAGCCCCCACACAAACTACTTTATCCAAATACCACTAAATATTTACAAATTCTGAAAAACGTAGCCATAAATCCAGACAAATATTTCCAAATAAGATCCACACAGCTTGAAGCAGAAGTGCGAGTCATGTCCAAGCAGACTGCACTCATTCAGTTTTGTGTTTCCCTTTGAGAGCTAAACTTTAGTCTGCCTGAACAGAAAGCAAAATTGAAATCTGTTTTACTCCTTTTTTTGAAGCTTAAGCTTTCCAGCTGCAGAACATTTTTCCCCTGTGCTTGCCCTGGTAAGATTAGCAAACCAGAAGTGACAGTATCTCTTCATTTGCAAGTGGAGAGCAGCCACTCTCAGCACAACACACAATTTTTAAATTAGCAAACAGTGAATTCACTCTGAGGGACTTTCCATGTCCTGTCGGAAATAGCTCTGAGGGACTTTCCAGAGTGGGAGTGCTGAGCTGCTGCAGGACGTTACCCACAGCACAGCTACGGATGCAGCTTTTCTGCACCAGGCAGCTCTGCACTGTGGCCCTGAAGGCTGGGTTTAACCTTAGCCCAAGGTACCAAGAGGCTCTGGGCTAAGGTAACCATTCAGTGCCTCCTTTCCTAGCCCTCCTCAGCCACACACGTGGCTCTGGCAGTGTGGGGACAGCCAGTCCTGATTAAATACCACAGCTCTTTAGCAGGCATCTGGGAGGAGATAACACAAGCCAGACCTTGCCTCCTCCCACCAGTTCCTAGGAAAGAGCCATCTTTTCCTGAGAGGGCACAAAATTACCTCATTCCTTAGGCTGAATGCCACCAGGGCAGGCAGGAGAGGTGACTCAGCCCCTGAGAGGAAACAGCCAGCACTGCTCCAAACCCTCATACCCCCTGTACCACACAGAACTCCCTGAGACTCATAAAAATCCCTGGCAGGGAAGATGTGTGCCACAGACCCAGAGCCCACACTCTCTAGGGCCACACCTCTATCATACATCCTTTGTCCCAGCAAATGCCAAACTGGGGCTTGGGAAGTTCAGGTGGAGAGTAAAAACAAGGTACAGACTCATCCATTCAGGAGCTGATCATCAGCTCTGTGCAAAGTCTGGGGCATCACATGCTCCTGCAGCCCTGGTCCCAGGACAGGTCGTTGCCCATCTGAACTCCCAGTGGGAGCTCTGTCTGGACTCAAGCACTCAAACACTTGTCACAATGCATAGGGACAACCTTTGGCAGTTGCTGAGCTCTGCAAGAACACGCTAAGACTTTTTAAAACCAAAAGAAAAAGTTCAGCACAGCTCATCAACCACAGCACAATCAGCACTGGAAGTTGCTGACAGATATAATTTGGTTTAGACTAATGAAGATGAGCTCACTATAATCACTGCAGAAGACAACGGACTTCTGGGCACCAGTAGAAATCACAGCATGGAGCAAACAACCTGCAGATACCACCAGCACAGCCTAAACCTGAAACCTCAGTACAAGAGTATCCCGTTCTCTGACATGCAATCTCCAAACTCTGTGCTGTTGGCAGCGTTAAGCTTTTCAACTGACACTTCTTCAGTCCCACATCCACACCACGAGCCTCTCACAGATGTACAAATGGGGGTTCACAGCAGCAGAACCATTTAGCACTGACATCCTCATCTCTAGGACTGAACTTTGAGCACACAGCAGAAGGCTCAGACAGCAAGACAAGGAAGCAGAGCTGCAGAAGCATCTCTCTGCTAACAGGCTCAACAGTCTGGACAGAACGCTCAGGCCTGATGCACAGCTCTTGCTTCTTCCTTCCACCTTGCAATGGCATCATCGAGAGAATCCCAATGTTAGCCTTGACAGACGGAGGTTTCACCTGTTCCTGAAACACATCTCAGCCACTACCAAAGCTCTGTAAACCACCAGGCTATGATCTTTATCTGGAGCAAGTGTTAGAGGGAAATGAAATGATTCCTCTAATTTCAGGCCTCCTGTGTGGTGATTCTGCCATTCCAAGAGGGATGACAAAATTGTCCTTCAGGAGCCAAAAGTTTCACATATATTCACATGCTATAGACCAGGCATCCACAGCCATGACTAAAACCTGGATTAAAAAGCTAGTGGGCTCCTCAAGGAGAAACAAGGTGGAAAAACCATGCTGTCCAGCAGCCTTGTGTCCCAGAACAGCTTGGGGTGATGGGTGACCAGACAGTACCCAACATCTAGTCCCACTGCCCTGGTAGCTCTGGAGACAGATGAAATGGGATCAGGTCACTTTCTGTGAGCTGATGGAGTCCAAAGAGTTTTAGGTTCATATAATACAAAGAAATTCACAACCATTTCATGGCACAGCAATTTCTTGACAATCTTGTATAGCAGAGAAGAGCTGCAAAGAGAGCAGGTGGCTCCCATCATGAAAGGGACGTGACCAAGTAAGCCTGAACCAATCTCAGTCCAGCCTGTGCCTTCAGCAGGGCACACAAACCCTCACTCAAGGAACCTCTCCAGCTGACAGTGAAGTCCAGGGATTCGACAACTTTCCCCCACTGTCAGCAGGCACAGACAACACCCTGAGCCTTCTCCAAAAACAGAGGAAAGAAGGATGCAGACGTGCCAAGCCTTGCTTTGGCCTGTACCTCATACTCTTTGATAGTTCCCTTCCAGGTGCAGCCGCTGTTGATGCAGACAGCAGGCAGACTTTCCACTTCCCGCCGCGCTGCGTTGTCTGGGAAAGCCTGAAATGTAAAAAACAAGCAAGCCAAAAATATTACTGAGGGGCTGCAGTTCTGATCAGGACTCAATTACTTCTGAAAACTCCTCCCAGACCAGTTGCCCCATCAACCCTCAGAGGTGTGTTAACAGCAGCCAAATCGCTGTGACAGCTTTAAGTAGGACACCACTACACACACGTGACCTGGATTTCAGCACCGAGGAGTTATCACCCTTCTCATTGTGAAAGAAAAGGGTCCCAAGGAATAAGGGGTTCTCAGAGCTTGTGTTTTAAACAAAAACTGCAACTGGTATTACTGACACCAGTGATCTGTTAAGTTCTTTTCAACGCATTTTTCCTTACCGAGCTTGTTTCCAAAATAGAAATTCCTTCTTCATATATTCCTTCCTGGATACAGCTGGCACACTTTTGAGGTCCAGCACTATCAGACAGAAAAATAATCATCAAACACAACAAAAAAAAACTAATTTATGATTTAACAATAAATTGATTTCTGGTAACTTTATGAAATTTTCTTATTTTTAAAGCAACACATTGAGCCTTTGCTTGTGTGTATTTTTGACATCCATTTCTAATTTTTTTCTTCTGCCAATTAATAATTCTATTAGGTTTCCCTAACTCAGAGACAGAACACAAGGAAACTTCTCTGGAGGGGAGCTTGTGCTTAAATCTCTCCCATTTTGACATAACAATGAAATGATAACTTTATGACTGTAATGAGGACTGAAGGAGATGGGTGAAAGATCTGGACTGCCTCCTCAGTGGCAAAAACAATTCAGGGGATTCCATAAAAGAGAACTTTGAAGCAATAACACAGGCAAGTCAGAGACTACACATTCCTTTAGAGAAGAGGTGATGCTGAGCCTCAATGACTGAACACAGCTCCCTTACTCAGAAGGTCCTGAAAACAACACTTTTCTCTGCTTTTGTTCTGGAAAATGCCTTTTCAAGCATTTTGCCTTCCCACTGAAAGCACAGCAGTTACCTGATGATTTTCTTCAGGCAGTAGGAGCAGTAGCGATGGCCACACTGTGCCTGGAACGGCCGCCTCAGGATGTTCTTGCAATCTGAGCACAGGTATTTGACCTCCAGTTTAGTTCCCAGGATCTCCTTTGCAAACCCAGGCTGGTTTAGATCCAAAGAACCAGGTGGAGAAGAGTTTGCTGCTGCCATGTGAACGAGAAGTTCTGGCTGTATCTCCAGAGACTGAAAATAAAAGTATTTTCTCAAACTGATTATAACTGCATGGGGGAGATTTGTCATATAAACTGTGTTATTCACAGATTATTAGACTGTCCCCCAACACAAGTAAACACACTGATGTAAACCACACCACCTGCCTGCCTTCACCTCCCAAATATGGGAGGAAACTTGAATTTTAGAACTAAATCCAGAACACAGAGACAGAAGGGACAGACCTAATAAAAGCCCCTGTCCAAGTTGACTGAAACGCAGCCTGTTTAGAGGTATCAAGGCTTCTTGCTCCAAATAAGGTAAAAAACTGTCTTAAAGGTGATGAGAAATAAATATAATAAGCTGAGTTCAACAAAAACCTTTTGGCCACCACAGCCTGCCAATACCTGCTTTCATACTTGCCAGCTGTCAGGAGGGACGAAATTCTGCCCAGAGGCAGCTGGTCCCGGATGTTGCTGGGGGGAAGCTGAGCACACAATGGAGCCCAGATTTAGTGGTGGTGCCCAATCAGGCACAAAGGGTTGTCCAGAGGGACGGAAAATGAGGACATGAGAGGCATAAGCAAATTGGAAAGGAGGAAAAGAATAAAATGCTTTTGTTTTGGCAGCTTATGCATCTCACACCTTCATTCCCTGTGACTACATGCCACAACTACCTAAAACACCCAAGGAGCCCATCCATGGAGTCCCGTGGTTTGGGTGGGAAGGAAGCTTAAAGCTCATCTTATTCCACCCCCTGCCATGGCAGGGACACCTTCCACTGTCCCAGGTTGCTCCAAGCCCTGTCCAACCTCGCCTTGAACACTTCCAGGGATGGGGCAGCCACAGCTTCTCTGGGTACCCCGTGCCAGGGCCTCCCCTCCCTCACAGTCAACAACTGCTTTCCAATATCCCATCTGACCCTGCCCTCTGGCAGTGGGAAGCAGTTCTTCCTTGTCTTGTCATTCTATATCCTTGACCAAAGTCCCTCTCCAGCTGTTCTGGAGCCCCTTCAGGCACTGGAAGGAGCTCTGAGATCTTCCCGGAGCCTTCTCTTCTCCAGGCTGAACACCCCCAGCCTGTCCCCGGGAGGAGCCCCCACGAGCGGAGACACCGCGAACTGGAGAAGAGTCCGGGGCTGCTCCGCTGCTCCCGTGTGGCCCGGGCTCCCCGCAGCCAGGAGGGCTCTCTGCCAGGCNCACCATCACCCACGTCTGCACCCCCAACACCCCTACATCAATCCCCGTCACTACCCTCAACACCCCACCGTCGCACCCAGTTTTACCCCTTGCCACCCCTACTGTTACTCCCCCAGTGTCACCTCCCCGCAGCTCCTCAGTCACTCCCTTACTCCGTCCTCTGTCACTTCTTCCCCAGCACTACTCCTCGCTGACTCCTCACTGTCCCCTGCCATATCCCTGCCTCAGGCGATCCTGCTGGGAATGAAGTCAGACCTCCGAGATGGCCCCACACTCTCTCAGGACTCCTCATCTACCCCCTGGGTTCCCTCATCCATCCCCTGAGCCCACCTCATCCACCTCCTGGGACCTCGTGGATTCCCTCGTCCATCCCAGGGGCTCCCCATCCATCCCCGGGACCCCCTCATGCATCCCCTGCACCTGCTGGAGGGGAACCCAGAGGGACTGTGGTGCTGGGGTCCCATCGGGGACAGCCATCTCCCGCTGAACTCCCCACGTGAGAAGCCCCTGGTCCCTTGGAAACGGCCCGGAGCGAGCCCTGGCACCCTGAGAAATTGTTTTAGAGTCACTTTTGGCCATTTTGGGTACCAGTGCACCCTCTCCTACCTGCGCACAGAGTGCCATGGCCACCTCGTGTCCCTTGGCGCCGGCTCGGGGGACAGGTGGAGGCCAGCGGTCGGGAAGGATGGGTGGTGGCAGGACGGAGACGACAGGACGACGATGACAGGAAAAATGCCGTGTAGGGGAAGCGCGCGGTGCAGCCCGCATTGAGGTCACGGCGAGGTGCTTTTCGCAGGGAAACTTGTTCGGGAAAAGGTCACAGTAGCAGGATTTGTCACCCAGAGTCCCCAGCCTGCCCCTCTAGCCCGGCTCCGGCGCGGAGTCTGCCAGGCTTTACCGCCTGCTGCGCCGGCGGGGCGGGGATGGGCGCGCTCTCACTGCAGGGAATTCACCCGGTGCCGGGGAAGTCCTCGCCATCAGAGCCGGGCGCAGTGACAGAGCAGTGACACAGGGGTCAAGTTGACTCTGCCGGGAGCCTGGTTGCGAAGACGGGGCCGGGGAGAAGCGAATCGAAGTAAAGGACACGGCAGGGCCGTGGGGGGCTCGGGGATACCGAGCCCTTGGCGAGGGGCCAGGTGCTGCTGCTCGGGCACTTATCAGGGCGGAATGCTCCCTGTCAGGGAGCCGGGGACAGTGCATCCCTGCGTGTGGCGTGTGTCAGCACCGGCAATGGCACGGGCACAGCTCCCCTGGGATGGGCACCGCTTCACCCACTGCACTGCGACACCCTTTTTTCCAGCACAGCCACACTAGTCTGGGAACACCGGCATGGAAAATTTGGTGACGTTAGCCAGCGAAGAAAAATCCTGTCTGCGTTTCCTGAAATGACCGTGACCTAGCAACAGTGCCGGGACAGGACGGGCTAGTTCCAAAGGGAGGGAAAACCCGCACCAAATGCTTGCTTGGAATGCCCGCCGCGGGACGGGACCATGGGGATGCTCCCAAATAGCACAGGATGGGACAGAACGCCCTGGAGTTGTTCACGATAGCCGTGGGATGGGATGGGACCACCTGGGGCTGCTCCCAGTCCTGCTGCTGCGACACCCCGGCTCCACTGCACGACCCCAAGAAGAAAGTCCTGCCCCCCGCTAATGTCCCACCTCCAGAACTGCTTTCTCCTGTTGCCTGGGAGCCGGGGCCAGGCGTGTGTTGCGGTAACAGATGACAAATGATAGATGACAAACCCTCGGGCCCACCCGGCACCTGATTTCCGAGCAATGCCCAGATCATCACCGTGACTAGGATACGGCCACTCCTCCTGCGCTTTGTCATGGGAAGACCCCACAAAAACCCGCCCGGGGAGCATTAACTCAGTGCCCTCTCGCTTCAGAAATTACGACAGCAGGAGCAGCTTTTCATGCCTTTACTGCGAAACTTTCTGGGTGATTCTGATGCAGTTTAGGGATTTTCATCGAATCACAGAATATCCACAGCTGTAAGTGACCCACCAGGATCATGNCCCTCTGGCAGTGGGAAGCAGTTCTTCCTTGTCTTGTCATTCTATATCCTTGACCAAAGTCCCTCTCCAGCTGTTCTGGAGCCCCTTCAGGCACTGGAAGGAGCTCTGAGATCTTCCCGGAGCCTTCTCTTCTCCAGGCTGAACACCCCCAGCCTGTCCCCGGGAGGAGCCCCCACGAGCGGAGACACCGCGAACTGGAGAAGAGTCCGGGGCTGCTCCGCTGCTCCCGTGTGGCCCGGGCTCCCCGCAGCCAGGAGGGCTCTCTGCCAGGCCGGGTTCCCGGCGAAGCGAGGCCCAGCACCGCCACTCCCTGAGGGCCCCGCACTCACCGGCCCTCGCTCCGCGCCCTTACCGGAAGCGC
>VXBI01013977.1:365638-385221 GCA_013397375.1 Toxostoma redivivum | reverse complement strand
CCCCCTGTCAGCTCCTGGAGCTCTGGCAGCCTCGGGGCCGTGCCCATTCCCTGGGGAGCCTGGGCAGTGCCCAGCACCCTCTGGGGGAAGAACCTTTCCCTGATCTCCAGCCTGAGCCTCCCTGCTCCAGCTCCAGCCATTCCCTGGATCTTGTTTCTGTCACAGCCAGCAGAGACCGGAGCTGCAGCCTCCGGTGAGGTTTGACCTCAGTATCGCTTTCTCTAGGCTGAACCAAACCAGTGCCCTCAGCCGCTCCTCCCTTGGTCCCTCCGGACCGTCCCCATGCCCGTGTCAGTCCTGTGGACGTTCTTCCTTGCTCCTCGCAGCACGAAGGCCCCACAGCACACCTCTGCCCTGCCCAGCCGGTGCCCGCAGGCACGCCCGATACCAGCGGGCCGGGGGAACCAGCACAGCGAGCCGCCGCACTGCGCATCCTCGACTCGGCTCATCCGGGCAGGGCTATTGGTCAACGGGTCTGACAGCGCCGCAGAACAAACCAATCCTTGCCGGATGCTGGGGAACTGGCAGGGCCAACAGCCAATCTTAGTGCGCACAGGCACGTGCCGTCCGCCCCAGGCTGCCGTGAGTACCAGCCAATCGCATAGCGAGCAAGCTGGTTGGCAGGGCGCTGCGCCTATCGAACGGAACTGCGTCACGCCAGGGCGCTGTTAAACCTACGGCCCAAGCAACAACCCCGGCCCCACCCGCTGCGCTCACGCCTGTCCCCGCCTATGAGCGCCCCTATTTCCTGACGGGCGTGCACCTCGCCCTATCAGCGAGCGCCGAGCGGCCACGCCCCCAAAGGCGGGCACTGGGCGGTGCCCGGCGGCAGGCGCGGCCCGGGCGGGGTCGGAGCGATGGCGGAGAGCGACTGGGACACGGTCACGGTGCTGCGCAAGAAGGGCCCGAGCGCGGCCCAGGCCAAGTCGAAGCAGGTCAGCGGGGGGAGCGGTGGGGGCCGGGTACGGGGCCGGGCAGGCGGCGGGCCTGGGCTCGGCGTGGTTGAGGCCACCGCTCCGAGTAGCGCCGCGCGCCGCGCTCACCGCGCACCTTCGCTCTTTCTCCAGGCGATCTTGGCAGCCCAGCGGCGCGGGGAGGACGTGGAGACCTCCAAGAAGTGTGGGTATCCCGCGGGGTGGGGCCAGTCCGGTTTGGGGCGGCTGCCTGGGATGGGGAGAGGAGGCAGGAGGCGGCACTGCCCGGCTGAGCCAACGATCCCGAACTGGGCCGTAACGCGCAGCCCTGAGAGACGCCGGGATGACGCCTCTGGAGCTGTCCCTTAGCTTCTGGTTATCCAGGGCAGAGCTCTGCCTGATTTCTGCAGAGATCTTGGAAGAGCTTTTATGATCGCAGAACTTAAGCTTCTCGTTTTGGTAGCTTATTTGTCTTGCGAGTTTGAATGGCTGCCGATCTTCCTATGGCGCTGCTCTTGAAAAATTCCTTGTTTCTTTTCCGATGTAATTGCCGGGTTCTCTCACTGTAGGGAGGTGATTCTGATGGTTGGAAATAAATAGAGAGATGATCCTTAAAACTTTATTGGGACACCAAATGTCAGAGACTAATGTGAGAGAAAGGATTCAAACTAGGGCTTAAATACTATATCTAACATGAGAGAAAACAATGTGTTTTTGAAGCTCAGTCTTTCAGCAAAGCCAAGTACAGTTAAACTTTATTTATAAAAGGTGTCAGAAAATTGCTTAAAAGTCACTTACTTGTGCTGCCTATACCTGAGCAAGCGTGACTCAAGTTCAAGTATTGATCCCTCTGTGCTGCAGCACAAATGTGTGTCTGCAGCAAAGTTTGAGCATTAAATCTCCAAGGAAAAGCAAGACTTGCCCTGTCTGAAGTAAAGTTGAGGTGTGAAGTAGGGAAGGGAAGGGCTCTGCATGGCTAGGTGTGCACAGCACCATGAACAGGGCTAAGATAATGTTCCCTGATGGTCAGGATCTGGGTGAGGTCAATGTTGATGTTAGTATGTTGAAATGCTAACAGCTCCCTGGGATCCTGGGCAGCTGAGGGCTTGGGAAAAGTCTTTTGATACTTTTTGGCACAGCTCTGAGCTTTATTTTGTTTGTCCTTGGTTGTTTTTTTATTCTCACTCCGAATGACAGGGGCAGCAGGCCAGAACAAACAACACTTCATTACAAAGAACACAGCCAAGCTTGACCGTGAAACAGAGGAGCTGCACCATGACAGAGTTTCCCTGGAGGTGGGCAAAGTGATCCAGCAGGGCCGGCAGAGCAAGGGCCTCACACAGAAGGACCTGGCCACGGTGAGTGGAGCACCTCCAGGTGAGGGTGGGCACCTTTCCTGTTCCCTCATGGGCAGCTGCAGTGGGATGGTGTCATGGGCTGGAAGTTCGGGGAATACAGCATCTCTGGTGTCTGACGTCCTGGCAGCTTTGTTTGTCTGGGAAAAGTTTTGAGGTTTGTCTTGTGACCTTGAGCCCCAGGTTGGAGGCAGAGCCTGTCTGTGGCTGCTGAGCTGGTGGGAGGCTGCTCCCCGCTTCCTGCAGCAGCTCACACCAACCCAAGAGGTTTGTACCATCTGGGGTGAGCAGTGTTAGCAACTCCCTGTCTGAAGGAACAGCAATCCCTGGTGTTCCTACTCCTCCTGAAAAGAAGGGAGGTCAAAATCTGTCCAGGATGGATGTCACCAGCACTGGGATGCTGCATGGAAATGCTCGTGGGGATGGAGTCAACCTGGGAGCAGCACTTTGTCATTTGTCCTAGCATAATGAGGGGCTGTTCCTTATCTCTGTGAGTCCTGGGGGGCTGCTGCTGAGTGTTGCTGTGTTTGAGACTCATCCTTTCTTTTCAGAAAATCAATGAAAAGCCACAAGTTATCGCTGACTACGAATCAGGACGAGCGATCCCAAATAACCAGGTCATGGGCAAGATCGAAAGAGCCATCGGTGAGTTAAGGGAGACTTCAGAAATATTGCCAGTGTTTGGAGGGTAGGTTTGGGGGAAAGTATTTACCTTTTTCCTGTGAGGAACATTGCTGGCTGGAGTTTTGTTGTGGGTGTGGTGCCATTAAGTCATGTTCGGATAAAACCTGGATCTGCTGACTGAATCAGAACTGGGAGCTCTTGATCTTTGTCTGCACCTTCATGCCTGTGGCTATGCCCTGGGGACCATGCCTGTGTGCTTGCCCCCAAAACCTGTGAGATGCTGAGACCCGTGGAAGCCTGATTGCACTTGTGGAAGGATTTAGTGTTGGTTTTACTCTCCTGGGCTGGTTCAGATCCCATCTGATGGGTTTTTGTTTGAAGTTGGTCTGGTGCTCCTAGAAACTAAAGTAGGATTCTCTTGAACTCTTGTTCTCCTGCTCTCTTTCTGGATGTTCTTCTCCTTGAGGCTGAATTTGGTGAATGATTGAGTGCTGATGGTGGTGGTTTCCTTTGTCTTACTCCAGGCCTCAAGCTGCGTGGAAAGGACATTGGAAAACCGCTGGAAACTGGCCCCAAAGGGAAATGACAACAAAGCCTCGAAATCAGTTTGCTCAGACTGGTCTGGTTCTCCTCAACCACTCTGCATATTGCCAAGCTGAACAAGAGGGTTTCAGACTTGCTTTGGGGGGAAATCTGCTGCATCTGTACCTGCTGTAAAAAGGCAACCTTAAAGAAGCAATTTTCCTGATGTTTGTTTTTCCTTGCTCCTTTTCAGAGATTGAGGATCTAAACCCCAAGAAAAAACCCAAACCCTGCCTCTGATTTGCCAGAAAATATGTGCGTTGTGGTGTTAGCAGCAGCTGATGTTAAGGCACTTAGGGTGGTCTGAAATGTGATGATTTAATTGAAACAATTTGGGGGATGAGTGAGATATATTATATATAAATAATTTGGGAGAGTTGGGGCTTGATCAGAAATGATGACTCAGTCACTGTATCTCAATGAGTTTGGTTTGTTCTTTCCAGCCTGTTTTAAAGAGATCTATAATAAAGTTTGATACCCTTCAGTTGCCATGGAGAGCTGCTGCATGTGACCAGCTGCTAGTAAGTGTTGTGGCTGGGTGTGACTGGAGCTGCACCACCTCTTCCTTCTGGGATTGTAATTAAAGGGACATCTGTGGTGCCTGGGATGAGGGCCAGCACTATCACAGTCTTCCTGGCTGTGTCACCTCTCCCTTGGTCAGGAATGGTGCAGCTTGGCCAGCAGCCTGGGGATGGAATCAGTGCTGTGAAGGTGAGGGGAGGCTGTGGGGATCTGCGGAGCCAGGCAGATGCAGAGACGTCAGGTGAAGCCTGAGCCCTCCTTGCCCCTCCCAAGCTCTCAGCTATGTTGGGCCCTCATTTCTGCAAGCAGGACAGGGCTTTGGACATGACTGAGGCATCACCTAAGGGGGACACAGCTGGGTGAGAGACAGGCTCTGGTCACAGTCTGGGAAAGCAGGATGTCCCCCTAGCTGGACATGGGGGCTGGGGCTAGCAGGATACTGGTGGAGTCCTTGTGCAGGGATTTAACTACACTGTGTGTGGGGCTGGGCTTGGAGTTCACAGTGTGAAGGTGTGAAAGCTGGGGGTGAGGGAGGGGTCCTGGGCTTGTGTGCACTGGGTGCAGGGTGGGGGTCCAGGCCCTGAGCACAGCCTGCACCTCAGGAATATTTTTGGGTTTCCCAGTGACGTTTATCAAGTGCATTCACAAGGTGTGCAGGCAGCAGGTGGGCACCTGTACACCAGAGTGGAAGCTGCCTGCTGCCTTCAGGGGTGCTGAGTGGTGCCCCCCTCTGCTCGCTGCCCGCCCTCCCACCCACCACTCACCCTCCCGAAAACCAGCAGAGGCACCGAGCTTCCTCCCCGTGTGGTCTCTGTGCCCTGGGAGCTCTTGTGCTTTCTCCTGGGTGTCCGTCTGCAGCAACCACTGCTCTTCCCAGCTCAGGGCCAGGACCCAACACTTCAGCCCCCCTTCCATGGCCAGAACCCTGTTTGGATGAGGACAGCCACTGTGGCAACTCCCACTCCTTCCCCTTATCAATACACGGGCACATTGCTGTGTCTTGGAAGCAGAAAGTTCATGTTACAAACAACAACGCTTTTCCCGAGCACTTGGAGGTAGTGATGTGGGTGTGTCCCTGGGCGGGACAGGGTCCCGGGTTGCCGGCTCCCCGGCGCCGGGGGCAGAGAGCAGGCAACTGATGGAGTGCGGGTTCCTGTCGAGGGTGGTCTGCCCGGGGGGCGCAGGCAATTCCTGCTGCTGGCTGCTAATTTCAAGACTCATCCCCTTCCCTTGGAGATATTATGACTTTGTCCTGCAAGGAAAGGTGAGTGGGAATTGGTGACAAACGTGGGGTGTCTGCTGTGAAACACCAGGATTTCTTCCAGGCTGCAGCAAGGACAATCTGTGTGCCAGCCCCCTGTGACCCCAGCAGAGGCACCAAACGCCCAGTGCACCCAGGGGGCTCCACATTTATTGTTGGAGTCCATGCTGGGGCCGGTGGCTCTGCTGCAGATGTCATGGCACCAGATTTGCCCACGGGACCTGCAGCTTCAGCCACCCTGCACTAATTTGAGTGCCGAGTGAGGATGAGCCAGATTTGCCAGACCCCCTTCCCACAAGACTGGGGTGGGAGCACACTCAGCTCTTTCTGGAGCAGCTGCCTGGTGGCAGCAGCACTTTTAGGTCTGTCCTACAGCTCGGGATCACTTTTTTGTCAACAAGGAGATAAGAGGCAGAGCCCTTTGCACCTCTCTGTCGCGTTGGCGGAACGCGGGGTCAGGGAGAACCTGCTGACATTTGCTGAGCTTTTAGGAAAACGCTGTTTTGGCACAGCTGGGGTAATCAGGGAAGTCTTTCACCCTGTCCTTACATCCCGGAAGGTGATGTTGTCGAAGCCCTGGGGACTGTTGCTCTCTGTCGGTGTCCTGCTCGGTGCCCCTCGCTGTTTCAGGCAGTACCAGCCCCCAGCAGCCACCAGCCCCACGATGAGGAGAGCCAGGAGCAGACTGAGCATTATCTCCGCCACAAAGTTGCCCGAGGCTTTCTCTGCAGGGGGAGGAAATGCTATCAGACTCTACCCACTGGCCAGAGAGCTGCCTCCTGCCTCAGCCCCGCACCCTGGGCAGCTCTGGGTTGACCTTTCATAGCCAGAACTGCCACCCCCCCTCCCCCCCGCACCTTCCACTGGGCTCTCCAGGCTGGAATGGCAGCCCACCCCGGCGCTGTACATGATGTCATCCAGTGCCACTGTCCCCTCCATCGGCCACCTCCGTGTGGTGATCTCAAAGCTCATCTGCGGGGGAAGGTGGGGTCTGAAGCGCTGATGCACCCCCGGAGACACCCTGCACCCCAGGCTGGCCCCACTTACCTGGAACTCACTGGGGCTCTGCACCGGCACCACGGCGCCCTGCCAGCCCCGGCTGCGGTGCCCTGCCACGCTCCACACCGTGCGCTGCCCCGCCGCGCCCTGCAGCGTCACCCGCAGCTCCCCGCTGGCTGCAAGGAGGGGGCACAGGCGTCCTGGCATTACCAGCTGCCCCGAGCCCACAAGAGCCACCGAGCCCTCCCAGCCATGCCATTCTCTGCTGGGATGGAAGCACCCAGAAGGAATGGGCCATTGCCACTGCCCAGCTGGAACTGAAGCAGTGTCCATGGTCCACGGGTGGGGAAGACTAAGGCCCCCACTCTCATAGATGAGACCCAGGGATGGGACCTCCTCCCTGCTCTTGCAGTGCTCACAGAGGTGCTCCGGGATGTCCATGTGGTACCAGAAGCGCAAACAGGAGTCGGTGGCCGCGGGTAGGGGTGGGCTCTCCAGCAGGGCACTGGTGCCCCTGGCACCCAGCACACTGGTGTCGAAGTGCATGTAGTGACCTGGGCAGGCAGGGACAGAACGCAGCATGTCCCCCAGTCCTGCACCCATTTGTCCCACCCTGCTTGTCCCCCTCTTCCCCAAAATACCCAGAGTGATGCCTAGAGGATGACACAAACCAGCCCTGCACCTCAGCACCTTTGGGGCTGAGCTGCCCCTCCCAGGCAAAAAGGGGACAGAAGTGTTGCGAAGCCAGGCCTCACAGGGTGTACTGGACTGACCCCATCCATCCCCAGCTCTTCTTCCTCGTTCTGGCCATGCCAGGCTGCCTGGGCAGGGTGTTTCCTACCATTCCTCGTGCCCAGGGTGTGATCCTGCTCAGGGCCAGGGTACTTGGCCAAGGTGATCCCGCTCTTCCAGCCCCAGGCAAAGCTGTGCAAGCGGGGATCCAAGGGGCTGCTCCAGCCACAGGTGTCCTGCTCGAAGTCACAGGATGCTGGGAGGAAAGCAGGGCTGTGAGACACCCAGTGCTACCTAGCAGGAGATTGGGTACCTGGGTGGTGCACACCCCCAGCTTTGGGCCAGGCCAAGCTGTCCTCATCCCCATGGCTTATATGCCCTCACAGGATGTCTCATCCTCCCCCTCTGACCCACAGTGCCCTGTGGGATCAGGTCGCACCTGGCTCAGGGCAGGATCCATCTGACACGTGCAGGTCGTCCAGTGCGATGTATCCATGGTCACCCCCAGCTCCCACTGCCTCAAACATCACCTAGGCAGGGTGACATGCTGAAGCTGGCAGCCTCCATGCACCTCCTCATCACCTCCAGCTGCCCCCAGCACCCTCCCCTGTCTCACCTGCCAGTCGCCATCAGGCTGGATGGTTATTTGGCTGTGGTGCCAGTTGCTCCCTTCCATGGTGCTCATGCTCAGAACCTTCCTCCTCACCCTGCTCTGCTCTACGAACACCCTGAGGGAGCCTGCCCAAGGCACCCAACATGGAGGAGGCGTCCAGGGCTGTGCCGTATGGGGTCCTCACCCATCTGGAGGTACCCCCACGGGTCTCAGCACAGGTTGTACCCACCTGGGGTGCCAGTGCTCAGCTGGTACCAGAAGGCCAGGCACTGGGCAGACACAGAGGGCTGGTAGGGTTGGGAGGTGAGGGCAGCCGTGTGCCCCGCAGGCAGGGCAACCCTGCCCGTGTTCACCACCATGTAATGGCCTGGAGGAGAGAAGCCCCTGTGCTGTAACCCCTGCCCAGCCCTGCTGGGGAGCACTAGGGAACAACTGCGGCTGGGTTTCCCCCCCCCCAGGTCAAGGAGTCTCCCCAGCTTGGGAACCTCCCCAGGATTAGGGAGCCCTGGGGCTGGGAGCCTTTTTGTTTGGGGAGTTCCAGGGTTGGGAAGCCCTGTGCAGTATTACCTTCTGCTCATCCTGGGGAGGGCAGGGAGGGACACAGGGAGAGCAGGCAGGGCTGGTGTGGGGTACAGACAGGACACTCAGAGCAGGGAGGGGGGACACTCAGTGCAGCAGGGAAGCAAGAGAGCTGCCATAGCCCTGTACCTGCGGCAGTGCCGGTGGTGTGGTCGGCCACAGGGCCTGCAGTGGTGCCAGTGCCATTGCTCTGTCGCTGCCAGGTGCCCTTTCCGCTGGCTGCCAGCCCACAGCTCTCCACCTCGAAGGTGCAGGAGAGCTCGGCCCCACAGGGTCCTGCTGTCTGCGTGATGTCATCCAGCCCCACATCCCCCAGGAAACCATCATGCAGCACCTCGAAAGCCACCTGCTCCCAGGCAGTGGTGTCAGACACCCTGTTCCTTGCTGGGGCCAGGGACATGGGAGGGCCTGGTCCTCACCTGGTACCTCTGCTGGCCCGTGGTGGGCAGTGTTGCCCATGCCCGGTGCCAGATGCTGCCCTGGGTTCCTCGGTGGGTCCACAGCATCACCTCCTCCCCTCCCTCCAGCCATAGCTTGAGGTTCAGGGTACCTGGGCAGAGAGGGGCATGGGGGCAGCCATCCCGCAGCCCTTGGGGATCCCACTGTCTTCAGAGTGGAGCCGGGCTTGGGCAGCCTGGGAGGATGCCATGGGGCACATACCGATCTGTGGGCCGGCCAGGCGGTACCAGAAGGAGAGACAGCGTGGGGCAGTGGCCGGCTCCTGGAGGGAGGTGAGGAGCTGGGCCCGCTGCCCATGGCTCCATGGCACAGAGGGGTCCACAGACAAGAAGTAGCCTGAATGTTGGGGGCAGCCAGGGTGGAGGGGTCATGGTGTGAATGTTTTGTATCACCCACAGCCCAGATCTACGTGCTCCCAGGTTGCCCTAGGTGAGCTTGCTCTGTAGGCATGGGGCTTCTGGATGTGCACAGGGCATGTCTTGGCCCTGGGGACTGAAGGCTATGGGATGCCCTGGGCTCCTGGGTTCTCCCAAACAGCAACCAGCCCCTTACCCGAGCCAGTGGTGTGGTCAGAGCCCTGTCCCTGCCCTGTGCTGTAGACCCATTTGAAGTCACTGGATAGATCCTGGTACCAGCCACACATGCCCGTCTCAAAGTTGCAGGACAGCTCTGGCCAGAGAGAGGTGACAGTGTGGAGGTGGAAAGGGGTAAGGCATCACAAAAGCAAAAGGGTCCCCCAAATGTCCCTTTCCCCCTGTCCCACTCCCCAGGTTTCACCCCATGCAGGGGTCCCAGGCCAAGGCAGGATATGTGCTTGGCCCCGGCCCTTGGTCTTCTGCACCATGGTCTTGCTCTTGGACAGAGTGACAGCTACCAGGCAGCCCCCATGGAAAGGATCTGCGGCTACCCTCCCTGCCCACACCCCTGGCCATACCCGCAGCTCTGGGTAACACCATGTTGAGGTAGCACTGCTCGAATGTCACATTGTCAACACCAACACTCTCCGAGCCCTGGAGATCCACCAGTGCCAGCAGCTCAACCTGGGGGCAGCAGCCATGAGCCCGGAGTGCCTGTCAGTACTGGTAGTGTCCCGAAAGCCCCCCCAGGCTGGTCCCTGTGCATCCAGCACACCTGGAAGGGACGGCTTCTTTCTCCCAGTGGGACACGGACACGACCCCTAGTTGTGCTGCCACGACCTTGTGTCTGCCAGGCCAGCTGGGTGGTGCCAGTGATGTGATCTGTGACACTGATTGCAAGGAAGCCTGGAACAAGAGGTGGTGCAGAGGCTGTGGGCACCCAAAACCCCTGGCCACCCTGTGGGAGCCCTCCATGGCATCAGCCCATGTTCACAGGGTGCAGGGACACAGACACCTCAGCTCCAAGATGATGTGATGGGGCAAAGCAGGGTTGGGAGAGGCAGCAAAGGCAGTTGGGCATGGGGGGTCTGGGGGCAGGAAGCAGGCAGGGCACCCTGGGGGTGAGCAGGAGGTTACCCTGGGTGTCACTGTGGATGTGGTAGCTCATCTCCATGGTGCAGGCAGGGCCAGATGGGCCCAGCGGAGGTGTTCGTGCCCTCGCAGGACCCACCATCTGTCCTTCTCCTGTCTGGAGGGCCAGGAAAGTCCCTGGGCACAGAAACACTCTGTGAGGTGAGGACTGGAGTCCCACATCGCTGGTAGCACCCCCAGGCCAGCATCGTGCCTGGGCATCATCCCCCATTGTGCAGTGGCATCTGCTGGGGGTCCCTGCTCTGGGGGCTTCTGTGGTGCTGAGCACTAAAGAGCATTGTCTGGGGGGTGAGAACAGCCTTACCTGTGAGGAAGCTATCAGATTCAGTGACCTTCTCCAGACCCCAGCGCAGCCGCCCCACACTGACATCGTGCCAGCCCGCAGCCCCTGACTCAAAGGTTGTTGTCCCTGCAAAGTTAAAGAATCCCAGGATCCCAGACTGGTTTGGGTTGGAAGGACCTTAAAGATCATCTCATTTCACCCTTCTGCCATGGGCAGGGACACCTCCCACTCTCCCAGGGTGCTCCATGCCCTGTCCAACCAGCCTTGGACACTTCCAGGAATCCAGGGGCAGCCACAGTTTCTCTAGGAAACCCAAAACTCCAGGTTGTCTTGCTAGCCATTGTAATCCCAGGGGCTGTGCAGGAAATCACGTGCCCCAGCCATACAAGTCTGGGGGTGCCTGGTCCCCTCCACTGCTGGGATACTGGTGCAGCTGCCTGCCTTGGCTCTCACCACAGCGCTTCTCGTCGGAGCCATCAGCACACGTGTCAGCGAAGTCGCAGGCCAGCTCTGCAGCAATGCAGTCCCCACTGTCACAGGCCATCTCATCTGCTGTGCAGGGGCTGGCACCTGCCTGGCTCGGCAGCATGACCACAGGCTCCTCTGATGGTGAAACACCCCAGGATGGAGAGCAATGGTGAAAGGGCCCAGCAAGAGCATCAGTGTCAGTCCTTCAAACCACTGTCCCCTGTCCCCAAGCATCTCCCTGACTCTCCATTTCCCCCATCTCATCCCGTCCCAGCCCAGCCTCGTTGCCACCACCTGAAGGGACCCAGGGCCTAGTAAGAGCTGCTTATGTGACACATTTTGACACAGAAGATGGAGTGTCACAGCCACAGGACAAAGATACCAGCACCCCAGGGCAAGTGTTTGCTGTGCTGTACCCAGGATGATCCCTGTGATGAGCAGAGGGACAGGCAGACCATGTCAGGGTCCTTTACATGGTGCCATGGGCACAAGACACCTGGGGCAGCTGCCCACACTGAAGCAGAGTGAGGGACACTGCCCACCAGCTCACCCTGCTCCTTCACACAGCCCTGAGACAGGATCAGGTCATCGATGGCCACGGTTCCCCCGCTGCCAGCCACCCCCTCAATCAGCACCTGCAGGAAAGCACCATGTCAGCAACATCAGTAAGGGGTCCTGCACAATTTTGGGGGGATTAGGGTGACACCAGGGAGCCATGGGACGGGGGGAGCCAGAACCTGTCATGGACTGACACACATTCTCCCCAGGAAGGGACTCAGTGAGAGCAGGGGCAATGCTGTGGCTGACAGGGGTGCACAGCATGGGCTAGTATGGCCACGGTGGGCTTGGGGGCTGGTGCTGCCCCTGTACACAGCTGCGGTCCCTGAACCCGGGGGCTCCCCCCAGCACAGCACCAGCCCACCTTGAAGGGGTCCGTCAAGTTGAAGTCCACTCTCTCCCGGACCCAGCAGCTGCCCAGGTCTCCTGTCCTCTCCCTCATCAGGTGCTTGGTAAAGTTGGTCACGTAGGAGATGCTGAGTTTGCTGGTGGCTGAGCCATGGAGGTGGCAATACAACACGAGCTGGGAATGGGGAGGAGGATTAGCCCTCAGGGCAGGGGCGCACAGCCCCCTGCATCCCACAGAGGGCTGTGAGGAGCTCAGAGCTCACAGTGGGCATCAGAGATGTCACCAAACCACCCCCAAAAACCTGATGCCCATCCCCAGCAAGGGCCAACCACAGCCTCAGGCCCACATGAGGGTCCCCAGAACTGGGAACCCCATCTCCTGTCACGACCATGCCCACATTAGCTGTGACATGAGGTCCCAGCTGTGACTCACAGAACAGGAGTTGGTGGCTTGGAAGGTGGGGCTGCTGAGTTGAGCTGTGCCACCAGCCTGTGCAGTGGGGCCACTGCCCACGTGGAGGAAAAAACCTGCAGGAGATGCTGGGGCTGAGTGGAGCCAGGCAGATGTGTGGGTGCAGGACACCACTGTCCTGGCACAGCCTTGAGCAGAGCCCAGGTGTGTGTCACCCCAGGGCACGTCCACCTGCAGTGGGGCTCTGCTGGGGCACTGATGCCTCACCACATACCAGCCCTGCTGTTGTTGCTGTGGTCCCGAGTGGGAATGCCGTAGGAGGTGCCCAGGTTCAGGCTTGTGTTCCTGCCCCACACTGGTGACCCAGCCACCTCCTCCCAGCCACAGAGATCGTGGTCAAAGGAGCAGTGGGTGAAGTTCTCTGTGAATGGAAGGGACAGCAGTGACCCAGAGACTGACGTCACAGCCGTCTCTTGGACATGTAGGTCCCTGCAAGGGGCTGGGCTGATGCCACCCCTCTGCAAACCCTCAGGGTCATTTTGCCCTCCCAGCATGGGGCAGAACTGGGGAGATCCCTGCCAGCCCACAGCACAGCTTTGCCCCACCAAGGCAGACCCTCAGCCCACCCGCAGACTCCTCCCCGGGGCCAGGGGGACTCACTGCACTGCTCCGCGTCCTCGTCCGAGCTGTCCCCGCAGTCATCGGTGCCGTCGCAGAAACGATGCTGTGCTAGACAGAAGCTGCGGCGGCAGCGGCTCTCCTGGGCCTCACAGACCTGCTGCTTGACCTCTGGGGCGGGGGGACACAGATCAGCGAGTGGCTAGTCCCACTGTGAGCACTCCCAGTGAGCACTCCCACATTGTTCCCTGGGGTGGCTCAACAGACAAGTTTTCACTGCCCACCTCATGCTCTGGCCAGGGCACCGTGGCCCAAGACAAAGCGAGCAATGGGAGAGCTCCCCTGGGTTTTGTACCCCACCCAGTTCACCCAACATCCCAGCTTGCATCCCAGCAGATGTGGGACTCACCTGATAAGCCACAGTTCCAGAACATGATGTCATCGAGTGCCACCTCTGCCCCACAGGTGGATGGTTGTGTAAGGGAGAAGATGAGCTGTGATGGGAGGATGAGGATGGCATGAGCTGCCCAGGCTGGGTCTCAGAACATTGCCCAGCTCCTCTGGTCCCAGCTTATGGGGACAGTACCTGGGTACAGTAACACTGTCTCACCTGGAACTGCTCCGTGATCCGGCCAGGGTAGGCAACCAGCTGATGCCAGCCCTCACTGCTGCGCTCGGGGCTCTGCCACAGTTCCACTACCTCATCCTTGAGAGCCACAGCCAAGCGCAGCACTGGCTGCTCTGTCTGGTTCAGTCCTGAGGGAAGCCCCAAAGTGCCCTTGGTACAGGGCATCCTGGGGTACCCAAAGGAACAAATGGAGCCCTGCCAGCTCTGGGGGCTGGACCTGGGACCCCCAGGTCCCACCAGCTCTGTGTGTGGAGTGTCAAGAGGCAAACAGGATGGCAAGGTGCTGGTGGCTCTGTCCCTGCCATAGGGGCAGATGACCCCATCCTTCCCCACTGCCTCCCATCCTCACTGCCCAGTAGCTGATGCTGCCTGTGCCCACCTTGGGTGCTCTCACAGCTCCCTGAGAGGTGATACCAGGTTCTGATCTCACATGTGGCAGCTGCTTCCCGCATCTCAGGTGACCTGAGCCAGGCCGTGGCCACGGTCTTTGCTGGGGGAGATGTGGTCACCAAGAACCAACCTGGGAAGGGAGAAAGAAGAGTGAGGGCTGCAGCCCCATGGTGTGGCACCGGAGCTGTGCCAGCACTACTCCTGCACCTCCATGTGTCTGCTCTGTCCCCTGCACCCTACAAAGATGAGCGTTCTGGCATCCCGTCTCTGGGGC
Source organism: Toxostoma redivivum (assembly GCA_013397375.1). NCBI lineage: Eukaryota > Metazoa > Chordata > Aves > Passeriformes > Mimidae > Toxostoma > Toxostoma redivivum. Next base: position 371,094 of record VXBI01013977.1, on the reverse strand, counting down.
ACCCATAGCCCAGTGGAGTGGTGACCAGAGCCTGCTCACTAAGCAGCTCCCACTTACCCAGGTCAGTACCCACGGTGTGGTCTGAATGAGGGCCCATGCCCCACGTGGCCAGGCTGGCCCGGCCTCGCACCCATCCATATGTCGAAGTGCCCACGTCCTGCCAGCCACAGTCACTGTCCTCGAAGTCACAAGTGAAGGGGGTGCCCAGCACTGCTGAGCCCCGTAGGTACCCTGAGGGTGGGCAGATGAGGGGTCAAGGCAGGTTTGGGGCCACCCAGGGGACCTGTGGCCAGCCCAGGGGACCTGCACACAGCCTGGGATCCTGCACCCACCTGGCAGACTCACCAGCACCCAGGCAACCTCTATTCACCCTGGACACCCGCAAAAGGGACTTCTCCTTACCCCGTGGATCTGCAGCTACTCTGGGAGCCTGTATCCATCCTGGGGGATCTTGCATCCACCCTGGACACCAGCATCACCCCAGAGACCCGCACCCACAACACCCCCCCACCACACAGCCTGCTCTCACCCCCGGAGCAGGGCCTGAGGGTGGGTCTGGGGAGTCTGGGCACTCACCGCACTGGTTCTCATCCGAGCAGTCGCTGCAGTCACAGATGAAGTTGCAGAGCTGCTCAGCCGCGCTGCTGCAGCTGTTGACGATCACGGACCCGCTGGGGAGGACGGCTCCGACTATGGGAGAGACAATGGGGCTGAAAACCCCGCAGGGAACTAGGCATGGTGCCCGCAACAGGTGACGGAGGGCACGCGTGACCTGCAAGTGACATTTGCCTGGGCAACTCGGTTTGGGAGCCTGCTGGGGCAGGTGCTGAGCTCTCAGTGGTATCTGCCTCTGCACGACCCCCTCCCGCACCCGTCACTCCACATCTCTCACACTACCACCTCCCACCATCAAGCCTGGGGTGCCACAGCCTGCCGGGGCACTAACTCGGCTCTGTCGCACCCGTGCTTCGAGACCCAGCCACCTTTTTGGAAGAAACAGGAAAATCTGGGCGTTTTCTGTCCCACGCCGAACAAAGCCATTGGTGATCCCCAGCCCGGTGCGGGGGACGCCGGAACCCTCTCACCCTGGGAACTCCGGGCTGACTTCACCAGCAGAGCAAGCGGGCTGGGCTACACCTGCCCCGGCCCCCAGTGCTGGGGCAAACTGCCGGAGGACTAGAGTGGAACAGCCAGCACGGAGACCCCTTTCCTCCAGCGACACAACCCCCGCCCATGTCGGCAGAGCTCACCCAGAAGCACCAGGAGGACCAGCATCGCCTGCCCGCCTGCAGCCATCCCGGTCACCGCGACGGTAAAACGGACCTGAGAGAGGCCACAGCGTGAGCCCCGGGTTGGAATGTGCTCCCCAGGACCTGCCTGCGTTGGACTTCAGCCCCGCTGTTATCGGCTCCCTGGCCGGGCAGCGGGTTTATGGCCGGGACAGCGCAGCGCGATCCTATCAGCAGCACTGCCGGCACCACAGCAGCGAGCTGGAGCCAGGTGCCCCAGGGAGCCCTTCGGCTTTTCCCCACTGAACCTCTCCTCTTCAGCCCGTTTTCCACCCAGAACGAGACGGTGGGTGCCACTCTGACTGGCACGGAGCACAGCTCGGTGGAATGCACCGGCTTGGTGAAGGATGAGGACACTTGCTGCTGAGCCAGGGATGCTGCCAGCCCTGTGGGGGAAGCCGGCACCTCTACTAGGGACATGGGGACTCTGCCAGTCCCTGTGCACAAAGAGAGTGGGAGAGACTTTGGGAGCAGGGTTGGCAGTGGGCTGCACTCTGGCCAAAGAGAACAGCTGAGCTGGGAGTCAGCAATATCTCCAATATTCCATTTTACCCTGCCCTCTGGCAGTGGGAGCCACTCTTGTCTTGTCACTCCAAGCTCTTGTCCAAAGTCTCTCTCTAGCTCTCCCAGAGCCCCTTTAGGCACTGGAAGGGGCTCTAAGGGCCCCCTGGAGCCTGGGGATCCCAAGATGCCATAGGGAGGAGCCAGCCTTCACCCTGCCTGTTCCACTCCAGCTGGCAGGAGCATCTCAGAACCCAGCTCATGACTGCCGCAGGGTGAGGGGGCACAGCTCCATGGCTACAATCAAGTCATTCCTGGCACAGCTCCAGCAAGGGCTGATGAGCCTGGAAGAAGCACAGCTTGGTGGCAAGAGCCTCACAGATCACTACCAGTTGCCTGGCAATGGCAACTACTGACCCCACTGGTTTCCCTACCTGGGCAGGGCAAGCAGGGGCTGCTACGTCACAGGATCCCTCTCACCTCTGCTGGCGCAGCCTCCGTGCCCAGAGAGGGGCCCTGTTGAGCAGATCCTCCCATTGAGCCGATGGCCTTGGAAGGCAGATTGCAGAGAGATTGCATCAGAGGCAGTAAAACGCAGGCTCAGCTCCTTCTCCCAGTGCCAGCCAGACCCAGTGGGAACCAGCAGCCCCACATCCCCCAGCCCAGGCATGCTGGAGAGCAGGAGCCTTGCCCAGGAACCTGGCAACACCAAGCCCACCACAGGCCTATGCCATGGCCACTGGCAAAGTAGCCACTGACCTCCTGGGTGCCATGGACAGAACCTCTCTCACAGATCTGATCCCTCCCCTTTGCACTGGGGATGTTGGTGCTCCCAGTGTGAGATTTGGGCATACTGGAACAGATTGAGCCAGGGGCAGTGATGATGACCACAGGATAGTACAGAATGGAAGATGCAAAGGGAGGTCACTCCATCCCACCCCTCTGCTCCACAAGAGTTCCCTGGAAGATGTGCCCAGATGGTTTTTGAGTATCCCCACAGGAGATTTCCTGATCATGATGACGGGACTGGACTTCCCACAAAGAGAGGCTGAGCTGGACATGCCCATCTTGGAGAAGGTATAGGGGGATGTCACCCAAGTAAGCCGTGGCAGGAGGGTGCTGGGAGCCAACCCCTTGAGTGGGAAGTGTCCCAGAAAGGACTGAGATAACATTTGTAAGAACAGCAGATGCCACTTAAAGAAAAATCCTGTGAGGGCTGTCAAAACCAGAGCAGGCTCCCAAGCTGCTAGGAGGTTCAAGTTGGAGATTCTCAAATCCCACCTGGTCATAGCTCCCAGCAGCCTAATTCTAAAACAGAATCATGGAATTCCCTGTGTTGGGACCCACAAGGACTACTGAGTCCAACTCCTGAGCCTGCACAGCGCATCCCAGCAATCCCACCATGATGGACCCACTGGAGCTGGCTCTGCTAGGCCAGTGGATGGACAGGACATCCCAGATGTGCCTCCAAGCTCCATGATCCAGTGACTTGCAGGTTTGCAACTGACTCCATGTGACTTCTGGGTAACATTTCCCCCAGCACAGGGGAGGATCTCACCTTGCAGGATGGAAGACAAGGCACAGCACACCAATGTTTTTGCCTATGAAACTCATCCCCCCCACATTGTGAGCTTCTTTTGGAGTTTGGGCATAGGCTGAGCTTTGGACACAGGGCACAGGCTGAGCTTCTACAGGTTGAGCTGACCCTGCATGGCTCTGGACACAGAGGAAGGAGCCCACATCCCTGAAGGCACGAGGTGCAGGCAGCAGCAGGATTATGGCCAGGCAGGAGCTAGGAACATGCAGGGTCAGAGCCTGACAAGGAAATGGGGCTGCGACTGGGCTGGGAGGTTCCTCCAGCCCCAGCCTCACGTGGGACAGTGACTGAACCAACCCAGCCTGCTCATCTCCCTGGATATCTCCAGCTACTGAAGCCTCCAGCAGCTTTTCCCAGTCTCCCCCTACCGCTCCTCACCGGAAACACAAGCAGGGAGAATTCCTGGGAAATTGTGAGGAAAGGAGCTGGTCCTGGGTGACCGGAGGGATGAAGTCAGGGAGGATGCTCTTCCTGAAGATGTGAACATCTGCTAGAGTGGGAATGGGCATGGTCTTCCTAACCACGTTCCCAGGCAGCTCAGGAGATAGGGCTCATCTCTCCCCCAGGTCTACCCTGCCTTTCCCTCCCCCAGGCCTGGGCATTGCTTTCCTCTCTCCTGTCTCAGCCCTTTCCAAAGCAAATTCCGATCCACCTCCTGCTGTTCCCACCCCACTCTGCCTGCTCCCATGTCAGGCCCTGCTCAAGGGACGGAAAACCTGGGAGGGTTCCTTCCACTGTCAACAGGCACAAGCCAGAGCTGGGAAGGAACAGCCGAGCTATGAGCATGGCCACCAGAGCAGCTGTGCTCCCCCAATGACTTTAATTCTCACAGATACATGTGGCACCAGGATGCCGGGGCAGAGCAACCACTGGCTTCACCAGCTCTGCCATGCCAGGGAGTTGGGAGCACCCCACACAGGAACAGTCTGGTGATGGTGGAGAACGGGTCAGTTCAACACAGAGGAAAATCAGGAGAGCCTGGAGCACCGCCGAGCATGGGGAGCCTGCTGCCACCACCCTGGCGCTGTGTACATCTGTGCCAGCTCTGGGCTGGCAGCACAGACAGAGGAGTCAGTACCCTTCATCCGCCCAGGTGATCTCATAGTCGGGATACTCGGCCTTCAGCTTCTCTGTGGTCACAGCGTGGTCAGCTCGTCCAAAGCCCTGCATAGGAAAGAGGGTTCCTAAGGAGAGCTGGTGGGTGACCACTTGCAGGAAGCCCGGCAAATCCCCAGGGCAGCTCTGGCAGACCCCAGCAGCAGAGAAGCTGCAGAGCCTGTGCCAACCCTGTCTGACTCTAGCTGAGGTTGGTGTAGCACCCTGGCAAGATGACAGTGCCACCCTGAAGGTGAAAAAACTGTGTACACTGTGGCCTGGGGACCACCACCCTGCCCTAGTCCCAGCTGGGCTCTGCACTCAGCACCCAGCACAGCTGGTGGTGCAACACAGCTCTGGGGTCAGCATCCAGGGACCCACCACACCAATGATGTCCCCGAGGGTGTCTCCAGTCACCCTTACGAGGCTCTTACAGCACCTGACACTCCTGCAGGAACCCCCTCAGGACACACAAAGTGGGGACACAGTTCTTGTACAGCCTAATTCCCCCCCTGGCAGCACCTAGCGCTAGGTACAGCCACTGCGGGAAACCCGGGGGCTCTGGGTGTGCGGCAGCCCCACAGGCAGGTGCTGGGGGGGTTCATGGGGTGACCCCACTCTGGCCAAGCACCGGTCACTCGAAAGGGCTCTGCGAAGTCTTCCCTCCCTGGGGCACTCGGGAGAACTCCCAGGAGCCTCGGGAGCGCCGCCCCGCTCACCCCTTCCACCCCCGAGGGGATGCGGTGTCAACTCCGCCGCCGTCAGCGGGACCCACACCGCGAAGGGAGATGCTGCGTCCCCGCGTGGGTCCCCCCGGCTTCAGCTTACCACCGAGTACCCGTAGACATGGATCTTCCTCTCTTCGGGCCGGTGGGAGAGGCGGCCGCCGCCCAGGCACTCGCAGCTCAGGCCGTACCGCGCCAGCTCCTCCGCGGTGCGCTCGAACAAGTCGGCTGCAGGGAGGGAGCGGAGGG
>VXBI01013977.1:329272-355082 GCA_013397375.1 Toxostoma redivivum | reverse complement strand
CCCCGCACTTCTCAGCACTTCCATGTTCCTCTCTGCAGGACACAGGGTTCCGGCTGCTAGTCCAGCCGCTCCTGCTGCCCCCGGCTTCCTGCCCCCGCGGTCCCCGCCGTGCTGCTCCATCTGGTCCCGCCTGCTGCCAACCCCGCGCCAGCCAGCCCCGAGCACCGCCGATGTGGCCGCTGGTGAACGCCGGAGTACCGGGCAGGCTCCACATCCCCCGTGGGTGTAATCACCCGAACGATGCAAGAGCCCATCCCTGTGGAATGCAGAGAGTCCCGGCGTGGAGGAGTATGCTGCCCTTACGGCATCCCCTGCAGTGCCACCCTCTGTCCCTCTGTCCATGCAGCTGTGGCCCTGGGTGACACCTGCATGTGTTGAGGTCACCTGTCCGGAGCTCTGGGCTTTGGAGAAGCCACACGTCTGAAATCAGGGAACAAACGGGCTGGACCATGTCCTCCAAGCCCCATGGCAGGGGAGAGTGGCACCATCTGCCCCCTGTGTGAGCCTGCTATTCCAGGCTGGAAATGGCTTAGGGATCCAACTGGACCGTGGGCAGGTCTCCATGCACCGGAGATGGCAGTGCCATGTCATGGGCTTAGGGCAATAGGCGGCTCCTCCTCCTCCTCCTCCTCCTCCTCCTCCCTATGGCAGAGGAGAAGACCCCCCTCGAGGAGGTTGGAGCTGAGGCCTGCGCTTGTGCTGGATGCTCAGAGCTGTCACCTGCTCTGGGCACCGAGCTGTGCTGCTGCTTTGGGCTGTGACACCTCGGCTTCCCAGTCTGCGGCACTCAGGCAGGGGAGGCAACTCCTGCCCCATGGGAACTGAGAAGGGGTGAGTGGGTGGGCTGGGGGTCTGCCCCTGAGCTTGTGCCCACCACCCACAGGGGTGACAGCCCCTCAGATGTAGAGGACGCCCTTGGCACAGGGACTCAGCAGGTTGGGATGGAACTGTCCCCTATCCCTGTGTAGAGGACAGAGGTGTTGGGCCCCTGCCATGGCTCTGCAGGTCCAGGCTTGTCCCTGGACGAGCTGCCGGGGCCCCTGTTCTGCTGCGGGAACATGTGAGTGGCCAGAGTGATCCCACAAGTCTGGCTCCTGCAATCCTACAAGGAAAAGGCCAGTCTGGTGCCTGTCCTCAGGCAGGAGCAGTTCCTGTCCCTTTGTCCGGGCTGCCCCACTGTGGCTTGCTGTCAAGGCCAGGAGCAGACAGTCTGGGCCAGTGTGGTGGCAAATCCCCCTTTCTGTGGGCTTCTGCCTCCTCGGTGCTGAGTCTCCCCTAGACCCACCGGGAGCAGAGCCACAATGTTCACTGTGTCCCTGTGACTCATTTTTCCCACCAGCCCTTGACAGTGTGTACCTGTCTGACGTGAATGCAGGTGACAGTTCTGCTGGGCCTCATCCAAAGGGGAAACTGAGGCACAGAGGAACAACATGCCCAGAGGTCACCCTGGAGGTCTGTGGTGACTCTGGACACTTGGTGAGATCCAAAGCAGAGCAGATTTCATCCTAGGAGAGACATGGGAGGGGGTCACACCTACCCTACACAGCTGCAAAGCTGGGGGGATGGGGGGGGAGTTGGAGAACCCCAACCCTCCCCAAAGACTGATTCATTGAGGCCACGCTGAGAGCTCACTCTGAGATTTGACACTAACCTGGCACAGGATATTGGATCCCCTGATCCAGCCCCATTGTGTCCTTTGGTGCAGCTCAGAGCAGGAAGGGGCCACCCAACACAGGAGCCCCTCATGCCTGCCCTGGAGATGCTGACCCTGGTGGAGCCAGGCATGGCAGCAGAGGCCAGTTCCCAAACCTGCTGGGCTGGAGATTCTCTTGGCCCAGCCCTCATGTCACACCAGGAACTCGGATTTGTGGAGGCAGAGCAGCAAGGTCAGGGACAGGGGAGACTGGTGGGGACCACAGGGACGTAAGTAGGGGAGCACAGCTCTGACTGGGCCAGCACGGAGCAGTTTTGAAGCATTAGAAGGACCTTTCTGGGCATTTGCAAAACACTGCCAGGAGGGCCAGAGGCTCACCAGGAGGCAGGTATGGGCAGGAGCAGGTGGGCAGCAAGAGGAGGCCTTCACAAAAAGGGTTTTCTCCAAGATGCCTGTGGCAGCAGGCACGGAGGCCATCCCAACACTAAGGCAAGCCATGGCACCAGCTGTCCCTGGGCAGGTTGACCTGTCACCTCTGTGTGACAGCTGTGGAGGGACAGAGGATAAGACCTCAGGCAGGAGGGGCTGACAGAACAGAGGGCTGGAGTCCTTCTGCTCTGGAGCCAGGCTGGGGTTGTCCAGCCTGGAGAAGGAGACCTCAGAGCCCCTTCCAGTGCCTAAAGGGGCTCCAGGAGAGCTGTAGAGGGATTTGGGACTAGGGATGGAGGGACAGGACACAGGGAATGGCTTCCACTGCCAGAGGGAAGGGCTGGATGGGATATTGGGAAGGAATTGTTCCCTGGGAGGGTGGGCAGGCCCTGGCACAGGGTGCCCAGAGCAGCTGTGGCTGCCCCTGGATCCCTGGAAGTGTTCAAGGCCAGGTTGTACATTGGGGCTTGGAGCAACCTGGAATAGTGGAAGGTGTCCCTGCCCATGGCAGGGGGGGGAATGAAATGAGCTTTATTGTCCTTTCCAAAAGCAGTTTGTGATTCCATGACCTGACCACAAGGCCCACTGTGTGTCAGTGGAGCCCAGCCCCCTGGAGCAGCAAGATTACTACCATCAGAAATTCTGCCCATTGGTTGGGACACTGCCCAAAGGAACTCCTTGAGGCTGAGGCCTTGCTTTACTGGGGGAGTGACTGCAGATTCTAGGTTAGCTGTCCTAAATTCTTGGCAATTCTCAAGTCAGTCAGGCAGTACCAATTTCATTCACAAATCTGTATTCAAATGTTGGTGGAATTTTAATTGGTTTACCTGCTTTATAAAATAAATCTTGAGTATACTCTTTGTCTGAATTTTAAGATTTAAGATAATTAAGATCCTGCAACCCTCTGGCAGCCCCAGTTTGGCAGATGGACAGGGGCACTGGTGTGGTGATGCCAGGGGAAGCCAACATGGCCCACTCTGAGAAAGCAAAAGGAGGAGATTCCTCGGAGAAATTCTGAAAGCAATTGGGGAAAAATACCTGGTAGGACGTTAAACACAAAACATCAATTTCCACTTCCTCCCTGTGCCGGCTGCATTTCTGAGGAACGGCGAGGCGGCACATCCTCCCTGACGGGGCAGCCCGCCCCGTCCCGCTGTGCTCTGGGATCTGCCCAGGGGGACGTGACCGGCTGGCAGATGCCAAGCAGCCAACAGGTCCCCAAAATGCCCAGCCTGGGCAGCCGGGGACCAAGCTGTCCTCCCAGGGGTGCCCTTGCCAGCCCAAGGGACAGGGCGGGCTGCTCCTGCCCGCGGGTGCCCGGGACTGTCTGGGGGGGAGGGGGGCGGGGGCTGCGGGACGTGTCAGATCCCGCCGGCAGTTTGGGACTCGCTGTGCCCGGCACGGCGATTCCCAAGCTGGGGAAGGGTCAGATGGCCCCGATGGCACAGCGGAGTGAGGGAGAGGCTGCACAGTTCAGCACGGGGCCCGCGATGGGAAGCGACAGCGCCGCGCTGGCACCACCAACCTGTCCCCGGGGCCACCTGCGAGACGCAGCCGATGTCAGGGCGATTGCACCCGTGAGGTGATGGCTGCGCCAGGAACGGGCTGGGACGCGCCTCTAGTCGAGCGTGAGCCTCCGGTGAGGCAGCTCCTGGCTTTTGCTCGGCTTCCCGAATGCAGCATAGATCAGGGTCAGGGTGCCACCCGCAGCGCCGGGAGGTGATGCTGGGTCCGTACCGTGCTCCTGGTAGGATGTGATGCTATTGGCAAGAGGCTGCAGCTGCGGCTGGCCAGGCCTGTGGGCAGGAGGTGGATGCTGGGTCCCCTCCATGGGTGCTACAGCCACCTAAGCGGTGGTGAGGACTCCAGCACTGGGGGAACGGTGCGGGGCACCCCAAAATGGAGATGGGGGGGCTGTGGCACTCAGCTATGCCCACCCAGTGCCTCGCCATGCTGGGGACTCGTGTGTGACTCTGGGAAATGCTGGGGCTGCCCCACTCCCTCCCACGCTGCTCAATTCACAGTGGGGATGAGTATTTGATCATTTGATACCTTCCCTTTCTCCCGGGCTCCCTGTTCCCCACTCTCCCTGTGTGGGCCACAGAGGGGGGCACCCACTGCAGGTCCAGCCTTGGAGGAGCAGAAGGGGTCTGGCAGCCATCCCACCCCCGCTCCTGGGGAAGGGCTGAGGAGGGAGCAGCACAGGCAGGGCTGCAGGCAGAGGAAGGGCAGGGCAGTGCTGCGGGCATGGGCCTCTGCCCTCACCGCAGACAGCCCCACTGCAAGCTGCCACGAAATCCTCTGTTTCCAAGGTAACTTGGGGAATCCACAGCTGGGAGAGGCAGAGCTGGAATAGGATGAGGTGCTCACTGCTGGCACCCTGCAGCTCCTGTCTGTGGGTAATGCTCTCCTTTTTCCCAAGCTGGCTGGCATCACCGTGATGTGTGGCTGGGGACAGAAGGGTCTCTCATAGCTGCAGGGGTGTCCAAACACCGGTGACGGCCCCAGCAGGTGGGAACCCATCACCTCACACCTGCCACGGAGCTGCTGCCTGCCAAAGGCACAGGGAGGGGTGTTTCTCCTGCCAGCTCCAGGGAAAAGCCTGCTCTTTCCCCAGCTGGCTGGCTCCCTCACACAGCCAGCCTGCAGACACCAGCTCAGGCTGCAGCCGTGGCTGCTGCTCAGGCACTAGGAGTGCTCTCCGTGCCATCCTGGAGCATGGAGAGGCGGGACTGACATCCCGCAGGTGTCCCCAGCCACCAGGAGGCACAGCACCCCCATCCACCTCCCATCTCCCCTCTGTGGCGAAGGAGAGCTGCACCACTGCCTCTCCTCCTTGCTCCCGCCCTAAGGCAGAGCCTGGCAGCAACCTGGGGGTAATCAGGAGTTTTAGGGGTTCCCAGACTGGCTGCCCCATGGCAGTATCCCCATGCATCTCCAAGCAGAGCACACGTGCATGCAGACACTCCTGCTTTAACCTGGAATGAAGCCCTATTCCCCACAGGCTGCCTGAGTCCCCAGTTTAGCTGACCTCGCCACACCTCAACCCACTGGGGTCTGCCTGAGCCCATGAGATCGCCCACGATGGCTCACTGAGGGTACCAGAGGATAATTCCCTCTGCTCAGCAACCACCCTGCCATAGGGTTGGGAGAGGAAGCCTGGATACTCGTTGTGGAGCAGCCTCGGGCCAGGAACATGCCAGACACACCTGAGACACTGCAGGTTGGTTTTGGAGGCAAGCCTACCAGTTAAAAAGGCTCAACTACTTGCTCTAGTATCTTTATGTACCAGACTGAGCCAGTGCTGGATTAATTATATTATGCTGTGGTTGAAGCTGTTGCTAAGCTACAGCCCTGGTCCCTAAACCCATCCTACTGCAGGATTTCCCCACCATCACTCATCTGGCTGGTGTGGGGTATCCCAAAGGACAGGGAAGCACCATGGGCTCTCCAAGCAGCTGGACCCTTGGATGTGGGGACATTGCAGGCAGCAAACCCATTGTGCCCCCAGCCCAGCCCCTACACAGGTCCATCCTGTGCCAGGGTTGGGGACAGCCAGCTTGCCCCACAGCCTCCCCAGAGACTCCAAAAGCACTCACAGCTTTACACATTCATTTTGTGTCCTGCTAAAATCCAAGATCCAATGACCTTTTCATGTTCACTACTGGGAGGAAGGAAAACAAATTCCCACCCTGGGCCTTGGCAAGCCAGGGAAAGACTGGTCATGACTTTATGGGAGCAAAAGAAATTGGGCGAAGCTGCATCCCTCAAAGGGCACCATCAGGGCACTCCCTGCATGTGGTCCTTGGCAATGGCCATGGGGAATGAAGAAGGCTGGGTGCCCTGGTGACACAGGCTACAGCTGTGGAAAAGGCCAGCCCATCTCAGGGTCAGTAGGAGAGGGATTATACAGGAATCATTAAGAACCAGCCCTAGCGTGACCTCCTGTGGACTGGCACGACTACAGAGAGATAAACTCTTAGGAGAGCTGGTGCCAAGAATGGCAGAGTCAGGTAATGGCCTGGCCAGCAGAACAATGGTGGAGCACGGACAAAGCCCCATTGGTAAAGGGCTGTGAAGAGGAAGCAGCACTTAAACAAGAGCCCTGGCAAAGTAAAAAATCAGCATAAATTGTCCAGGAATAAATATGGATGGAAGTGATCATAGAGCTCCTGAATCCCGGGGCAGAAGGTGATGGACAGTTTTCCACATGGATCATAAAATCATGGAGTAGTGCGGGTTGGAAGAGTCCTTAGAGATCAGCTGGTTTCAGCCACTTACTATGGGCAGGGGAACAGCTGGAGTGCAAATGGCAGGAACTGCAGGGTCCTGTCTGCTTGTCCTGGTGCTGGTTCCCTGCCTGGGGTTTGACAGGAGGCAGCCACAGGCCAGGTATCAGCCGTGGTCTCTTTGGCACAGGCACTGCAGGGCTGGGGCACATGGTTCAGCACCTTGGACCCCCCACAGGGAGGAGTTTTCTGACAACCACTAGGACAGGCTTATGTAAGAAGAGCTTTTTCAGCAGGGTGGGCCAGCCACCTGAGCCAAGGAGACCTGGGCCATCAGGAGGGCAATGCTGTGCACACAGGAGGAATCCTGAGGGCAGCAGGCACAGAACGGAGGAGGTCGGTAGCTTCAGACCATTGGTGCAGGGCAGCTGGAAGGTCTCCCCAGAACTGGCTCCCAGCTGAGGAGCCACGAGGCTGTCAGGCAGAGTAGAGCCTGCTAGCCTCAGGCCAGTGTCAGTCTGCTGCAGAGTCTGCACCTACAGCTTCCCACAGCACCACAGCCCCTCACGGCACCCACAGCCCCTCACGGCACCCACAGCTCCTCACAGCACCCACGGCTCCTCACAGCACCCACAGCTCCTCACAGCCCTTCACAGCAGCTGCATTGTCACACCGGTAGCTACCGAGTAACAACAGCTGTGAACTGTCAAGCTGGGTTGTCCCACTCCAGGGGACGGCAAGGAACAGTCCCCATATAAACACCTCCAGAGAATGGGACAGCACCTGGGCCATCCTGGCTGGGAGGACACAGTGAGTGAGAGCAGGGGCTCTTGGAGCTCTCTCCTGGCTTATCCCAAGTGCTCTGGCTCCAAGCTAGCACAGTGGAAGCCAAGACACTTTGGTGGCCCGGGAGATCCCAAGTAGGCAGAGGAGCAAGCACTACCCTGTCCCTGACAGATGAGACTCCTCATGCTATGCTAAGTAACCAGCCCCAGCCAGTGATAAATCTGCACTTTTCCCTCCTACTGCTCCAAACTCAGCCCCTGCAGCTGTGGCCAGCATTAGCTCCAAGAAACTGCAGCTCCTCAGCCTCAAGCTCTTGATTTTTTTTTTTTTGGATGACTGATAAAACCAAAAGCAAATACCGTGGTACCTGCAGAGATGCTTGCAGTAACTATTTATATCATTGTGATCCTGCAGAAGCTTCCCCATAATGACAGGCACGTACATACTTTTTATATTTAGCTTCTTTGAAAGGATGGCATGGGAAAGCCTGGCTCAAACAAGGCCTATTTCCTTCTCCCTTCTCTCACACTTGCTGGATCTGGATCACAGCTCACGTTATAGCCCAAACCAGTTCAGCATTCCGTGGAAAAGGGAGAAGCCCAAGCCTAAAACTCCAGGTTGGACAGGGCTTGGAGCAACCAGGTTCAGTGGAAGGTGCATCCCTGCCCACAGCAGGAGGCTGGAATGAGATGAGCTTTAAGGTCTCTTCCAACCTAAATTAGTCTGGGATTCTGTGTCTATTATAAAAAGGGCCTTTTTGCAGCTATTCAGTTCCATGCTCCCATTTTACCCACAGGGTGGGATTTCTCTGGCCTTGCTGCAGAAGCCAAACCATGCCACATACCCTCCTGGGGCTCGAGTGTAAGTAGAGCCAGCTTGCGCATCTGCTTCTCTCTTTTACAGGAGTATTTTGGAGCAGAATGACTCATCTTTGCTTGTTTTTGCCTCAGCTTCTTGTGCTGACAAGCTGCAGGGAATGTGGAGGCTCCTATGGCAGCTAACCTGGCAAAGGAGCCAGACCTGCCAAGGCTAGCGCCGGTGTCAGCAGGGCCACCACTACAGTCTTCTGTACCCACACCTGACCAGAACCCCTGCCCCCTCTATGCTGTGGGAAGCAACACTATCTCAGGGCAGTTTTGGGGAAAGAATGCATGGTTTTTATGTTCAGCTCCTTTTTTTTTGGAATGGTTTTTAATTCAGTGCCCCATCCCATGAGGTGTGGGAGCACAGCAGCATAAGGAGGGACACACAGCTTCCAGGCCCAGGGGCTCTGGGGTAGAAGAAGATGCGCAGAGACAGGTGTACAACAGAGCTTTATAGTCAGAATGGACTGTACCAGGGTTTTTCGATGCAAAAATGGAACATGACCCAAAATCCTGATGGAACAGAAGCACTTTCGGGACCACGGCAGCTGAGGCTCGAGCTCCCACCTGCCTTTGCCCAAAAGGGCCATGAACTGGTCCCGTCTAAATCCTCCTTTTTCTCCCCGGATGTGCAAAGTTTGAACTGTCCCATGCAATTTCCCTACAGTGCCATGTGGAATACTCAGAGGAGGCAAATGCTAATGGCAGACAGACCTGAACAACACACTGCTCATGCAGCAAAAAATCAAGTTTGTTTTACAGGGAAATGCTTACAAGTGCATTTTGGGCGCAAGAAAAAGAAAAATGGAGCAGGAAATGCCTGCTGGTCAAGAGAGCTCTGGAGTGGTTAATGGATCAAAAGAACACACTGCTTTATAGAGATGCAGAAGGAAACTCCAGTTTGGATTTCATGGCTGACATTTTACAACAGAAAGGGGTGAGAGACAACAAAACCAAACCTCAAATAAACTTACAAGCAAGAGGGGAATGTAGTGCACAGAACCTGGAGGACGCTTCACTGTCTGAGCTGAGCAAGGGACCCCAGACCCAAACCAGGAAGGGCAGAGAGAACTGACCAGCTCCATCAAACACAGCGGCTGCTCACTGAGACACAGGTGAGTGCCAAGGGGTGGCTGTAGTGCCCATCCAACGGCTGCTGAGCAGGTACTAATCCATGGGTTTAAGTTCAAAGCAAAAACTAAAAGGCTTCCCAAACTCATGGGACAGAGGAGGCTCTCTGCTTGGGGCAGGAAAGGCAGCACGCTGGCTGGCCGCAGGATGAACAGAAGCTGGAGCAGGACGGACACGCTGCTGGGCTGCAGTGCTGGTCCCTCTCGGCACAGAGCAGCAGCCGGGGTTTACAGCCTGACTGGAAAATGCCTGAGAAGCAAATGCCTTGCCATGCTAACACTGATCTGTAGCCAATTCTGAAGCTCTGGATATCTTCATTTCCACATGGAGTCATGTCCCTGAGAGGTCCCAGCAGCAATGCATTCTGGAATATGCAAATTCAAGGGTAGGAAATGCAGAAAAGCACTGATTTTTCTCCTCTTTTGGGTTAGCTTTGCACTTTTCAATGTTTTCCCAAACTGCATAGCAGCTTACATGTAGTGTCTGAGACACTGGGGCCACGGAAATCAATGGGCTTCATGAATTCCAACAGCAGCACCAGTGAGGGCTAATTAAGCTGCTGTGCAGAAAGGTTCCTGTTCAAAGGACTTCAACAATCACACACTCTCTCTCACACACTGTCCCTGTGCTTACTGCTTTAGAGAGCTGTATTATAGCATGATCTGCTTGACTTAAAGCTCATCAACTGCTGGGTGAAGCAATGGCCAATATCACCTTTCTCCTTAAAAAATAGGAAGGATAAGAAGTTAAAGACTTGAGACAGTCGAATATGATGCGTTCATGCGGCACTTTTGTTGCACTAGTCTTAACCAGACAGGAATTTCAGGTGTGAAGAGTGGAATGCAGCAGGGACAGAGCAGGAGGCAGGTCCCCGCAGCCTGCCAGTGACCTGATGGGGCATCTCTGGAAGGAGAAAAACTGACAGCCTGGCAGCAGGCCTAGGAGCCGTGTCCTGAACCTTTCCCTGGCTCACGTACATCTCAGCTGGGTTTTCTTTGTGTAACGATGTACCAGAGCAGCACACACAGATGAAAAGCTTTTGTTTTGCTCACTCTGGTTTGAGAGACTATGCAGCAAAGGGCCAAAGCTTTACACATCTGTGCCTGTCCTGGGGTGACTTGTCAGAGAAGATGGAGACAGCCATGGTGCAGAGTCCACTAGCAGCCAAACTACAGCTCCTCATAGTCTCCCTCACCCCGTGGTTTGCTCATGCTGGCTCCTCCTCCGCCAAGAAAAGCCTCAAGTTCATCTATCTCGCTGCTTTTCTCCTTGCTTTTCTTTTTCTTTTTCTCTTTCTCCTCTTTGCTCTCCTCCTTCTCTTTGCTCTTCTTGTGTTTGCTCTTCTTTTTCACTGACTTGTCCTCTTCCTGCAAAATGAGAACATTTTTATTAGCAAATGCTCTGAGTGTGCCAGTGACCCAGTATTTACTGCCCTGACATCTGGCTCTGAAGAATGGTTTGGGCTGGAAAGCACCTAGTCCAACCTCTGTGCCATGGGCAGGGATGTCTTCAACTGGATCTTACTCAGGCTGAAGCACCAAAGACCCTTCTGCGAGTTTGGACAGAAAAACAGACAGACCAGTTGGGTTATACAGGGCACTGGTCTGTCAGTTTGTGCCAAACAATACCATGGTACTGGACAGGCTTAAATGGCACAGAAAAAGCCTCCTGCAGACTTCCCTCACTATCTCTGAGGTGTCTGTTGTGGGCACCCCTCTGCTTGAAAAATCATGGACACACAGTCCAGCAGAGAGGCACTGCTCTGCCTCATCCTGTATTTTACAAACTCACACACTCCCTTTTCAAAATTCAACTGCTCCACAAGCTCGCTTTGAAGTTCAGTGGTCTGCAGAGTGTAGGGAGACACAGATAGAGCTGCAGTATGTGAGCATGGAAGGGAGTCCACCAAGTCCCAGGCGGACACCATGGAAGGCCACCTGTTCTTGGCAGGTGAGTAACACGGCAGATCTGAGGAATTAAACAGTACCTCTTTGCTTTTCTTTTTCTTCTTCTTTTTCTCCTTAGAAGCTTGTTTATCTGTTAAAAGAAACAAACAACCACAAAAACTAAACACCATTGTGTTTAATAAATTTAAATGGTAAGAGCTGCAATTCTGCCCTGGCCCCATTTCTGAGAACAAACTGCTCTATCCTGGGCATCCATGAGCAAAGGCAAGGCCAGCACTCCAGGCCAAACTGTGCCCCTTTGGGAACCAACACAGGCCCCAGCACTCACACTCCGACTCAACCATATCTGTCTTGTTTAATTATGAGCATTATATGATCTGTGTGATTAACAGTGACCTAGCATTCACTCTGTCACAGCTACTAAGAAAAACATCTGGAGACTAGCTCTACAAACTGGTCTAAAGACCAAATTTGGGACTGGATTGTTATTTCCAGAACTGAAGAAGAACTCCTGAGAACAGTTCCCCTCTGATGGAAATCCTCCCAGGCATCTTCTCTGAGGACGACTGAGGACATGGTATCAGCAGATGGGACACCCTGGCAGGGTAAGACTCACTGCTGCTCACACTGTGTATGGAAATTACATCCCCAAAGCATCCCTGCAGCAGCCTTGCTCTAAAGGGTGAATACTTTCACACTACCAAATGAGTCCCAGAGTCCATCCCTGTCACATGTGTCACACATGACAACGGCTGATGACTTGGCTCCTGAGTGTCCACTGCTTTTGTAAAAACCTCCTTGAACAGAGGAGTACCTGCTTGGCTGCTTCACAAGAGGCTTCACGAGAGAACCACTTTTCATATGTGCTGTTTGACTGTCACTCTTACCTACACACGCCTTTTCCCATAGCTGATGTGTAAATGCAGCCATGGAGAAGCCTAACTGCCAGTCAAACTCCAATCACTGATGACTGAGAGATGGTTTTATATTTATCACCAAAAGAGGAGATAGGAGGAACCTGAATTTAATTATTTAAGAATCTAAACTGAAGTTAAATTATTGACCTGGGCCTCTGCAGATGCACTTAGAGCTATTTCAAGCTCTGCTGTTCAGCAGCTCAGAGTGACAAGCTGACGGAACCATGGCAGCCTGTGACACCTTTCTCACACTTTTGGAACAGCTATTCAAGGAGCTCTCTCTGGTGCTGCTCACAGCTTTCTGCCTTTCTTAAATCTTTAACTTCCCATCTTTCATGCTGACACTGGGGCAGGTCTACAGGAAGCTGCTTTGCAGTAATGCTTAGACAGCAGGAATTATTTGCATGAGTAGGATTTGTTCCCTCAGGGAATGAGGGGGCAAAAAATAAAGCCTGAGGAATGCTTAGGTTGTGATAAGCATTCTACCCCATCTTTCCCAAAAACAGAAGAGGAAATTGGCAGAGTCTGCCAGATCATTTTGTTCAAGTTGATCCAAATTCTGGAGGGGGTGGACACTGCAATGCAACGCTAAACACCACTTCCCAAGCACACAGGACTAAGCAGGAAGGCTTACACAGCAGCAGCTTGTGAAAGATGTGCTTCTGCTTGCAGCTGGGACAAAAATAACCTATGGCTGGTGCCAGGGACAAGCCAAGTTCTCCTCCTCATGGGAAAAAACTTAGAAAGCTATTTATGTTGTGTTAAACCAGATTGCAGATTCACAGAGGGCACTGCATGAAGTCAGGGGGTATTTTACTTAGTGCAAATTGGTTTGCTGACACCCCGGAAAGACTTTGGAAAAACCAGATGCCTGACAAACAAAAGCAGCAAGAGTGGAAATAAGGTGTGAGCTTTACCTTCCTCGCTGCTCTCCTTGGGACCAGCTTCTTCCAAACCCAAGCCAAAGAGATCTGAGTCATTTTTCAGTTTAAAGGAGGGGACGGTTGATTTCATAGGTTGGGGTGGCTTTGCCAGCGAGGTATCATCATCAGATATTTCAGAGAGATCTTCTCGCACTGGGAATTCATCCTAGAGACAAGCAAAGGCAGACAACAGTGACAAATGCTTCAACCAAAATCTCTAACAATTTTGCACACAAAAATGTCAGATGTCAATATGTGGGGAGGAGGGAAGGAAATGGCAGCGGAACTGAGCTGTTACTGCCTGAAAATCAATGTCCTGGATCTTACGAGCTCTAATTTTTGCCTTGGTAAAATGCCTCAGTTGCACTGGTACTGGCAAGGGTGTTCTGAGAACTTCACACTGGGGCTGCTTAAATCAAATTCCCAATATAAAGGGACTAAATGAGACCTTCAACTCTGTTAGCTCACCAGCATCAGCTTCCTCCTGCCCTGGGGAGGCACCTCTGTTCTGGGAAAATCCAATCTAATAGACTGAAAACTCCCCTTCAGCCCTGAGCGACAAATGCTTTCTACTGTGCAGCTCTGTGGGTCTCAGGTACCAGAGGTAACAGGGCTGAGGAAGCAGAGTGTGTCTGCAGAATAATTTCTATCATCAAGCCAAAAGGGAATGTGCTCCTAGGGCAAATCTGCCCCTTCAATGTGGGCTAAAATCCAGGATGCTGCAGAGCCTGGAAATTACCCCAAAATCTTCCATCTCTGCATGATGGGGATGGAAATTCAGTTTAATGATCTTCAGATACCTGCCAACTGATCCTCTTCACACTCTGTCATCCAACCTTCCCTTGTGTGCTTGTACATGGATGGAACCCGGCCCCACTGTGCTGCTGGTCAGGCAGTGCCCTCACCTTGCTAATGGCAATGGCTGTACTGGTTTGCCTGACCAGTACACCCTGCAGTGGGAAAGCATTCACATGCTATGGAGCATTCCCTGGGTCAGGCACTCCCTGACACTGCTGCTTCCTCATCAATCCCTTCTCACTGGTGCATGCAAGAGATGGAAACTTGCTCCAAATACTTTTTCTTTCTTATTAAATTGTCAAGAAAAGCAGGAAATGAAGATGCAAAATGAATGTAAAATTACTTAATAAACAGCATGACACATAAGCAAGGTCAAAGAAACTGGGACAACAGCCCTTTCTACAGGATCATAAGAATGATACAAACACAGAGAAACTCCCTAAACACCAGCTAACCCAGACATCAGGACCCCTGAACAGCCACTGCCCATCCCAAATCACTGCTAGCAGTTTCCAGAGATTACTCTGCAGGTTGTGAGTACAGGTCACCAAAATCAGGGATATCTCAAGCCATGAAGCAAGTTCTGACCAGTTCAGAGAAGAGGGACAGGAGAAGTGTCTTCTCCATCTGTAATACAGGGCAGGTGTGAGGGGACTCCTGGCGTATTTGTTTTAGCAGACACCTGCTGGCATGTGCTGAATGTCACAGACCTTACAGCTACCTCTGCTGTTCTGGAAAGTCCTTCCCAAGCAGACCTTCCTTCTTCCCTTTAAGCTCTGCCAAGCAAATTATGTGATGGCCTTTTTATTGCTGGATTGACTGCAAAGAGCTCAATCTTTCTGGCAGAGACACCCTTCTGCATGTTAAAGTTCATGTGAAAACCCGGTACCTTTGCATTTCGTATCTCCCACACTGCTGGACAGGCTGAGAGTAAACAGCACAGTAAAACATACAAGCACAAATCTTGTTTGTGTTTGTAAAAACAAACCTCATGTCAGGGAAGGTCTAGGCTGGATATTAGGAAAAGGTTCTTCCCCCAGTAGGTGCTGGGCACTGCCCAGGCTCCCCATGGAATGGACACGGCCCTGAGGCTGCCAGAGCTCCAGGAGCGTTTGGACAGCGCTGCCAGGGATGGACAGGCTGGGATTGTTGGGGTGTCTGGGCAGGAACAGGAACAGGACTCAATGATTCTTCTGGGTCCCTTCCAACTCAGGGTATTCTATGAATCTGTGATTCTATGGGGTTCTTATTGCCATGTGGCTTCCACACTCAGAGAGAGAGTTGCTGGGTTTATGCTCACATCAATCTCTGCAGGTTGCTTAGCACCTGCCTTGCTGCAACTGCTGCTGAGGGATGGGAGAACAGATGAAGGCTCTGCTCAGGGAAATGCCTCAACCCTTCCAGCTCAGCTCGGCACAGCTCACAGCAATGTCGGCTTGTTATTTACCATTTTTTTCTTCTGGCTGTCAGAATCCTCACTTTCAAAGTCTGGGTCATCCATAACAAATGAGAGCATCTGAGTAGCTATTGGTCCCTCTTGATCACTGTCAGACTCCTCAGGCTTCTCCTCTTTGACCACTTTCTGCTTGGAAGCAAGTCCTTTGCTTTGGGCAGTGGCCTTTGAGGCCTGGGCTGCTGCTGTGGGGGCAGCAGCAGGAGCTGCCAGGCTTGTGTTGCCCTTGCTGCTGCTGTTTCGTTCAGACCCAGAATGGGGAGGTAAACTGTCAGGAGGCTTCAGGTCAGTTGCTTTGGTCAAAATTGCTTCACTCTGGGGTTTCAGAGAATTTCTGGAAGACCTGAGAAGAAACAAGTTGTCAGAGCCTGTCCACCCCTATTCTGTGGAGCAAAGCACAGTTAACAGCTGAGCCTGCCTTGAGGGCTGCATCATCCATCCCACTGGGAAAGGCAGTGCATCCTATAGGGGTGTGGGGTCAAACGCATCACTCAGGCTGCGTGTCCCTTGTGTCCCTAACCCTAAACCCATAGGATATGTTATGTGGAGAACACTGTTCCCCAGCACAGGGTGTGGTGAGTAACTCCACTCCCTTCACCCAAGACTTGACTCCTCTCTCGTCCCCACACCACCACAAATAGCCACCCTGGTGCTCAGTTACAGGCTCTCGTTCAAATTTGAGGAAAAGCAGGCAGATATTCCCATGCAGAACTGTCCCAGTGGCACAGGAGGGCAGTGCTCCAAGACATGGGGCAGGACACATCACACACAGTAGTTACACCTACAGTAACCACAGCCCCAGCTCACAGCTGAAGAACAGGAAGACAGAAAAACCGAGACTTCCTAGAGGCCACACACAGTCAGTGACAGGATGGAGGAGAGGTCCAGGTTTGCCAGCACAACCCCACACTTCAGTTTGTGCTTTGTACCTTTTCTTTTCTTGCTCTGTGTTTTTATCTCCATCAGATATGAGGATGACCTTAGAGTCCTTCACCTCTTCCTCCTCCTCACTGGAGAGGGTGATGTTCTTGCTGGGCACCCGTTCTGCTGCCAGCATTGGTCTGCTGGGGATTTTGTCATCCAGATCCAGATCATCTTGGAAACCTGCTACCATGGGGTTTCCTCCAGGTGTCTCTCCATCACTGCAACACAGAGAGTAATCAGACACAGCACCTCAGGAGGTGCTAGACATACCTGCCTCCCCCTGCACAGAGACTGAGACTGGCCTGGCTTGTACAGGCAACTTCAGGACACGTCCCCAGCCTGGGGCAGCTGATGATTAAAGGCCTGGAGCACCTCTGCTCTGGAGACAGGCTGAAAATGAGGATAGTTAAGCCTGGAAAAGAGAAGGCTCCAGGGAGATGTTAAGAGTCCCTTCCAGTGCCTAAAGGGGCTCCAGCAGAGCTGGAAAGGGACTTTGAACAAGGGCCAGGAAGGACGGGACAAGGGGAATGGCTTTAAGCTGAAGGAGGGCAGGGTTAGACAGGATATTGGGAAGGAATTGCTCACTGTGGGGAGGCCCTGGCACAGGGTGCCCAAAGAAGCGGTGGTTGCCCCTGGATCCCTGGAAGTGTCCAAGGCCAGGTTGGACGGAGCTTGGTGTAACCTGGGATAGTGGAAGGTGTCCCATGCAGGGGGTAGAACTGAATGGGCTTTAAGGTCCCTTCCAACACAAACCAGTTGGTGATTCTATGATTTTGTGCACTGCCAGCCTTGCCCTGCCACTGCCCAGCTCTGGCTGGACCTGCTCCCTGCAGGCTGCAGCAGTGGCACGAGCCCTGCACCAGGGTCTGGCAGGATGTGTCACAGAGGAGCTGCTACCCTCCAAGCTGGAAATGAGTGGCTGGAGGTAAGCCTCAGAGGTACAGAGGAGCCTGTGGCCACAGCACCATCAGAACATGGAGCTCCATCCACCATGCAAGGATCAGTCAGTCAAACCATGGGAACTGCCTGTCTACATCCCTCCATCCTGTAATTAACCCTGATCATACACTGCCTCTGCTATGGGAGTTCACTGGCAGCTATTAGCTTCCTGGAATCATTTCTATTTCTGCGGTGCTCCCTGAAGCAGGCAGATACACAGACACCACAGCCAAGCTTTAACATTTCCCAAATTAAATTAAATTAACCTAAGGATACACTGCCAGAGCTGTGAGTTTGTCAGTCTCTCTGGATGTAGCACAGTTCTGTGTTCAGAGGCAGCTTGAGAGAGCTTTGCAGCTGAAATTGAGGATTCTTGTCTGAATGTCCCTAGGATTCAATTTTAACACTTTCTGAAAAATTTGCTCATGTCAGGAATATAGGTATTTTCCCCAGGCTCTGTTGATGAGCCTTTGCCATTACCTTTCCTTGTTCTATTTGTTTCATCCACAAGAGATACCCAGATCCATCCTGATAACTCCACACACAATCCCTGCCCTTCTAATGATGCCACCTGGATTGTACAAGCACAACCTTTTTTTACACAGAGACAAAAAACATACTATAGCTTGGAACAGATTGGATTGTAGAGACATACACAAAACCCTAAAATCCTTTAACTGGAAGCAGGTGGTGTTCCCAATGACAAGCACAGGACAAGCACTGGAAGACAGTGGAGTATGGTGTGCTGGTGACATGAGAAATACCCTAAACACAGTCAGGATGATGGCAACTGCTCACTCTGGCTTCTCTACATGGTTAGGTACTGCTTGACAAGACAGTTTTAAAGAGTTAACACATCTGCCAACAGATAATGGAGTTGTTTGTGACAATGGGACACCATGTCGATGACACCCAGCACAGCTCAGTAAGCAACCAGTGTTATTGTCTGGGCTGGAGTGCTAAGACCAGGGCCAGCATCAGCCCTCCCTCTGCTCTTGGCGTAGATCCCTCTACTCTCAGGACCTGCTCTCAGCGGCCTACTGAGCAAGGCTAGGCTGCCGAAGAGCTCCTTCATCACTAACACTGCTGCTCTCACACCATGCCAGGATGGAGGCACACAGCCCAGCTACACAAAGGAGAGGAAAACTGGTGCCCAAGCAGCCCCCAAGGCTGGAGGAATGACAATCGAGTGATTCCTGAGGTTTTCAAAGCACTGGCAGGGTTTCCTCTTGAAATGCACTGAAAAGAAAATGGGAGTTGCATCCTAAAAATGGTAGGACATTATTCTGAACTAGATACGCTGTCTTTCTTTAAGACATCACTGCCTAATTAGGCACAGGGGCTCT
Organism: Toxostoma redivivum; assembly: GCA_013397375.1. Lineage (NCBI taxonomy): Eukaryota > Metazoa > Chordata > Aves > Passeriformes > Mimidae > Toxostoma > Toxostoma redivivum. The sequence continues at coordinate 336,783 of VXBI01013977.1, read as the reverse complement.
TAAGAGATTGCTGCCACTGTCCTTTTACACTCCACACAGACCTGCAGCCTTTCCAGCTTCCCAGTCCGAGTGGGTGTACACTCCCATGTGTACATCTCCTCCCCAAAGTGGGTCACATCCCTTTGCAGTAAGAATCCTGCCTCCATCTCCAGCCAACACAGATTGCTGAGCGACAGCAGAAAAGCAGAGCAGTGGAGTGAATATACATCAGGAAAATCACTGCTTCAGTATAAACCAGCTCAGACAAGGCAAAACTAGGATCAGCTTGTGGTCCTGAGGCTCCAGCTGGAAGGAAGGCAAAGCATGCAAACCCAAACACATTGCACCACTCCCTCCAGCCCTTGAAACACTGCCAAGCTGGTACAAGCACTGAGTTAGCATGTCTGCAGGTGCAGGTACCCCCCAAAAATGATGCTGCTCACTGAGATCTGCTCTGAGCTAGTGACCACAGAGCTGCTGGGATGTCCTCCGTGAGCCTTCGGTGTGTCATAGATCAGCTGCTGGGGAGGACACAAACCCTGCTGCAACCTGAGCTCACAGCCTCAAACCTGGCTGGGCCATTTTCCCACAGCCCTGGGAGCTCAAGGGCTCTTGCCACATCCTTTTTTGGGGCTAAAGAAAGAAAAACCCAAGCTCTAATAAAGCAGGTAAGCTGAGGGAATCCCACACTGCAGAATAAGCTTGCATGGCTGTTCTAGGAGATGTTGGTCTTCTACTGTGAACCTTGGCTTCCCTCCCTTGGGTTAGCACAGCTGGGCATCATGGAATCCATAAAAGATCCATAAAAGCAAAGAATCATTTCAAAGCCCTGCAGATGTTTTATCCATGTTTTAAGATAAATGTCTAAGGATGCAGAAAAGAAAGATCAGGAACACTGTCAGGTAAAGCATAAACTGGCTTTTAGACATCTTCAGCCCCCCCAGGGACCCAGGCCAGCCTGACCCAGCAGGAACCAAGGGCGAGATGCTTTGGAGCCAGATTAGGTCCTCTGGTGCACTCACATCCATGCTGGCTCAGGGCAACAGCTTGAAGAGCAGCAAATTAAGTTCTGAAACAACAAATTGGGAGGTTGAAATACCTTCCTAATTAACTGGTAAAGAAACTGATTCTGGGAGTTCTCTAATCAGAGAACCACAACATGCCATTGAACAAAATCCAGGACTCCACTGCAGGCCTGGGGCATGTCAAGTCGAGCAAGGTACCCCTGCTGCCAATGGTGTCCTAGTCTTCATGAGGCAAAGCACTGCCAACAGGTCAGGAAGGTGATCCTGCCCCTCTGCTCTGCACTGGTGAGGCCACAGTTGGAGTCCAGTGTCAAGCTCTGGGTGCTCCTCAGCAAAGAGAGACATGGACACAGCAGATGGAGAGTGAATCCACTGAAGGGCCATGAGGATGATTAATTGACTGAAGTATTGCTCACATGAAGAAAAGTTCTCCCACATGAAACTCAAGACTGCTTGGCCTAGAGGAGTCTTGAGGGGACCCTAGAGATGTATTTAAACAGCTGAAGGAGGTACAGAGAAGATGGAAACAGACTCTTTTCAGTGCTGCCCAATGCCAGGACAAAAGGCAAGGGACACAAACTGTAACTCAGAGGAGATTCCCCACGAACATCGGGAAACATTTTTTCCACAGAGAGCATGCCTGAGCACTGGCATGGGTTGCCAGAGAGGTTGGGGATTCTCCACCCAAGAGATACTCAAAAACCATCTGGAAACAGTTCTGGGAAACCAGTTCTAAGTGGCCCAGGATGAGGGGGAAGTTGAACTGGATGACCCTCAAGCTGCCTTCCAACCCTGCGAATGTACCTCTGCTCCACACATGAAACTTCAGTTTCACTGAGGCATTCTTGGAGCTCCCTGCAGGATTCCTGCTCACAGTCACTGAGGCAACTCCTCTTATTTGGGTAGGAGAAGTAACTTCATAAATTCTCAAAACATGGCCCATTTTTCTGCCAGATCTTCAATGACATTTCAGTTCTGGAGCTTACCCTTAGCTTCACCACATCCAGGCATGCTGCTGAGCTGTGCAAAATGAGCATGAAACCTGAATGCATTTTGCTGGGACATTCTCAGGCCTTGTTTCTCACTCAGATACAGAGGAAAAGCAGCTTCTAGGATTCAACTTTTTAAAACCATTAAAATCTCCCCAAGGTTTGAGTGATTCCACAGATCTACTGTGTTCTTTAGGTCAGAGATAAATTTCTGCAGCAGATTTTGTGGGAATTACAACCACCTCCTGATTGCAGCAGAAGCTGATTATCGAGGACAGTGCTTATAGAACTGGAATGTTGTTCCTGAATACAGTGGGGATGTAACTTGCATCCTGAAAGAAAACAGTTATTGCAGGTGACGGTCGGAACCACATCTGCATCTCTAAATTTCTGCACATCTGGCTTATTCTAGTAGGCCCTTTTTGGCAAGAAACAGAATGGAAAACTGCCAGACCACTGAGAAAACTGTGTGATGTATAGAAGAAACCAGAGGAAGCCATGGATGCCAGGTTGCAGAGGAGTAACAAGCATGTGAATTTGCAGGGATGTGCTGCAAGGTCTTCTCCCAGGGAAACAGAGCTGTTTTGACTGTACTGGGTATCACTGTGACCAAAGGATGAACTCTAAACCAAGGAGCAAGGTTCTCACACCCCTGTCTGACCTGTTTGACTTTTTATATAGCTTAACACTTATTTGCTTCCACTCACAGACACTCTGGAGCAGAGAAGCCTTTGTGATGGGTCAGCCTCCTGCCCACAGTAAAACTGCAGCTCCAGAGCTCTCAGGGCACCTCAGGACACAGTCCCTCAGAAAGTCAGGCTTGGCTCTTCTGACAATTCCTTGTTAAACCCAGAAAAATATCTCAGCTCTGCAACAGCCACGAGCAAGACGCTTTGTAGGCCAGCATGCTTCCAGCAACCACCACTTTTTTTTTCTTGCCTTTTTTTTGTTTGTTTTTTGGTTTTTTTTTGTTTCAATAAAACATCCACGTGTTCTGCCATCACAAGGGATGATGGCTAACCTGAATTACACAATGCAGCACACAGGCATTGAGCCTCACACATAGCACTGATTTGAAGCTGCTGTGGTGGAAGCAGAGAACAGTAGGTCATGACAAAGATGTCAAAAGACACAGAATCCACCACATTAACAGATAAGCAGTGTCAGCCCTTAATTACTCTCCTGGTTAATCCAGTGTAAATGACAAGAAGCAAGTAAGGAATATTCTGAGCAAAGGGATACAGAGCCTGAGAATATGCTTAGGTCCTCTCTTAAGAGACAGTCTGCTTTCAGACAGCTTCCTGCACATCCTCTTGTCTGAGCAGCTCAGTATACACAATCCCCTTTCCTTTTTTTTTTGGTTTAAAAACATCAAAGCCAGGAAAAGGAAAAAAGGAAAAAAAAAAAAAAAGAAAATCCAGCTTATGGCATATGCACAGCTCTGCCATTCTGAGGAGATAATTATAGAATCACAGACTTGTTTGGTCTGGAAGGGACCTTAAAGCTCAGCTTGTTCCAACCCTCTGCACTGAGCAGGGACATTTTTAACTGGATCAGGTTGGTCAGAGCCCCATCCAGCCAGACTGTGAATGTTTCCAGAGATGAGGCATCCACCACTTCTCCGGGCAAACCTGTGCCAGGACATCACCACCCTTGTAAAAAACTTCTTCCTTACACCTAGTCTGAATCTCCCCTCTTTTTGTTTAAAACCACCATTTCTTGTCCTATTACAACAGGCCCTGCTAAAACCTCTGTCCTCATCTTCCCTTAAATATTAAAAAGTTGCAATAGCATCTCCCCAGAGCCCTTGTCTTCTCCAGGTGAACACATCCAGCTCCTCCAGCCTGGCTCCAGAGCAGAGGGAGTCCAGTCCTGGGAGCATTTCCGTGGCCTCCTCTGGACTCTCTACAGCAGCTCTACATGCTCCTGACGGAGGCTTGGGCTGGAGGCAACTCTGCAGATGGGGTCTCACTTGAGCAGGGCAGAACTCCCTCTTCCCTGCTGCCCATGCTGGGGATCAGCCCAGGGCATGGGGGGGTTTCAGGGCTGGGGCAGGTCCAACTCTCACCCATCAGCATCCTCAAGTCCCTCTATCTAGGGCTGCTCTCAATCTCTTCACCCTCCAGCCTGGACTGATCCCAGAGGTTGCCCCAACCCAGGTACAGCAACTTGAGCTTGGTCTTGGAGAACCTCATGAGGTTCCCATGGGCCACTTCTCGTGTTTTCCAGGTTCTGGATCATCCCATCCTTCAGAAGTGTCACCCACACCATTCAGTTTGGTGTTATTGATAAACCTGCTGACGGTGCCCTCAATCCCCCTGTCTCATGGATGAAGTCCATGTCCCAGAACAGATCCTGAGGGACACCATCCATCTTCAACTGGACATTGAGCCATGGATCACTACTCTCTGGATGTGAATATCCAACCCATTCCATATCATCCATCAAATCTGTGTCTCTCCAATATAGTGAGAAAATGCTGGGAAGATACACTAGACACAGAGAAAAAGAAAAGTACCCCCTAGGAGTTTTTGGATTCTGCAGGTAACCATGCAGTGACACTCCCAAAGGAGCATGACCTTCTCCATCCTTCCTTCCAGAATCCCATGCTATGGAGTGTCCCCAAGTGTCCTCCACCAAACCCCTTTATAGTGCCTCAGGAATGACATTACCAGGTCACAGAGGAGCTTGGCCACACTTTGTGCCTTGGCAGAAGGAAAATATTCATTAAGCAAAACATAATATCTCTGCAAAGTGCACTATGTTCCAGAAGGAAAGTATCACAAATGATTTGGTGTGTTTGGCCAGAAGAAAAATCCCTTCCTGACCCAAAGGGCCCTGTGGTTTAATCTGAGCACAATGCAAGACAGCAACACCAGGAAGGTGATAATCTGCTTTTCCTGATGTTCCTCCTTCCCAGGGAGCAGTGTCTGTCACTAAAAGGGAGACAGAGAATGCTATGACTGACCATAGCACAGCCAGAAAGCCTCTGGGGCAGCTAACTGCTTTGGAATCACTGAATGGTTGCACCACGTTAGCCAGGCTGCACATCCAAGTGTGTCCCTGTGCCCACACTCCTTTCCTTACCTTTCACTATCCACACGGTGTTTGGCCTGTGATTTCCCTTTGTCTTTCTGCGGCACTGGGTCTTCCAGAAAGCTGTGGTCCAGGCTGTCCTCAGGAACAAAGTCCTCCACACTCTGTACCTTGGCAGGGGCTACGTGGTGGGGCGGAGGAGTGGCAGCAGCAGGATCTGCATCAGCAACAGGAGGTGCAAAACATGGGTGTCACCACAAGCAAGACAGATATTGGCTTTTTCCAGATCTGTGCTGCCCAGGGTGGCAGCAGCTATGAGGCAGGACCTTGGCTCTACAGTGAGGGAAGAAGAAGGTTATGAACAGGATATAAAACAGCCCAAAGTCTGACATGAAGGCACGCACAGATCATGGCTGCTGTGGCTTAGAATGCACCAGGCTGACCCAGGCTCTTAGATGGACTGAAAACCTCCCTGGCAAGGGCTGGCTCTGCTCTCCAGGGAATGCTATGACTGACTGTACCACAGGTATTATTACACCTGTGCAATATGCACTGCTCCTGGGGGATGTCCCTTCACTATTCTCTTACCTTTTCTAGACTGTTCAGTTCACCCTTTCCTATCCTCTTGCTTTTTTTTCTGCTGTAACTGTCCAAGGTAGAATTGTTCACATCGTGCTTTTTAGATGTTCTGTGTAAACAAAAGCTCAAGAGCCACCTCAAATAGAGACTGACTTTAACACAGTTTATTTGTAGAAACACCTTTACCTATCTTCAAGGTATCAGGATGAAAACTCATTAAATTAGCATAACTAAGAACCCTGAAGTGATTAACCTTTCCAGAATTTGCAATACTCAATGTTTTTCCTCTGCTCATGCTGCACTTTACAACTAGACTTTTATTTGGGGTAAAGGACATGTGCCTTTTTTTTCTAGATTTTGCTCTCCTTAGCACAACTTTCAGATCACTTTTGCATATGAATACTACCACTAATGCCACAGAGTAGCACTGGTGTAAGATAAACCACAGCCAAAAGAATTACTACTCCAAGACTTCGAGAGAAAACTTAAATAGCAGCTCCCAGAAGAGCCAAGTGTTACTTGGTAACAATGATCTTTCAGCTGCTTTCCAGTGAATTGGTCCCTGGGTACATTCCAGTGGAGGTGCAGGCCCTTGGCACACTATTGAAACCTTGCAACACCGACAATCAACTCTTCCTGGCTGCCTTTTGCAACCACCCCTAAGAATTCTGAGACATCAGGGCTGAAAGTCACAAGCCCAAAAGAAAGAGTTAAAAAAAGAGAAGAAAAAGAAAAAACCTAAACTTAATCACCATAACACTGGTAGTAGACCACTTGTCTTTTTTTCTACAGATCAAAATGACAAAGTTATTTTTTTATTGACAAGCAATTTCTGACATCTGCTCCCCTCTTCAGTTTTTGTTTTGTTTTCTCTGGGTAGGAAGAGTCATAAACAAACCAAAATGGATGCACCATGTCCTATCTGGGAAGAGGCACAGGATGCAGAACACTGTGTGCAGATCTAAAACCAGACCGTTTCAACATCTGAAATTGCAACCTGTGTCCCCAACACCTTCTCCTTTCTCTCTGTGGGTGTCTAAGGAGCATTCTGAGCCAGGGTGAGAGAGAAGGTATTTCCACAGGGTGACACAAACTATGTCATGATTTTTAGGCACTGTCAGTTCTGCAGCTCTAGTCAGCTCTGCAATCAAAGTGAATGTGACAGGCAAATTATGGTCCAGATCAGTAAAATTACATGCAACAAACCCTTGATGCCTCTGCCTGGCACTCTGTCTGGCAGGGTCTGGACTGAGGGCTGCGCTGCTCTGCCAGGTACCAGTGCCGAGGCAGCAGCTGAGCGCTCTCTCTTCCCAGACCTGCTCTGAAGGAGCAGATTTCCCCAGAGGGGAATCTGCTGCGGAGCCTGGACCTCCGTGACCATTTCTGGCTGAATAACCTTTAAACCCAGCACTTCACTTCTCTCCGTTATGCTCGGGAGCCCCTCTGGACTGCCACAATTTTGCAAGGACGGCACTTCAAATACCTTCTCTAGTAATTTTTTTTCCTATGCAAGAGGTATTTTTGCTCCTGGTGAGAACCTGACATTTTATTTATTAGTGTCTCTTGTGTGTTCAAGATCTTCCCATTAAGGATGCTACAGCCACCACCCACCTAGCTGGGCACATCTAGCAGAGAGACAAACCAAAATGCTTATCAGGAGAAAACAGAGAATGAGAGCCCAAGTGCCCCTGGACACCTGCTGCACATGCATGGTGCCTGTGGCCTTCACACACCTGTCTGCTCAGCCTCTCGCAGGGAAAAAATGAAATGAAAACTGGAAGGCCTATGGGTCACATCCTGCCAGGACAGGGCACCAGCACCTACCTGTCTGGGGAGGAGTGGGCTCGGCTGCGGGGGATGTTCCGAAGAGCCGTGCGATGATGCCTCGCTTGGGCGGGGGTGC
>VXBI01013977.1:284997-328668 GCA_013397375.1 Toxostoma redivivum | reverse complement strand
ATGGGGCGGGGTCAGGAGAGATCATGGCGCTTGTGGCAAGCGGCAGCGGTGGCTGGGGGGTGCCGGGGCTGGAGCTGCCCGTTGATGTGGAGCTCGGAGGTACGATGGGTGACTGGGAGCCGGAAGAGGGGCTCTGTCCGTTTGTTGCCAGTGGTGATGTGTGTCCTTGGCTTCGGGCTTCCATCATTTCCAAGAAGCTGTGGGGAAGATAAATTATAAATATAAGGAATGGCAAATCTCAGAATCCCAGAGTGGTTTGGGTTGGGAAGGACCTTAAAGCTCATCTCATTCTAATCCCTGCCATGAGCAGAGACACCTTCCACTAGGTCAGGTTTCTCCAAGTCCAACCTGGCCTTGGACACTTCCAGAGATCCAGAGGTAGCCACAGCTTCTCTGGGCAACCTATGCCAGGGCATCCCCACTCCCATAGGGAAGAATTTCTTCCCATCCAACCCTGCCTCTGTCAGTTTAAAACTATTGCCCCTTTTCCTGTCACTACCTGCCCATATAAAAAGTCCCTCTCTCTCCTTTATATAAGCCCTTTTCATCTGACTATGTCCTGAGCTGGGAGAGTATGGGTCAGCTTCCAGATGGGCTTGGGAGGGTATGGATCTGCTTCCAGTGACATTGTGACTCCCTGTGCCACAATAAATCTGGTTAACCCACATGAGTTGAACTCACCCCATCTGCACTGAGGTGCAGAGAATCCCAGCCTGCTTTGCATTACAGGATGAAACCTATATTTGCAACACTACTGGGAATTAACTCCCTGAACAGACAGACTATAACAACATTCAAGGGCTTGAAATGTAACCTGAAGTCAGTTGTGATGTTGGCATCAGTTGGATATATGTGTCTAAAGGAGTAAGTGCTATAGGAATGGCACATTTTTAGATTCTGCAGAAGAAATCACAGTATGCAAGAAAACTGCTATAATAACCTCTTTATCAGCCAAGAATGGATTTGAGAAGAGACTCCTTGAACATCAAAAGGAAAGAGCTGTCCTGAGGACTCAGAGAAGACTGACTGCCATTATCCTTCTCACAGGGTGCAGATCCACATGGAGGTTTCTCCCCTGTACACACTCCCCCTCTGTGTGAGAGGCCCTAGAGAAAAGCAGCAGGAGCTCTGGAGCAGGTTGTGGTCCTGGCTGGGTTCCCAACTGGAAGAACATTAAAGCCTGTACTACTGTAGAGAGTGAAAAGATCTTTCCTTTTCCAAAAGAAACCCAAGCCTAACTCAAGCCTCCCCCTGAAGCCGTGAAGGGTCAGCAGACTGTTTCACACACTGTATGCACAGAAATGTGGACAGAGACAAGTTCTTGCCATTAAAGTCTGAAAAACAGACCTGCCACATGCTGCACAGCTGAAAGATACAGAGACGATACCCAAAGTGAAGCATCCTATGTAATATCCAGCACATCCTGATCTTGCCTCACATTTCATTAAGCTTAATGAATTTGTGCATAGAGGCTCTGGATTCAGCTGGTTCTGCAAGACAGATTTTGGTTGTGCTCCAGGCAATGAGAGTGTGAAGGGAGAGCCTCCTCTCCCACACAGAGCATGACCTTGTCCTTCAGGGACCTGAGCCAGCCAGAACCTTCCCTGGACTGACTGCTGAGCAGAACACAAACAGTGGGGGCTAAGAGACTCTAAGCCTTGAGATATGATTTACTATTTTAAGGCAGTAACCTGATATACTTTTAAGGAACAAAATAATATACTTTGTGACCAGCAGTGTCTGGAGCCCTATGGAACAATAGCCCCAGGAAGCTGTTACTTGAATTGGAAAACCAGCAGTCCTTCCTAACTAAGTAACTAGCTGAAGTGGAGATCAAGGGCAGCACTAAAAAGCAGAATTAGTGAGGCAACATCAACAGACAGGGACAAGATACAGATAGAACTGGATGATCCCAAGTAACAGAAATAGGAAGAAATTCAACAGTACAAACAAAATCATCATCTACTCAAGGGCAAGGAAAAGTGCTCTTACTCCCAGTTCTCCACATGAGAATGGCTGGGAAAGACTCACCAAGCTCATTCTGGAAGTCTGGACTAAGGACTGCAATTCCAACCATTCCAGAGCCTGGCTGTCACATTTTGTCCATTGATATCCAACCTACACCTGCCCTGCCCCAGCTCCAGCCAGTCCCTGGGTCCTGTCCCTGACCGCGGAGAGCAGAGATTGGTACTGCCCCTCCACTGTCCCTTGTGTGGAAGCTGCAGACTGTCAAGGCACCCACATCAGTGCCATGCTGTGGTGGCCTCACTGATGTTTCCACCAGGATCCAGGCCAAGACTATATGCCTATTCCATGCAGAACACTGGCTGCATCAACATGAGCTCCTGGCAGAGCTGAGCTCAGAGCATGTGACACAGCATCCAGTTCCCATCCTCCCTCTCCTGGGGCAAGCTGCGCGACAACACGTTCCACTGAAAATGATGCATGGATTTGTCATGCACCAGAGAGAAAACATAAAGGAGTTTAACTCCTCTGTGGAGACTGCATCAGGTTGGTTTGGAAGATGCACAATACATCACACATGCTGCAAGAACATAATAGTGTGTGCTCAACAGCTCTCTGTCACTGCACTCCCTTCCTGAGGAGGGAGGCTGTGGCTCAGCATCCTCCAAGCAGGGTACGCACGTGTCTGTGGGGTGGGAAAGGCAAACGATGAGGCCCTGCAATTCAGCCCTCATCCAACAAAGCAAAGACTCTATCCCCAAACCATGTGAATTGCCATGGCCTGCAAAGCTGTTTGTGAGCTTTGCCTGCATGCAATGTGCAACTCCTCGGCTCCACATGTGCTGAGTGCTGAACTCTGCCATTCCTTCCCTCCCAGCTTTGATCCAGGGCTTCTGGTGAGCCAAAGATAGGAGAGCTGAACAGCTCTCCTTTGTGGTACTCACTCCTCCTCCTCCCAAGACCCACTCAGCATTAAAGACTCCTGCCTCCCAAATGTGAGGAGAGATTAATCCCGGATGATCTACATGCACCCCGTTTCTGTTTATAGCAACAGCAATCCTAGATGGAAGTCTGCAAGCCTGGGCATTGCTGCACCCAGCAGCCAAGGTACTGCTGCCAGCAATACTTGCTCTCCTGACTGTGCCGGGCTCCCTGACTGTCTATGGGAACACCTAAATCACCAACACTACATGAAAACCAGAATGAACAACCTCTGAGCCTCAGGTAGCTGAGTCCCACCATCGAGGCAACTGTCTGACTCAGATAGGATAAGGTGACTGTACACTAAAGATTTGGGAACAAGGAGACACAAAGAATGTATAGAGTCACATCAGGATACAAAATATAAAGCTCAAAGAGTAGTTAAAGCTCGACTCAACAAAGCACAGGAAATTCTTAACAATACCAGAGTATTTGAAGATTTACTGTACATGGTTCTAACCAAAGCTGCCCAATTTGGAAACAACCTGCTTTGTTCTGGGAAAGTAGCCAGCTCCAGGGGGAGGGAAGGCTGTGACTACCACCTGTTTCTCCTCCAGAAATACATAAAATTTAAGAGCTGGAGGAAAAAAATCCTGCTACATAACTGAAGTATAAAGAATGTCATCCTTCCCTTCAGCACAACCAGACTGGGGCATAAAACACATGCAGGTTTTGTCTGCACCTGTGCTCCTGTACTTAGTCACCTGTGGTGTGTGAAGGGCATTAAAACTGGAGACAGCAAGTTCTTTAGTAGGAAGATACAAATGGTTATTTGGGGACAGCACAACACAGACTCTTGCCCCAGCACCACACTGAGGACAGCTGTGACATGTGTGCTTCATGCCACCTCCATCAGCCCCAGCTAGACACATGGGCCAAGCCTTGTGCTGTGACACTGGGGAAATCAGGGTGGTCTGACACTGGTTCTACATGGGCTGCATAAATCAGCTCTGCTGAAGTTTTATAGTCAGATCTTCTCTGAGGGAGGTGGGTGGAAACCAGCACACATGAAATGCTGCCAGCAAGCTCACAGTAATTTCCAGGATGGAGGTGTCTAAGCATCCTCCACACTTTGAAAATACTACATAATGCATGAATGCTTTCTCTGGCTTTACACACACTCCTCAGAGGCACATGTGTGGCTGCTTTGGGAACACACCAGGCCAAACCTGCCATATGTCTGTTTTTTCTCAGATTCTATACAACCTGTCCATTCCTTGTTCTATCCATCAGTCCTTTAGAAAAGGACTCACTCAAAACCTCACTGTGGAATAAGCAGCTTTGTGCCCACACTGGACGTAGCAGACCAAGTCCTACTAAAGCACAAGGTGAACTCACACCTGAGCACCTTTATTCCACTGGGATACAGAAACTGCAAATCTACCATGCACATCCAGGTGGGTCATCTGTCCTCACCCCAAATAAGGGGTTCCTTATTTGCCTTATTTTCAATCCTTCTATTACAGATCAAGTAACAAGTCCCAAACATCCTCAAACTCCTGAATAATTCACGGGTTGGACTTGCTCTCAAGTTGGACTTGCTCTCAAGAGGAGACTTTTATGCAATTTTAAAGATGAACATGCTATGTGGGAACAAAAATTCATCAGGGCCTGAGGTTAGTGTTGCTCTGCTCCCAGGGTGAACACAATAAACACAAAAGGACTTGTTAGCCTCACAACACCTAAAATTGTCAGTGCTTGTGCTCATTTAATATTGAAGACGGTAGCAGCCTAAAGCTTTTTGGCTCCTGGTTCTAACGTGCTGTGATAAATTGTTCAAGTGTATTTCACGTGGCAAGAAAGGCTCTGGGTTACTTTGTTAATTGTGAAAATGAAGATTAATTGGCCGGATGACATAATTTTAACTGGGGTTGGTGAGGTGAGATTTCCACATGCTTGTTTTGGGCTCATTAAAGGTATTGCCCCAGTCCCCCTAGCCCAAGTCCCTGAATGTAGAATCAATGGCCAAGCAAGTCTAATTCCTGCTGTTGTCCTGTTTTCCACCTGACAAAATGGATGCAGAAGGATAGCTCCCTGTTCCCTAAAATACAGGACATGCTCCATGTCCTCACTTCTCTAGCAAGACTGACTGATGACAGGCTTGGATGCACTTAATTCTTAACGCAGCACCCCTAAAAAACCTAGATAGAGTCTCATTCCAGTACAGGCTGGCTCCTGACCTGTCTGATGACCACAAGGATTCACAGCAAGTGGAGAAGACAAAAGTGGGGCAAATGGAAGAGAAAGCAATAGCAGGTTTACTTTCCCAACTGGTAACTCAGTCTGTACCTCGTGTCATTCTGGACCTGTATTTCCACACAGTGAAGGATACCAGAGAACAGCTCCAGCAACAGCATCTCCTGCCACTGTGCGGGTGTTACTCAGCATCACAGTCTTCCTAAGATGATGAGCTATGCTCAATGTGGAAAAAACCAACCAGGCAAATAAAACCCCAACCCCCCAGACAATGACTCTGCAGTGACTAAAGCTATCCATGTGGGGAACGTGTCTTCCCAAAGCAGAGTCCTCAGCAGGGCAGCCCAAATGCCTGTTGTCTGCAATCACTGCTCTGGCATCCACATGGTGAAAGGAGACAGCCTCAAGTTGTGCCAGGGGAGGTTTAGGTTGAATATTGGGGAAAATTTCTTCACCGAAAGGGCTGTCCAGCCCTGGCACCCTTCCATGGAGGATGGTCACACTGAACATAAACAAGTTTTCCTTGAAAACAGAATATAAGCTGAGTACAATTAAAAACAGAGAAATTGAGCAAATTAGGTACAAATTCAGAACACCATAAAAGTCATTACTGTTTGTTTAATAAGAATTCAAGAACTCAAAAAGGGCTGAAATGTGCTTTAAGTAGCATTGAAAATATAAAGTCTGAAAGCACAGGGACAGCACTAGAGACAGAGGTGTGTCAGGCAGCGAGTAGCCTAAACACAGGGAAAGAACTGGAAGCAGACCATGTCTCCCATAGGCATATCCAGGCAGTGGCTGCCCAGGCTGACTTACGTAAGGCAGAAGAGGCAGCATTGTGTGCCACCTCGTGTTGTCTCTGGGATTCACATTTTGGATCAGTGACGTTTTGTCCTCAGGTTGCCCCCCACTGCAGCAGGAGGAAGAGTTCTTGCTCTCTTTCTGTTCTCACTGAGCCAAATTTAGCACTGGCCATTGTGACAGTGCAGCTACCAGACATGCACAAGGGTGAAGGAAATAACCGAGATGTCCTAGCGCTGTCACCTCGCCGTGCTCTGTGGCCTGATTTTATGGCAAGAGAGCAGGAATGGCCTCTGAGGAAGTGCTGCAGCAGCCACACCACGGCCTGTGGCCTCAAATATCTGCATTCATCTCCTCTTGCTGTGCAGTTTGGGTGACCCACAGCAGTACTCCCAGTGCTGTCTAAACTGAAGCAACAAATACAAAGGCCTCGTGACAGGTAAGGGCCAGGCTCCTCTAGCAAGTAACAAGCAATAAAAAGGAAAAAGCAAAAGAGGCCTCAAGTTGCACCAGAGAGGTTCAGGTTGGATATTGGGGAAAATTTCTTCACAAAAAGGGCACTCAGACTTTGGAACAGGCTGTCCTGGTAGTGATGGAACTATCATCCCTCGGAGTGTTTAATAAACATGTGGATGTCGTTCTTGGGGACATGGCTGGGTGGTGGCTTTGGCAATGCTGAGTTAACAGCTGGACTTGATGATCTTAGAGGGATTTTTCAACCCTAAGGATTCCACAGTTCTGTGATCTGTCAAGGGCCACCAAGTCACACTGCACCAACACACACACACTGTGCACAACAGGGCAAGTGGCAGCAGACAGTGTACCAGGTTCTCACTTGGACATTCACTGATGCAGCATATTAAACCTGGTAATCCCAAAATGATGGGTATCTGACAAGCATGGATGCAAGGACCTTCCCAAGCCCTAATAACGAGCACTGCTGTTCTGCCTCACCACTGCAAGCTCTGATTCCTGTCACACATTGCTGTGTCCACATGTACTCTGTTTCTCTGCTCAAACTGTTTACTAAGGTTGAGACTTTACCCAAACATGGGTTCTCTGACATGAATGTGAGTATTTCTTTAAATTAGGTCTTTGGCTGTAGAACTCAAGCCTAGAGACCTCCTGCAGGGATAAAAATTGAGTGTAAGAAGCGCATACCTTTCAACTCCGGGGCTGAAGTAACCCCTTTGCAGCTCATCTGTCCCACAGAGGTGCCACTCAAACAAACAGACTCTGTTTCTACCTGGGGTACAGAGAAAAACCTTAAAAACCCTAAAATAGCACTCTTTGTCAGTGTGATCAAAGTACTGAGACATAACACTACCTGGTGCTTTTCTTTTGGGATCAGTGCCTCTAGCCAGGAAGCATCCAGGAGTATTTTAAAGCCCTTTCTTTAAAGAAGTGTTATTTTCTGAAAGTGAAGAACTTTGGCCTCAGTACAGATATGAATATGCAGGAGCTGGTCAGCTGCATAACGATGTCACTTTATTTCCTAAACCAGAATCCTGGAGAAAAGTCTTGCTTTTAATATTATAGCAACTCCTCTTTTGTCAGGCTCTGATATTTCTGAGGCCATGTTAAGCTAGTCTGCAGCCTGACAGTGCCAACAGCCACCCAGCAGGGCAGTGTGGTCACATTGGGTGGGATGATCAAGTCTAATCTGTTGCTGGAACTAGGAGGTCTGACCACCCCTCCAGTGCTACCACACTGCTGCTGCTTTTAAGATCTAACATCCCTTCTCAGAGCCAGCCCAACACAGACTAACCCTGAGGTAGATATAGCAAAGACATATTTCACAGTCACAGAATCTCAGACTAGTGTGGGTTGGATGGGACCTTAAAGGTCATCTCATTCCATGCCCCTGCCACAGGCAGGGACACCTTTCACTGGACCAGGCTGCTCCAAGCCCCATCCAGCCTGCTTTTCTGCTGAATTTGTGAGCTCAAGTGACACATATGGAGACCCAGCACATGCTAAAGCTGCTGGAAGGGGTGATGAAGCAGCGAGGTCTTGTGCTGTGAGTTTGAAACAGCTGTGCCAACTCCTGATTCTATTAAGCATCCTCCCATTACTGAAGCAGTACAAACAAAAGCATGGAAAATCATGTGACAGCACAGCCCACGCAGCCCAGTCCTTTGAGTAGGGACATCAAGAGAAGTGCTGAAGGCATGAGGTGACTAACTAGTACCTCAGGAGGAGAACGAGGTGAACACTTTGGAAACAACACTGCTGTATGTGAACTGGGGTATTTCAATGCTCTCCAAGGAAAACGTGCTGAACAAGGTTAGAGAACTTTAAACTTGGTCTGAAGAATGCTTGTCCAAAAGCAATGTCCCGTGCATGAATATTTCATAATCATTGATTCCAATTTCCAAACAAAGCTGCCCGTAAATAATCTTTTTTCAGTACATTCTGAGGCTGACTTTTCTGGCTTGCACACCACTGCAATTAAGGCCTTCTGATGGGAATTCACAGAACACAGATTCCTGTTCACTGTGCTACAGGTGTACTGACTTTGTGGGGCTAAAGCTGGCAAACACCATTACAGGCAGCCAAGCACACAGCCAGGGCACAGAACAGATATAAGGCAGAGGAACCAGCCACTATTTCTACCCAGAAACACACTGATGAGTTCAGAAGTCCTCAAAGGGAACAGAAGACAGCAGTGTTGTAGCTCGTACTTTCTGCTCTCATAAGACACACAATATACAGGAGTTCAACAGCCAGGAGAGGAACCAGCTTGTGCACTGAACAGCTGAGAGATGGAAAATATCCCCTTCCAGCACTTTATCTACTTCAGCATGTGCTGGCTCCAGGTGCGCTGCTCAGCCCCATCTGCCCTGCCCTCCCTTCCCCAGTCACGTGCTGGTAGGAACCAGACTGTTTCACAGAGACCCCCAGGGGCATGCTTTACTTCAGGTGATGCCATTCAACATTTTATCCAAAGGATCCCTAAATGTTACTTGCTAGACCCTTCAACCTGGCCACATGCCACAGCTGGGGCTGCCCAACATCCATGTGACACCCAAAGCAGTTAGAAAAGACAGCTCAGTGACATACAGTTCGTAGTTTTGGTCCTCAGTCTCTTGCTGCAGTGACAGCTCCTCCAGAGTTGCATCAATATCCAGCTGATTTGTCTCCAGCTGCCGTAGCAACGTCTCCCTCTGAAGAAAGGAAAACAAGCTAGGTCTGAGCAGAAGGGTCACTGTAACAGATCTCTGTGCTCTGAGATCTTGTGTCACCACTGTACCACAGCAACATGTCCAACAGGAGCCCGGGCCTGATCGTGGTGCCCATTTAAATACAGAGCACAAAGGGAAAGTGAATAAAAAGTAGATAATGCATAAAGTCTGTGTGTAAGAAGCACCTTGTTCTGTGAGCTGTTCTCAGCTATAAATCAATAATGTGTTATTTCAGACACCACAGCATCAGTTACATTTGGAGAATGGATTCAGCTCCTGCAGAGATCAGGTGTGCAACCCATTCACTCAGGCCTTTGATTTTCTCTGGCTAAATCAGCCTCTTTGGGAGCGGGACCCAGCTGATGCAAAGCCTCCCAAGAATTTTTTTTTTTTTTGCTGTTGGGGTAGATGAGGGAGCACAACCTGTCAATTCTGACATTTCAGAAGTCCCTGCCCCTCTGCCTTCAACTGCTGTTCCACAGATGGGGAAAAGACACTCCAGCCCATTTCCAATGGGCAATAAAGTGAGTTGACTGCACTAATGTAACCCAATAGTGCCTCACTCCTTCCTTTCCCACATTTCCCACAGAACTCAAACAAAAACCTCAGCTGAGAGGAAGGACTGGCTTAACTGACTCCCTCCTCCCAACATCCAGACAGCAGCAAGGAGAGATCAATAACCACAGGCACAGCCAGCTCCTCAAGGGCTGCAGACCTACAGGGCTGGTATAGCATTCACTCCCGCAGAACCATAATTTCGGATCCCCTGGACAAGAGTAGAGCTGTCAGTGGTGCAAATCCTGCCTCACAGCTCCATCCCCTCTGCTCAGGCACAGCTGGCTGGCACACAGCTGGGCACTGACCATGCCAATCAGCTCACCTCCTGAATTTTGAAGTCAAAAGCCAAGATGTTTGTTGTCTGAGGGAATCAACCCTCCCTCTCCCACTGCCTATGCATTGAGTGGCACATGAGCAGGGCCAGCTTGTGCTGGGTTGGGCTGGTGACTCCCAGCCCTGCACAGTCCCCATTAGCAGGTCTGTGATGCCACAGACTGCATCCCTGCCTAGGCAGGAGGACATGCAAGAGAAACGCCAGGCTTCCTCCAAACTGCCACGGTTTTTGCTTTGATAACTGCCTTATCCTCTAAGTACATTTCAGCTTTGCTCTGACAAATATTTTTGAAGGCTAGCATCAATAACCATGGTGAATTCTTAATTCCCTGACAACACTTGAATTCACTGCAGAAAGATCCCATCAGATTAAAAGCCCAAAAGGAAATCTATTACATAATTCCCCGAATAAAATCCATCTGAGGAGACAAATATTTGCATGAAGCAATGGTGTTCAGTCTCTACATGCACATGCTGCTGGCATTATAGTTTCATAGATGTGACAACTTTGAAGATATCAAGACACTGCACAGGTCTGAAGAGCAATTAACTCATATGGCTCACATAAACCACACCAAGTGCTGTGTTCCAGGGACTGTCACAGCACAGCCTGAGCCCTCCATGGAGCAACTGCTTTATATCAAATTCTACTATGACTGAAATCAGCAAAAAAGGTTTAAGTAATTTTTATGTTGTACTGTAAGACTACATGATTCATCACAGTTGATAACCTTAATTTACTGGAAGACATAGCCCTTTTTGAAATTAAAGGGCTTCTGTGATCATTTAAGCTAATTTACTGCTTCCAAGGCATATAGAGTCTTTGTGTTTACCTTTGTCATTGTGTTAAGAGCTTGGACCAATCCCTCTTTTCTTTGCTGAGTAATTTTTATTCATCATATTCAATGCTCTCTGCAGATGGAAACTTGACTTTTATTAACATGTATGCATGGAATTGCAAAGTCATTACTTAATGCCAATTCCTTTATTGTCGTTTACAGACAAGAAAGATTCAGCAAAGTATGGTATTAATATTTAAAGTTACTACACTAATCAGAAGTACTAATAAGGACCTTGGAATTAAAATTCTAGATTTTTAGAATTCAATAAAATCAAGATCTCAGAAGTAGTAGACATCATCATTTTATATTATTCATGCAGTATAAGCAAAAATGAGACAGAAAAGGGCAAGTCTGCTGCTTCTTTGTCCCCAGTTTCCTAAGGTGAAATACATGCTGAGCAAATCAGCTGAACAAACAGAGACAGAAGGTCTACTGCTCTTTGGCACTTACCTTAGGCTCTTTGATAATGACTTTAATTAGACTTGTCTATTAAACAAGTGGTGTGCCTTGTCTTACACTTGGGCACTGAGACATACGCCAGTTTTATTTATTTCAATTTTCACAGATCACAATAAATCAAGAATATATATTTAATAAAGAGAGAGTTGCAATAAATTTTGTACAAATTCATCACTACTAACAAACTTCCAAATACTTAAAAAAATATATTCTATTTTACCATGCCAGTTATTAAAATATTAAAGAAACAGCTTATTTTTTGCAACCACCCAAAAGAAGGGAATAAATCATGCCCTAGAGACTAGTGCTTTGGCTAAAAGCCACTTGCAAGGGCTTCCTGGGAAAAGGCAATTGCAGCTGTCTGCAGAATCCTGTCTCCTTCCACCACAGCATCTGTTGGCCTGGGTGACCTGATCCCATTTGTGGGTCACCAGCAATACCTACAGCTAAACTGAATCCTTGGGTTTGCCAATCCTGGCCCTGGAAAGGAACTGATAAATAACTGAAGAGCTCAGGCTGACAGAGAGAATGTGCTCACTACTGGGGGTATGGATTTCAGCCCCTGCTTTCTCCATGGAAGATGCATGACTGCAAACTGAGCACAGGAATGTGCCACTAAAAACCACACACTGACCCCAATCTTGTTGAGGGACAGCCTGGGACTTCAGATACAGCTGGACCACTCTGCCATGGAAAACTGTGGAGGGCAGGCTGAGGGACACAGAAACCTCTGAGGCTGATTAAATCCTATGTGCATTTCATACCAGGAAGCATCCCTCTCCTTTAATCCTACTCTGCTCCAAGGGGAAAAGCTCCTTTCTGGAGCTTGGTCCTGGCAAGGATCTCTGAAGGGATAAGAAGAACCTTCAGGAATTAAGTCCAGATGCAATTTTCCTACAAATTTCAGCTCATGCTGCACTGGATGTTGAACAGGGCCAGCCAGACCCTGTGCACTCCAACACAAGGTTCCCACTGAGTGCCTAGGAGTAGTGAGGTGCCCCAAGGGGCACTACTGTGAAGCGACTGTGGAGCAGCATGAAGCACTGCCCATAAACCTGTTGCACAAGTGCAAGGGGCATTGAAGAAACCAATGCAGCCCATCTTGGGTGAAGTTTGACATCAAGTAAAGCCCCAAAACCTGCATGGAAGCAACCAAAAACCTCCAAATGTACAGCATCATGAACCCAAACATTTCACCAGCAACATGCTGGCAGATTTCAATCTTCTCCACTGAGCAGCAGGTTGGATTTATAGCTCAGATTTCTACAACCTCCTCCTCAAAAGATTGTTTGACTTGTTTCACTGAGGTTTTATACATTCAATTCTCTTATCCTGGTTCTTTTTCTGCTCTGCAGCCTGAGGACCTGGTAATATCCACTAATATATCTCAGCTCCTTCTGAACTGGCATTTCACTGGGGATTATTTATATAAAAATACACACAGATACTTCAGCTGCTGGTGAAAGATATGTCTGTCTCATACATACAGACACTTCAATTCCTGGTGCCTGGGTTTTTCCCATCGAATAGAAAACAATGACACAACATCGTATGTGCTCTCAAAAAGCATAAGCTATTGATGTCCAAGGATCACCCCAAAAGCCAATCTTCTAAAGGCTGCAGATGAGAACCGCACCCTTTGCAGCCTTTGCCCTTCCCTCAGCCCTCTCAAGAACCCTCAGATATGAAGGAAATAGGAGACTGGATCCATGTGAACAGGATCCAAGCACATGGATCCCATATTCAATGCCCTTTACCATTAGGGCAAAGATTTTCAGCAAACAAGAGGCTCCTGAACTACTCAGATAGTGGCCAAATCTCTTCTCATCTGATTTTTAACTGAACAGAAATGAATAACAGATTAACAGGTGTGTATTTTACATTTTTGACTTGGTAACTGCACCACTGGATGCCATTTTCATGCCAGTGAAAATGGAGCCTTTCTCTAGAGCATTGGGAACTCAGCTCGCTGACCTCTTGCAACCAGAGGCATGTTTAAGCCAGTCACAGGCACCAGTGTTCTGACTAATTTTGTTATACCAACTCTAATGAAAACAAAAATCTACTCAGGATCCTTTAACAGCACACGAAACCCCAAATACCATATTACTGCCTTAGAAGGAAACAATCTGTCCCACACACCCAGCACATCAGGATAACATCCTGCCTTACCTGCAGCTGCAAGAAGGGGATGTTGAAGAACTTGTGCAAGTACTTGAGGCCAAAGCTGTTCTTCATGGAAGACTCAGCATAGTGGAAATAGGAGGAGCCAGGAGGCCTGTGCCAAGCAGAGAGAACACTGTACCCAGCACACCCTACACAGGACTGAGTTACACACTATGAGCCACCCCACAGCCCCCACCCTCAAATGTAGCCCAGGGGGTCATTCTGCTTGGATTATTTTGTGTACAGCCAAAATTCACACTGAACGGTGGCAGAAGGTGGCTGTTGGTGTGTGACAGTGTCATATGCCTGCCTGTGTCAATACTCTGTCAGGACACTGGGATGTTGGTTTCCTAAACTGGGGTTTCACAGCTTTACAAGCTGTTCGTTCCACAGTGAAGGTTGTTTTAAAACCACAATTGGACTAATGAAAATCATATACAGAAATTAAATTATTTCATCATGGAGAAACTCTTAAAACTAACGCTATTTCTTTGTGCCTGATACAAGCATAAACAAATCAGAGATGAGGAAAATGAAAAAAATACCGTAAAAACATAAAACTACATAAAAAGGTACAGCCTACTGAATCTTGACCAACAAATACTATTTTGTAACATATAACAGAGTACCTCAGATCTCTGCTTAAGGGAAATGCTTGTCTGACTGGCGAGGGACATGTGACTTTGCCGTGCCCTGCAAGTGCTGTGTGGGGGATGCTCAGAGGCAGAACACAGACACAGCTGCACTGGCTGGCCCTTGTGTAGCTCAATCACTTGGAGCAGAGAACAGCTGTGCCATGGGAAGAGGATTCTCTCCCACGAGAAGGACTAACCAGAAAGAAGGTGACTTGCTGGGAACAGCATTTCTGAAAGGCACATGCTGCCAAGTACTCCTTTTTTCCAGGAGCATGGCAAACGATGTGCTGCAGATCAAAGGGCCCATGGTGTCAGCAGATGCTGCTTGTGAGACACAGGGAGTTCTTGGAGCCCAAGGCAGGCACAGGACGCACATGACACGATGTGAAACGCAGCAGTGACATGGCTGCTGATGGGTGATGGCAGGAGCAGCTGCTGTCCTGCTCAGGGACCTCTCACCTGTTCAGGTTGTCAATGAGGTCCCGCACATCGCTGGGCAGGATGACCCGGTGCTCCCCCATGTCCCGGTAATTCCCAAGCACACATACTGGAACGTGGGTCGGCACTTTAGGAAGCTCCCTCAGAATATAGTTAAATGTCCTTCACCAGAGGGGAGAGAGAGAGGCAGATGAGTGGGAACATCCTTCTGTTAGCAGTTTTGTGCACAAATCACAAAGAAAAAAAAAAAAAAGGAATTTTTTTCCAAAATCCTTCCAAGTCTGTGGCTTCTTTACACGGTCAGAGAAATACACTAACCCTCAATATGTTTGGACAATTCTTTATTCAAAAACCACTTCAAAAGCTCAATAATCCACTTTCACCAGAACCCTCATATCTCCTACAAGAAATCTCAGTTCTGCAAAACGGTGTGGGGTCAGCAGAAGGAAAGCATTTCCTCCTTTTAGCTGTCTACAGGATCACTGACCCACACCAAACCTGAACATCACAAGCCTAAATATAAAGCAGGAGCTCTCACCCCCTCTTCTTTGCACTCTGGTTTCCTTATCTCTGCCTCACCCTCCTCAGATGTGCAAAATCAACAGCTCATTACTTCTGCAGATTAATTCAGCTTGAGGCCTCTAAATAATCCTTACTAATACCAGTTTCTTGGGACTTTCTCACTAGCATCCTCCTTTCCCTTGTGTTTTGGGGAGCAGGGGTTTGCAACATGCACTTTGCACCTGTGATAGCACTAATTATCAAGCCTAAGCCAGGAACATATCAGCAATTGCAGCACATGACCCACTGGGACACTGCTTGTTTGGAACAAGCCCGGGAGAGAAGTGTATTAAAAGCCATGTCACAAGATAAAGCTTTTATTTTAAAGGATACAAGCTTGCTTCAACTTGTTAGGCTGGTTATCAGCTTCCAAATCCAAATGGGAATCCGGAAATCTGGAAGTAATTTGTTTTGCCTGAACAAGGGAGAATCACATGGTGCCAGTAAAGGTCTCTTACCACTGCTTGGTGATGTCAAACATCATCACTACACCATTGCAGTTCTTATAGACATCCAGGAATTCTGCATCCAGAGCCATTTCTGATTCTGCCTGAGGAAATAAAGGCAAAGAAGCAGTAAGTAACTGGATTCAACTTCAGGCTGATACAGAACACAATGGATACAGTACTGATTGGGCAAAATTCCTAAAATGACAACCACTGTAAGGAGTATTTGTGGATTTCACACTATTAGCATTGAAATAAGATACTTGGTGGTTCCCACTTCCATTTCCCATAGGAACAGGATGTGAACCACAGAGTGGAGGACAGAGGACACAGCTCCCATTCCATCTTTTTCATGACCCAGATATTGGCTCTACTCCTAATGCTTCTGGTGTCCAAAAGCAGGAGGCAGTTTCTCCCATGGAGGGCTGACACGATTAGTATCTGATTTTCATCATTTGGACTCTGCATGCTACTAAGTCCAGATAGCACCGGTCCCAGCTCAGTCTCCATGGCTCCAGTTGGAATTTGGTGTCTCTGGAACAATTCTCACTCATTTCCCAGGAGGGGAAAATGCACCCTCATTTTCATAGGAAGAAGCAGCTGTGGTAACTGTTCTCATATAGGCTTTTCCCATGGCAGAATATTTTGAGGAAAATTCTCCTCATCTGAGCCTGAGCAGATGGGCACCGATGAGAGTATAACAGCCCAGCTCTGAGGAACAGCCAGAGAAGGACATCAAGTTGTTTCTTCAGGCCCCACAAGAAGGTCCTGACAAGAGGAGTTTCTGCCTCTGCCACAGGCAGACAGGTAAAAAGCAAACATCTGGAGCACTGTCATTCCCAGTGACAGAATGGAAAGCAGCAGGGAAGCTGCAGTGAGGGAAGGAGCACAATGAGTTCAGGAGGGCAGAAGTGCACAGAGCAAAGAATGAAGAACATCAGGGATACTACTGTCCCTCACCCACCTGCCAGGCTGGCCTTAGAGCAGGAACAAATACAGAACTTGCTCCCCATAGACCAAAGGTGGACAAGAGGCCTCAGACCCCTGAATTTTACGTGACTCACCTCTTGAGGGTCATTCTCCAGTTTCAAACCATCTCCTCGTTTTTTGCATTTTCCTTAAAAAGAATTGTAAAAAACAGAAAAAGCATTACACTAGGCAAAGAACTGGAGGATGGGTCTGGATAGGTGCATAGCAGTTTGAACACAGCCTTAAAGCAGATCCTACTTCTACTGTAAGCCTGGGGGATGAGGAGGGGTGGGATAGGCATGCCTTGCTGAAGAATCCCAGCTAATCTGTTCAAAAATGAACAGTAAAGCAATCCAAAGACAGACAGAACTTATGCAATAAGATATCCAAGAGAAATCAGATAAACTGTGGGAAATGACCTGTGGAGATGGAGAGACAGCCTACACGTGTTCCAAAGGCCTGAGCCAGAGGGTCAGGTCTGGCCATCACTAGTGAAGGTGCAGTAAAGAAATCCTCCGGAAGCACCACCCAAAGCACACAGAAATAAGCCAGGGAGCAGGTGCAACTCTGATTAGGCTCTCAGAAGTGCAAGAAACAACATGCTTAACATTTGTAGAAGACACTGGAAAATCACTCTAGAGACTGGCCCTGCAGCCGCATAGCCATGGTCCCACCTGCAGGAATCTAGAGGTTTCCCTCCAACTCATCTGCTTCCTCTAAGGCAGTTAAAGAGCAGTGCCTGAGGCTTCTTTCTTTCCTTACAGCTTAGGGAAGCATTTTCTGATATTTTAAAGTACCACTAGCATTTAACTCAGCACTGCAGAAAAGGAGTGTTTTTAAACTTCAGCCTCCCTGAAAACTCTGTGTCAAATCAGTTACACATTAATTGTAGCCTGTAGTCTCAGCAGAGGTGTATCTGTACTTATGCTTATCAGATGGCTACATCATGGCCATCAGCTGACATGATTTTCTGGTGTAGACAGTTGGCTCTAAGGATTGCCAGGAGTCCCAACATCTTCTGTCACCTACTGCCAAAGAGGTTTAGTGTGGATACACTATGAAAAAATCTGGCCTCTTGTTTAAACTGAATGTTCTGAGTTTCCAGAATTTTATCATTGATAAGCACTGCATAAAGAATAATCCTGCAAGATCAGAAGTTATGTTTGACAGATACCAAGTATCTCCCAGATGTTAGTCACAGCAGTTAAGAACTGTACTTCTGAAATAACGTTGTGTATTTTCCTCGTCTAATTATCTTAACTAAATTGTACTGGCACAGTCTTGGAATTCCTTCCCATCACTTCTAGAAATTTCCTGTGTTGCTGAAAACAGAAGGTGCTGGCAGCTCAGATGCACCTGCAAAAACCCTCCCACTGACTCCATAAAAGATTGTAACACTGAGGACCAAAATAGCTTCCACCAGCTCTTAACTCTGCTGAATCACATGTGGAATCCAGGGTTGTGCCAGATGCTGCATGTGAAACAGGGTTTGTTTTTTCCTGCACACTGCTCAAGCATAAATAGTAAGAAAATACAGTTATTCAGAAAATTTATTTAACGCTGCAGGTTATAGCAGGCAATTCTGGTCGGTGCTCCTGTGCATCTCTGCAAAACGTTTGCCCCACTCATGTCATCTTACTGCTGACATCTGAAAGTAGCAGAAATATTAATCCTGATCCCTCCTCATTTGGGCAATGTGTTTTCCCTGAGGGATCCAACTATGGGCTCTGATTCTTCCCCATGCAGCTGAAGGTGTG
The DNA here is from genome assembly GCA_013397375.1 of Toxostoma redivivum. Classification (NCBI taxonomy): domain Eukaryota; kingdom Metazoa; phylum Chordata; class Aves; order Passeriformes; family Mimidae; genus Toxostoma; species Toxostoma redivivum. The sequence goes on along the minus strand of VXBI01013977.1, from coordinate 310,376 downwards.
GGATGTCTAGTCATGCATGTCTCTTCCCACTTCAATTCAATTCATTTCAAGTCAGTGACATTTGTGTGACTTCTCTGAATATCCAAACATTGCCATTTCTGCAGTCACTGCTAAATTATGCTTGGCATGAACTAAATTTCTAGGTATTAAAAGAAAAGCCCAAGCAACCACAAATACTCTCCATCATTCCTCCCATCCTGAGTAATCAAGGTATCTGCCTAACCTGGGCACATTTGCAGTCAATGCTTTGCAACAGAATATACAACTTGCACACCTCCCCCTGCTCATGGTTTTCTGTGCTTATCCAGAGGAATGAGTAATATTCTCGCATGCTGCTCATCAGTGCTGCAAAGGAGGTCACCTCAAAGGAGTCACAGAGCTGAAAAGCGCATGTGTGCACAGATTCATGCACAGGTTCTATTTTTGGAACCCAAATGGCAGGATGAACCAGACAAAGATAGGATCTATGCAGTGAAAAGATGTAATTCAGCCTGTAAAGGCAAGGGCACAGTGACGATTGTGTCACTGTAGGCATGAGGTCCAGATTTTGAGGCTGTAGAGATGTGTAATGGAGGAGCTTCAATCAGAAAACATGGGTGTTCCTGCTGCAGTGGCTCAGGTCCTCTCCCTAGAATGATGGTTGCTCCTCATTTACAGGCATAAGAGCAACACTGGCACTAAATAAATTTGGCAGCAGAGCCCTGGAGTCTACAGAACAGCTCCTACTGGACACTGGGGTTGTGATCATCACTTGAGTCTCTGCAGTAGTATGTACTACCAGTTTTGCTGCAGGATAGAAGGATTCAGTACAGTTTGCCAACAAATGCTGTCCACCATGCAAGGGGGCTGCTTCCCTTCACCAATCAAAAATACAATCTGGAATACGAGCAGCCCTTGTGTTATCTAACTTGGGACATCTAAAAATAACAGAATTATCAATTCTGATCTTTCCTTCTTCTTGCAGCACACATCTGGGAGGCAGAGGAGTAAAGGTGCAGCAAGGAGGAATCTTCAATACAAGGGAAAGCATTTCTCTATCTTGTAGGCAACAGAAAAAAATATTATTTGATGCCTTCAGTCATGTATGAGAAAATATGTGTGAACCCAAGTGGCAGAGGTTACAAGACAGGAATTCACAACTGTTCCTGAATCTCCTGCATTCAAGCAGCTTCTCTGCATTCAGGATCTGTTACAGCTTTATGACTTGCAGCAGTTACACAACTTGCTGCTAAGCCAGAAGGATGAGTCAGGATTGTGACTTTTGCTAAGAGAGATCCTTCCTGTGCTCTGTAAGTTCTGAGAGCAGCAAAGGAGATGATATTTACTATACATGCCACAAAAAATCCAACACAATCCACGGCTGGAGGCAAGCTCATCTTGGGAAGATTTTAACAAATGGCAGCTTTCCAGACATGATCCCAGCTCCCTGAGCAGGCCCAAGGAGAATGCAGCAGGCAGCATGGAAGTCTGGACTCCAGGGAACCTGCACATTTAAAAAAAGAATCCCAAATAAAAAAAAAATTTAAATCCCAAGAACAAGCCAAGAGGAGAAGCACAGTCTGACAGCTGCCATTTCCCACTGCCTCACCACACTTACCAACCTCAAAACTTTTAAGCTTTCACAGCAAACGTCCCCACATTTCCAAATTATCATCTGAATGCTAAATAACCAATACCAAGCTAAGTCACCATCCAGGCAGGGCCAGCAGAGCTGCCTCTGCATCCCAGTGGTTTCTGGAGGGAAAATTCACATTGTTGAACCAGCAAGGACAGGGAGCACACCTCTAGGGAGCACTAGGAGAAACACCGCTCAGGAAAATCACCGTTTACTTCAGCCCAGAAATGCACATCAAGTTTTCCTGCAATTCCTATGACTGCAGAACAGCAACACTGCTCAGCAGGGGAGAGCCCAAAGCTGCTTCACAGAATTGAAGCTGAAAACTGCAGTTCATGGACGTACCTGTTACTTAAGCTATAACCCACATCAGGGCTTTCAACACAGTTTCTCGTATCATTTAAACAGAAGCCACCTAATTTCCTTTGAAAATGAAATGAGAAAATGCTAGCAAAAGAATTTTAGCCTGGAAAACTTTATGTTGAAATGTGTGTTATGTGAACCCACTTATGTGTGTCAGAACATGCATTTTTTGACAGTTTCAAATCCAGCCTGATAAATGTAATGTTCTTCCCAACTCTAAATATGTACATGAGCCAGGATCTGGTAGGCAAGGGGAAAAAAAAAAGAGGATCAGGTCTTGTCAGCACTATGCTACAGCAGCACTGGATACTTTACTACTGCACTACTATAGTCCAGTGTGGCTCTCACCCAAAGCATCACGAAGCAGGATTTTTTGTCCTAAGCATACAGAAGGAAAACAAAAATGTCACAACACTAGGATCAAAGTTAGATATGAGCTCTTGATGTTTAATATTAAACTTTTTCCTAAAGTTACGCTTATCAGGAATCCACAATTGCTATGGCAGTAAGAAAGGATTTGATTTAACATCATGATGATGTAATTTTTACAATGCACTGATTGAGCGTAACTGATTGCAAAAAATACATATCTGTGGTCCATAAGTACGGATCTTAACAGAATGAGTTTTATTTCCAAAGAATATAAAGTGAAGGGAAAAGAGTCCTTTAAGATTTCCAACATAGGCTCCGCTGTCAGAAATTAAAGCCAGACCAGAAGAGCTTTTATCAACATCCGCGCATAGCACATCCTGTCCCCTTCGCCAAAAAAACGACAAGTCTCTAGTCGAGAAGATGACTCTGCTCAGAGAAGCTATTCACAGAAATAAATGCTGGAACCACATGATTCCCAAATTAAATATCTATCTATTCACACCAAAGCTGCAAGGCAGCGAGAACACAGATGTTTTGCTCAGATTCCAGCCCTCCACTTGTTATCCCACAATCTGAAAGCCAAACTGTAATCAGACTGACTTCAGCAGTAACTCCGGCCTTAGCAACGTTTTGTCTACCCTATGAAAATTTGAGCTTAAAAAGATAAAGTGCTCAAGATTTTCATTTAAAGTTTACCCTGAATGCTCCATGAGGTATCTGAACTAGAGGTGCTACCACTAATCGTCTTTCTATTTTCCCTATTTTGAATACAGTTCAGCTAACATGAAAAATGACATTTCTCCTTTTCCCACTCCCTATTGTACTTGTAGTTTTTGGTGTAACGCAAGTGTAAGTTGCACAGGTGGTGCCTCTGAGATACCATTCTGCTGAGGAATGCCTGAGAGCCAAGGCTGCAGGAAAGGCAGCACCAGACAAACCATAAAGTTTGAGTTTTGATGACTGTGGTCAACAAACCTGGCAGACACCAAACAAGAAGCATCACTCACAGAGCAAGAGCTGCTCACCTGTGCAGCTGCTTTCCTGACCATACTCACACACTAAACCAAGAGACTGGCCGGTACTAAACGTCTCTTAGAAGCCAAATAACATCTGGATTTGGGGCTACAGAATGGGCTGTGGAGATTTACATCTGGACCCCAACCTCTTCTAGGAACAGATCCCACTGCATCCAGACTGTGTCTTCACAGACGTTTTGGAATTTGGTTTTGCTTTTTATAAAACAAAAGTTTATACTCTGACAAAAATTGAAAATGAATGAAAAATGTATCTATATATCATAAAATTTTCCTTGGCTAAGCATTTAGAAAAGGTTTTGAAATGCACATACTGCATTTTCTTCCTAGTGAATTTAAGTAATTGCTGCTCTTTCATCCTTCCCCCCTGCATATATTACCCACTGCAGCTACGGTTTTACCAACTTAACAATATAATGCTTTCACAAAACAGCTCAACAAGAACTTTTATAACCAAACAACGAACTCAGAACCTGTCTAAACATATAGGAAATCATAAAGGAGAGAAGGTGATGTTTATTCTAAAGCTCAGAGAATTTGAATACACAGAGCAGCAGGCGCTTCATCTGTCATAAGCATGTGGAATAACTGCTTCTGAACACTGGGTTTGATCTGAAGTTCAGATTCCAGATAATGGGTTCCAGCATAGGGGACTCACCTCTCCTTTCCTTATTCTTTCAAGAAGTGATATAATAAATACAGATTTTTTTAAAAAGCAGAAGTAAACAGGTATTTCTGAATTCCATATAAGTTTTTAATTAAAATTGAGAAAGAACAATGAATCTCCATTAGAAAGAAAGTTATAAATCTTACCTTTGTCCACTACATCCCAGACTTCAACTTTCACAATGTCATCAGTGGCTGGAAGCACAATAGAACACAAAGGGTTAGAAAGTTTCAGTAAAACACCCATCACTCACAGAGCCCAACCCAAAGCCAACATGAAGGAATGTCAAAGCATAGGAATGTCAAAAGAAAAGCAAATTCTGTGCAAGAAGAAAACCCAACCACAAGAAGGCAGTGAGCTGTTGAAGGTGCAAGCTGTCCACCAAAATCATGCTGTATAAAGAACTTCATAAATACTCTTAGTCACAAAAGTGACTAAGATCAGCTGGATTTCCTTGCTGGCTCATGTCAGGTTTGAAGAATGTTGTAAATATTTTGTGTAGACTCTTTTCATAACATACAGAGGTTTACAAAGCCTTTAAAAAAAGTTAATTTTGGGGATAAAGTCTAGTTTATAAACAAGGCATACAACTGGCAAAAGGAATACACACATTTAAGAAAGATCAGTCACGGCATTTCCATGTAAACATGACAGACAGTGCAGATAGTCCTGCAGCTAAAGAAACCCATTCTCTCTGCACATTTCCAGGTGCATTTTGTGAAAAATAAGGTCTCGCTAGCAATTTTGTTTCCTATTGAGCTGCATCATCAATAAATATATCCAGCAACATCTATCTGAGTTCCTAAAATCTGAAGCAAGACATGCAAAATTCTAACTCCAGTGATTGCTGGTAGCCACAGGCAGCCAATTCACATTCAGGTGGCCTGAAGGTTGAGCAGCTCTGGTTCAATGTTTCCATGGAATCCAAATAAGCAGTCTGATTTCCAGGAGGTTGTTCCAAGAAACAGCTGCTTTTTGGAAACGTTATAGGCTTTGAAGCAAAAGCTTGTACTTGGAGCATCTCTGAACATAAAGCTGGAATAGGAGGACAATGCCACAGAGTAGAAAATAACACCACAGGATGGCATGAGAGTTTAAGTGCCATTATCAAACCAGGAAGCATTTTCTATACAGAACTCACTCTTGGCTTAATTAAATGTTTCAAAATATTGTACAGATAGATTATGAATAAAGGAAAACTTTGATCCTTTGCTTCTGGAGAAAGACCCTTCTTTTATGCATGAAGCAAAATCAGCCTCTATTTTCCTCACAGTGATTCCTGCTTATCTTCCTATGTGTCAGGTGGGCAGGAAGCATTGGATGAACAGGACACTCCCCCAGGTCAACCCAGGCAGTGCCACACAGGACTGAAAGCACATGGGAGTACAGCACTTGCAGCCCAAAAGTTTCTGCTCAAACCACTACACCCCACTAATTAATGGAGTCCCTGAATATTTCTACAGATAATCAAGCCAGGTAGGCTAAAGGCCAACCTGTGACTCACTCACCAGCCAAGTCAGCTCCTCCCCCCAGGCACTAGCACTGCAGGAGCTCTCCCTGTGCCCCTACAGATGGTGGGACACAGAGCAGCTACTGGAGATCTGCCCCTGATTCCTGCCCTGCAGTTTGCAAGGCAATCCCAGTGCCTTTCCACAATCAAGGCTTGCTACAAAAGCATAGGAGATATTTGCCTTCCTTGAGTTTTGCATGGGCTCAGGAGGAGCCCAGGAGGCTGCATGTTCTTTCCAGAAGTGCCACGTGAAGCAGAACATCAGGACTAGCAGTTCAGAGAAGTGAGCCCTTGTGGTGACAAGGCTCACCCTTGGGGTGACCTAGCAGTGCGCCTAGCACTTTGCTCCTGAGCTCTCCACCTCCTTCCCAGGAGCCAAACATGCCCTCAGGATGTGTTGGCCTGCTGAGTTATTCCCACAGAACTGACATCCTGCTGAGCAGCAGCAGTCCTGGCAGCTGGGCAGGTGAACCCTCTGGCCCCACAGACCTACTTTATACCCTTCTGGCTGAGGGGAAGGGCAGAACTCAAAGGAAACTGCACGAGATCCAGGAAAACCATATTTCCAATTTTTCCTGCTTGCACACAGCCAGGAAGTTCTTCCCTTTCATCACTAGCGTCATTCCTGATTATCCTGATCATGCAAGAGGATAATTGCTTTAGTGCTGCTGCTTTGGCTTTGGTGTGTGACTCATACCCAGCAGTATCTCACCCGAGGGAGCGCTGTGGCAGCAAAAAGAATGCCAATTTATTCTTTTACCTCCCTAACTTGGCTTAGCACAAATCACGGATCAAAACACTCCAAAGATCTGTCCTGAGCTGCTATTTGAACAGATACTCCATGGCCAGCGGTAAACCGAACACTTTCCCACAAAATGGAGAGCCATAAAAAGGCTCCAACTCCAAGAAAGTTCCTTTAAAAATAAGAATTATCACATTGTGGGTGGGTTCATCACCAGGAACTCACAGGCCCTTAGACATTTTTTACCCTCGTTCAATGACAGGATTCACTTTCTATGCCCTGGATCACAAATCCTACAGTGCAAAGCAACTTTGCCATCCCTCATTCCCATCTCTAAGGCATTCAAAAGATCTGAGCACAACTATTTGTCAATTTTTATTTCGGACTCCCTTTCTCAGGCTGCCAAACAGAAAATAAAATCCATGACCAGTATAATCCAAAAAAGTATTCCTTAGGGTCAGGAATGGTAATTCCTTACTTGGACACAAAAATTACACATACCCATTACAATTGGCACAGAAAAGCAACTTTGTTCATTCTGAATAAGAAGTAACTCAGATTCTGTTACCTTTATTAATTCCTCCAGTACAAAATTGCTGAAGGTAATACATTTTGCATAAAAAATGGAATTCTAAGACCAGGCAACGTAAGAATCCTTCAATATTTGACAGCGATTTAATTAACATCTGTAAATATTTGCCACCAACTACCTCATAATGTTTATTCAAGGTAGCCTGAGAGCATGAACATAGGAAAAACAAACTTTATTTTTCCTCTACAGATTAATGTGGACAACAGGGCAGGATTTAGACCTGAACTAAGTACTCTGAGGGCTCACATCACCAGTTGTGGATGGATGGAAATTTCTCACAGCAGGAAACAGACTTCACAGTGTCTTTAAAATGGGGATTACTTTTTGAAACATATCTTAAGAAAGTCAATGGAAAATTTCCTAATTACTGGAAATTATTACTAAGACAATAGTACAGCATCTTACAATGTAAAAGAAACACAAATGAAAGGCACAATTTCAGGTGCAGCTTTGCAGGTAGTTTTACAAGGTCAGCAACACTTCACCTTGAGAAAAGTCCATCAGCAACTACTGTCAGCTCTGGCCAGGAAGCTCTACAGAAACGCAGCACCCCAAGGTTAGAAGTGGGCTCTAGAAATAACCTATGCAACTGTGGGTCTCAGCACACAGCAAAGCCAGTCTCAAGTGTAGGTGTTTTCTACCCCAGGACTGCATCAGTGTTGAAAAAGCAGTGCGTGAGCCTTGGCTCAGGGAAAGAAATGCAGACAAGGTGAGATGACTGATCTTCCTCCAAATACCTTTTTGCATATACACATTTTGTACCTGTTTGTGGATACAGTTTGATATGAATAAGGCTCCTAAAATAAATGCCAGACTCCCAGGCTGTATCCAACACAAGTGTTCTGTTACCTGCAGCCATCAGAGAGGAAGCCCAACTCTGATACTTTAACCCATGATACTGCAGAAAGCCACAATTAACACTCAGTGCATTCTTTACACTTGGGGATCTAGGAAAGAGGAATTTTATTTCTTACTCTGATCTAAGTCTGTTTAGGCTGAAGCATTCAAATTTGATTTTGGAGACAGTTTTCACTATCTAACTTGTAAGCTCTATGCTCATTCCTCAGTAACTGATGTGCTGACATCCTGAGAGGAAGGAGGAGGAGTGAGGGGAAGGATGCTACAGCTAACATACACCATGCCAGAGGTTTGGCTGCAGATGGGAAAACCTGTGTGGCTACAGCAGATCTGCTGGTGAACACATTCTGCGGCTCTGTGAGCATTATCATGAGACTTGCGCATCATGGTATCACCTGGCAATTCAAATTGTGTGGTAAATCAGACACAGCACTCAATTTGGTGCTCACCCCACTGCACAGGGTGTTCTCCCAGCTGGGAGGAGTTGGGCAGTACCTGATTCAACAGAAGATCAGAGTGAGGCCAATGGAAAATGTCTGATAATGACAAACAACTACTGACCTTTTTTGTACAGCATGCTCAGTCTTACAGAGCACTTTCGTGCTCAGGAGTTCATCCCATAAGGCTGTAGCATTCTTGATCAGCAACCTAAAAGCTGGACTTAATGCACCATTGGATCACAACCCTATGCAACTTCACTGCCTGCAGTGGCTTTTATAGGTGGGATGCAGGGCTTTCACAGCTGCTTGCAATCGGTAAAATTAAAATTAAAGCCACACCTGAGCATTCAGACTGCAGCAAGAACGTAAAAAAGGCACCAGCACTTCTGTGCTTCAGTAAGCCAGCCCAGAGCTAACAGTACTACAACTTTTCAAGTCTTCCCTAGTCACCAGATGCTCTTTATATTTTCATCAGTGAAATCCAGTTTGCACCATGCATCCACTTCTAAGCAACACAGTAACACCCAAAGCAGAGGGAGCCTCAGAGACAGATTTATACAACCCTCCTCATTATCATGTCAAGCATATTACAAATTTTTCCAATACTTTGACCACCCTATTAAACACTTCCTTTGAATTGTGGTTTCCACAAACCTATTCTTTAGCACTTATAACATAGAGCATCTGATAAAATTAAAAACATGACCGAGAAACTATGAAAAATAAATTAAAAAGAGTGATGAGAGACCATTTTGTCTCCCAAGCAAAGAAAAAAGCAAATGAGGCTGCAGTGCCTCCCCCAAGGCACCATCCCATGACTGTCACTCCCTCCACCCTCTTCCATCTTACTTTTGTAATTCCAGTGGATGCTGGTGACTTGGATCTCCTGAGTCGGAATATATTCCTCAATAAATTTCTTTCCCTGCAGTCGGTGCCAGAGTGTGGTTTTCCCAGTATTCCTGTCCCCCCGGATGACAATTTTCACTGGAGAAAAGAGCAAGCAGACAAATAAAATGATTAAATACAACTTGAAGAATGCTGTGAAAGCATACTAACTTTTTGCAAGCATTATTCAGATGTAATTAGTCCTCCCATACTACACAGGCATGGACAAGGTTGTTAGAAAACATGAGCCTCCGTCATTTAAATCAGTGTTTATTCAGTAACTCACACCAGCTCAGCAGAACGAACCAACAGCAGGGTTGAATCTTCAGAATCTGCACAACTCCAGCCACCTGAGCCTCTGCTCTGTGATGGACACACTTGACCCCTTAAGCAAACCAGCAGCGGTTTGGTTCAGGCTTTAAAGGAAGCAAAGGCCTGAGCCATGACTGGACCAAGAATTCCTTGGGAAAGACAGAGAGGAGCAGTGACACAGCCAGCATTGGTGCACATGAGCTTGGAACATCACACCAACCATGGATTCATACAAGAGTACCAGGTGGCTTTTTCAAAACTGGTTTATCAAGGAACAAAGAAAGATGTGAGTACAAGGAGACTCCTGCACACCCTTCCCATTGAATGCAATCAGACTATGAGCCCCCGTGTTATCCCATCAATATGACAGATGGGATGAGCCTTCCCTGAGCTCTCCGTGCCCACTGGTGTGGCTGCATGGTGAGGACCTCCTCTGAAGCTGGGACACCTCTTCAACTTCTCCTCAAGGGAGAGACCTTTTATCCCTGACAGATCAGGAGTCTAATCCGAGCTCTTTCTAAACTGTGGCTGGACTGTCTGCCTGTGAGTCCCCCCTTCAACTGGAACATCTCTCTAGGTCTGATGTCCTTTACCTCAGAATAAGAGATCCCTCCTTGCCCAACAGATCCTCAGTAAGGAACTGATGGTATGTGGAATTAATACTAATGAAATTGATACTCAATTATTATAAACTCTGTATAGATAATTCCAAATGACATAAACTGTCCAAGTCCAAGTCTGAGACCAAGATTGGACCCTGAAGTACCTAAGCTCCATCAGGAGTTTAGAAAGGGGGTCCCCTTTGAGCCTCATAACTCAACAGGAGGGTGCTTGTGTCACTCATTCCACTTCAATCCTAACTCGATTTTTCCTCAGGGTGTTTCATGCATGTGGTCAGTAACAGAGTGAACTACCTTTGTCAAGTCACGCACGAACAGTATCATATCTAGACCACTTTTGCTCATACAGCTGCTACTCATTCTTTAAGTGATCTAAGACACCCATTTGCAACAACCTCCCATCCTCCTGCCTTCTCTACCTCTCCCTGGCCCTTACTCCCACTTTGTCATACCCTATTCCCTTGCTGGCCTTTTCTGCCAGGCTCTTCCTTCCATCACCTCCTCTATAACTTCCCTTTCTCCTTTAACACTTCTCATGCCTTGAGAGAACAGAATCACAGATTTAGGTTGGAAAGGACCTTTAAGATCAACTATTCCAACATTCCCTCAGCACTACCAAGGCTACCAGTAAACCATGTCCCCAGGTGCCAGATCCATATGGTTTTTAAATCCCTCCGGGGTTGAGGACTCCACCACTGCCCTGAGCAGCCTAATAGCCAATCTAAACCTCCTCATATGCAACCTGAGGTTGTTTCCCCTTCTGTTACTTATTACTTGATAGAGAAGGCTGACCCTCACCTGGCTACAACCTCCTGGCACCAGGCCCTTGTGTTGATTGCTTCAGTTTAGGCAGAAACTCTTTCAAATTCTTCCAAGGAAAGCAAGTGTCCAAAATATCAAAGACTGTAGCAGTTGATATCATGAACTTTCCAGAGTCAATTCAAATGTTATTTTTTCTTTCTGAAAACACTACCTATTATTTTCTAAATTTTCTATTACATGGTGGAAATTTTTTTTAATGCCATCTTTGTTCATATTGGCAACCACATGACTACTGGAAAACATAAGCTTACTAAAATGAATTTTTATTATTGTGTTTTGATTTGGAGTTATGATCCTCTGGAAAATGGGCAACCTCACAAACATCTAATGGCAGTCAGGTGATTAGCATTAGGTTGTGCATCATCATTTGGGCAAGGAGATCTGAGACAGAAGGCTGCCTTCTGCTGCAGTTCAGGAGCTGCTGCAGGCATTTCAGAGAAGAGCTGAGGAGGTCATCTTGAAGATAAAGCATACAAAATCTGTGGAGGAATTCCGTCTACTGCTGCAGTTCCACCATGCTTTTGTTGTAGTACACAGAGGTTTATTCTTTTTCAGAGCTGTTTATTCTTTTCCAAAATTACTTACCGCACCAAGATAATAAAGGCAAAAATGAACACAGTATTTATAGGCTGACCTCACTTAAAGATCCCAGAGCATCTCTGCAGACACAACAAACCAGCTCCTGCATTTCTTGTCACCTTGTGCGTGATTGTTTTCTACTTACAGATGGTAAAACAATTGACAGAAAATCCCCCTGATTTTCTGGAATCATGAAGCCAGTCCATGACATAGGCAGAATGAGATTCCATTTGTCCCCTTTCAAACCCAAACCTTTCCAAATGCTCTCGTTGCCTGCTCTAAAATGTTCAAATTCATATCCCCCCCGCAGCACGAGATACTAAAACAGTGAGTTTTAAGGGATAAACAGACCTTTCCTTAAACAGTCAGGCTGCTCTCAAGGTGCACTTTCAGGATCACTCTCAGATGATATAGTTGTGAACTCTTCTCAGAAGGGACAGTCTTTCCTCATTCCAACACCATTTTTTATGCACTTAAATGTGGAACTGGATCAAGAAACTGAACTGGCTGAGCAATAACCACAAAACTATCCATTTTCAGTTTTTTTCTCTAGGTCCAGTGCCCAGCTGAATGAGCAGTGTGAGCAGCACATGGGAAGCACAGCTGGAGTGCAAGGGAATCTCCCCCCAGCCCTAATCAGCTCACGTTTAAATCAGTGCAAGGTGCTTGTGGCACCACACGCTCAGTCTGAGCAGGTCCAAGGGCCCCTTCCAGCTCCAGCACTCTCCATTAGGATCTTTCTTCTCCTACATAGTGCACAAGTTCTCACTGACTCTTTTCCTGAAGAAAGAAAAAGTCTAAAAACAGAACAGGAAGAAGGCAGGTGACACAAACCGCTTTCAGCAAAGTCTGTATTTGGGACTTTGGCTGGGGCAGGTGTGCTCAGTGACAGGCACCTGTAAGGCAGGAAGGCCTGAGTGAGCTTCCAGGCACAGCCAGGCTGGGCTGTGGCTGAATGTGGAAAGAGGAACAGTAATTACAGGGGAGCTTAATATTATTTAGTAAAACTGTTGCCTTATTTTGAAGTAAAATCAGTACTTACTGCAAACAGCCAGAGATTTGTAGCAAAGACAGGAGAATTATCTGTGAGAAGAAGGGTAGGGATGGGGAATAGATCAAGAGGCAAGAAAAAAGCCAAACAAATCACTTTATTCATATTGTCATTGTGTCAGGAAAACCAGAAAGATTTCCATTCTCCAGATGGGGAAACGAAAGCAGAGCAGCAATGAAAGACGATACAGGCACAGAGAACAGGTCTGAGACCAATTCAGAACTAGAAACCAGAATTCCCAGCTTTGCCCACATTCCTCCAGGACTCTGCAGCAAAGATCCTGAAACTAATAACCCCATGGAAAGGGTCATAACTTTACCCTCATTAAGGTTTTTGGGATTTCACTTGATGCACAAACAGCTGTGCCAGCCATAGGAGAAATCAAGAGATGGCGGGAAGTGGCAGGAAGAGGAGAAACCTTCCTCTTGGGAGTGGTGCGGAATGAAAATACTTAAAAATTAGTCTGGGAACTACAACTCCAAAGCAACACAAAAGAAGGACTATAATGCTTACTAAAAAGGTACACGTGTTAAGTTTTGTCTTATAAGGAATACGTTAGGCAGAAAAATTAATAAGGAGAGGGAGTGTGGGGAATTCTTGGAGCCTTTGGTATCCCAGCACCAGTGACTGTTCAGCTTGTGCTCCAGGCACACATGGCAGTGGGATTTGTCAAATGACACACTGGATGCAGTGTGTAAAGCCCAGAGCAAGGGTTCCACGTCTGGGGAATAAAATGGATGAACATTTGGCACTTCCATGTCTTTTGTTCCTGTCCCTGATCAGCAAATCCCAGGACCATTGTTTGCCCATCACTGCCCTACAGAAATGGTTATGTTTGAGCACCCTAGTGCTCAAAATTACGTTCTGCAACTGCTCTTGTAATTTGTTCAAACAAGCACTGCTGCCAAAAGGCATGAGAGCCACTTCTGTTTATTTGCACTTGCCAGGCTCCCTCAAGGAGCACAGCCCTTGGAACAGCCAAGCAGCACACCTGATGCAGGGTATCTATCCCAAGCAGGAAAACAAGAGCAAGTTTTCACAAAGACTGGTTCCCCACCCCTGGAATCATGATCCTTTATAAACATTCCAGCCGTGACATACATGGCACAGACCAACGTCATTTTCAGCTCTGTGCTTTCTGAGTGCTCAGGGAACTCTGATGTTAACTGGATGTGAACCACAGCAGCTTCACACAGATGGTACAGTGTGTGTGTGCTGGAATGCAGTATGGAAATTATTTTGTTTTACAATAGGATGTCCTGAGCAAAGGACATGATTACTGCCAAAGGCTGGTACTGGTCTCTGCTCTCATAATTTCATTAGAAATATAAACCTTCCCACCCTGCAATGTTCTTCCTTTAGAAAAGTTGACTGTGTCAGAGAGGGACCATCAAAACAAATAATTTGGGTTCAACTTAGTACTCTATTCTACCCAGGGTAGAATAACCCTGTAACCATCAGTGCCATGAAAACACCTCACAGCCTTCAGCATCACCTCAAACACAGGACTATGTGTTACAAAATGTACCTGAGAGCCGCAGGGCTGGCACAGCAGGGGCTGCTCTGAGCCCAGAGAGGCACCCAGAGCCAGCTACAAGGCCTGTGTCCCAGCCTGCTTCATCAGTGAACAACCCAAGGTATTCTCAGCACACTATATTTCTGGGAAGGAAACAGGTTTCATTCAGGATCTGATGCAGCACAGAAACATCTCTGTAAAACAAATCACAGCGCCCTTTGGTTCAGGCAGTTTCAGGGAAACAGAGGAGCTGTAAAGATTTTTGTGCTAATGGTGGCTCCAAACCACATCCTGCACTCCTCTGTTGAATGTCAGGAATTTGCCAAGAAAGGAGAACTGGCAACGCACAGGATTTGCCCTTCTGCCCTTCCTGAGCATGGCCCTTGTAATGACATTCCTTCACAGCCCCCCCTCAACTGAGACCACCCTACCATTCTGGAACATTCCCTACCTCTGCAGTGCCATGGCTATGGGGGGGTATCTAGAAGCCCTTTCGTAAGCCAGCCTGTATCTCCTATAAATATTATATAACAGTGATGCTGGGAAGAGTTACTATGGAGATTGGAAAGCTTGCCTTAAGGCAGTGACAGAAAGCTGCAGTTTTCAGCTATAAAGCAGTAACTAGAACACAAATCCTGGTAAGACAGAGCACAAACCAAAAACCTTTCCTGAGGCTTTCATTGAAGAGACAAAAAGCAGTGAAGCTACAGTTAGCATTTTTGGCTTTGCACAAATGGCCACTGGATGGCAGGTGCCCATCCACAAGTCTGGCATGATGCCACGGAGTAGACCTGGACCCATCCTGTGCCAGCAGGATGCAGCTGATACCTTCTGTCCGCAGCACAAACCTCCCCTGTCTGAGAAGTCAGCTCCTGGCTCTTATATAATTCACAAGCTGGTATTAGCTACCTGATCTCTGGCACTGAGCTGCCTGTGCAGCACACAGGTCTTCTGGGCTGTGGCCACACGAAGCCTCTGCACAAACCAACAGTCTGAGACCAGCAGATCTCCAGTACGTATTTAAGGATCCAGTGCTGTGTTCCAAGGCAGCACCTTCATCCTCAGCCCCATCTTTCACTGGAAATCCAGTCTCAACAATCACACTGCTGCTTTTCACATTCAGGACTGCTTGCTAAGACACTAATTTTACAAATTAAACAGCACTAGCATATCTCCAGATGTGCTATAGATAAAGGCACCAAATGCTCTCTCCAGTAAAGCAGAGCACTCTGGAACCTCCGTCCCAAAGCACACCAAGAGCCATAATACTAAACTAAAAAACATCCCAAAACCCAAAGTGCAACTTCTCTCTCACTGTTTCAGACCAAGATCCAACAGAAGCTCTATTCCTCCAACATGTGTGCCTTCACAGAAACTATCCAGTGTCACGTTTACAAATCAGTCTTTTTCCCACCTGACAATCTCTCAGCCTTCTGCAATCTGCCTCCCCTGCCTGCCTGGATCCACACAGATGAGCTGGTACTCACAATGCTCTATGGAACCAGCTCTATTTTCAGCAGGAATGACATAACTGCTGTCCCTGTCTCACAATTGTTACTTTGGGACGTATTTCACATACTTGCAATGCCCTCCTGAAACACTGTATTAAAAACTATTTCTACTGAGCTGGAAGAGAAAAATGCGCCCTAAGCCTCACCACTGAGAGGAAAAGAATTCTAAAAGCGTTCCTCGAGAAAAGAGCAAACATATCAGTTACAGAAAAGACGGCCAGGAAGAAATTATGTACCAAGGGCACACAGAGGTATTCGCTGTTCACCTTTTACTAAAACCTGGCAGGGTTGGGCTTTTTAATAGACTCTCACCATGCAACCACTACAGCTTAATTATAAACACCATTATCCTGCGCTGCAGGGAAGGTCACCCACGCACTCAGGGGATATACCCTCCTGATGCTCAAACTGACACAAACCGATGTATCGGGCACTCTCTCCTATGCCACAACCAGCGCTCCGGGACGCTGCTGCACCGCGGGTCGCGAGTCCTGCACCAGAAG
The DNA here is from genome assembly GCA_013397375.1 of Toxostoma redivivum. Lineage (NCBI taxonomy): Eukaryota > Metazoa > Chordata > Aves > Passeriformes > Mimidae > Toxostoma > Toxostoma redivivum. The sequence continues at coordinate 294,384 of VXBI01013977.1, read as the reverse complement.
ATAAAAGTTTCCCATCCCTCACTCCTCCCACGAGCTCCAACATTTAATTCCAAACTTGGCTTTGAGCGAATACAGATAAAAGCATCAACCAGCACAAAGAAAGCTCACGCACTCCCAGCCCCTCTGCGGTCCCCGGGCACCCCAAGGGGCAGCAGACAGGGCCGCCCGCTTCCCCCCGGGCTGGCCGAGCCGCCCCGGCCCAGCGCTCCGACTCACTGTTATACTGGACTCCCTTGGCGAACCTCCTCTGCAGCGCCTGGTTCATGGACTGCAGCCCCGCAGGGATGTTTTTGTCGCGGACCGCAGCCTGGTCCGAGCCCACCAGCTTCTTCAGGGCCGAGAACATCTTCGTGGTCCCACACCTGCACCCCGGGGAACGGGCCGAGCGCGGGCTTAGGGGCCGGGCGGCCGCGGCGGAGGCACGGGGCGGCTCAGGGCTGCGGCGGGGCCGGCCCGGCCATGCGGAGCGGAGGTGTGCGGGCCCAGCCCGGCAGGAGGAAGCTGCACCGGGGGAGGGGGACCACTACCGGGGCATGTCCCGGCGTGAGGCGGTGGAGCTGGTGCCAGGGTCCGGCGCGGGGCGGTGGGGCCGGGCCGCTCAGCCCTGCCGGGGGCCGGTGCCGGAGGCCGGGCGTGGGGAGCGGGGGCGGCGCGGGGCCCCCGCCGCCGCCATCTTGGCTCTTCCGCCTCACCACGGGGGGCCGGGGCACGCGCGNAAACCCCATAGAACCCCCCGTGATTGCCCCCCCCGCCTCCCCGTGCCCTCCATCTCGGCCACACACGGGTCTTCCCGGTCCCACCGTGACCCCCAGCCAGCTCCAATCATTCACTTTTAGGAAGGAGCTGACACTTGTACTCTCCCTTGCTGTCCCCTGCCCGGCAGCCCACGCCCATCCCCTGGGAAATGGGGGCTGGACCCCATCCAGTGGGACCCCTGTGCCCTGCCGGCCACCCCAGCCCTGTGTGGGCAGAGGCTTGAGGAAGGGGCAGAGACTCAGTGGGGAGAACCAGTAACCCCACAGAGGTGGGGACACCCACCAGGGAGGCCAGAGAGGACCCCACAGCATCCCCTGCCCCTCCTGCGCTCCCCACCCCACTTCCCACCAGCTTGAGGATTGACACTGGGCTCTTTGGTCACAGGAGAGACATTTACTGCTGGAAGAATCTCCTGTGCTGCCACAGCTTCCAGCACCATCTTGCAAGACCATGGTGCTGGGTGCCAGCTCCTCATCCTCTGCCTGCATCAGTTGGAGAGATGCAGGAACTCCTCGTCCTCTGCAAGTGGAGAGACACAGCAGGTGATGGACAGACCCTCAGACCCTTCATCATCCTGCAGCCACAGATGATGGATGCTGCTTCCCACTTTGTCCCTGCTACCAGTGATGGATGAGGGTAGCAACCTAGACCATCTGTGCATACCCCTTCTGTCCTACATTTCATGTCCCACGTGGTGGCATTAATGTACTTTATATTGCTGGCAGGGATTATAAAAGATGGGTTCTGCCCTAAGAAAGGCCCTATCTCCCATCTGTGGGGTCAGGCCAAGTCCCCAACTCCTGCCCTCCTGGAAACAGGCTCGCCCAAGGGCTGGATATGGTGGAAGATGACTCAGTCACTCAAGACTCTGCATGAAGATTTTCTCTGCCATGCTCCTGACAACCTGGTCATCACTTCCCCTGATGGCTGAGTGGTGAGGGGCTGTTGCCTCCACTGCTCCCCACTGCACCTCAACATGCCTGAGGATGTTCCACCTCTCATCAAGACCACACTGAAGTTCAGTCATGGCCTCAGCATGTCTGAAGCCTGCCCAGACCTACTGTGCCATACTGTCTGTGGGTTAATGGCCATATTCCCCACTCAGGACAGATTCCTCCTAGACACAGCACAAAACCATTCCACACTCATCATGGACCCATGACAAACCCACCCCAGCCCAAGGACACACCCATCCTGACCCAGAATGATCCATCCCAGGCAGAGCACAAAACTAACCCAGACCCATTCTAGAGCCAGACTGATCCTGAACCCGTGACAAACCCATCCCAGGCCCACAAGGGACTCATCCTTGACCCATCCACAGTCAGGACAGATCCATCCAAGACAGCCCTGTCCCCACCCCAGGCAGACGCAGTGCAGGACAGGAGGTGCTGCAGGCTGCTGCCCTGGGATGGGGGCCAAGGGGAATACCTGCCAGCTGAGGAGCCCCGCAGTACTCCTTGCACTCCTTCTCTGAGTAGAACTGGTTTCCATTGCCTTTGCAGCCCCCATAGCTGAAGGTGATGCACTTGCCCTGGGCTGCATCGAAGGCCCAGCGTGTCACCAGTGCCTGGCAGGGACCTGGGACAATGGGCAGCCTGCAGGCAGCTGCAGGGACAGGAGCTGCATGAGGCAGGGGGCCCAGGGACCCCCACACCTCCCACATGGATGCCAGACACATGGCATTCTAGGTGATGCTCAGATCCTTTGTCATGCCTCAGCAAAGGCACCTCCAGTGCCCCAGCCCAGCCAGGATTCTCACCCTCAGTCCGGCATGCCTGCAGGCACTCCTTTTCTGAGTAGAAGTTGTTGCCATTGCCCAGACAGCCTCCGTAAAGGAAAGTTTCACAGGCCATGGAGGAGGAGTTGTAGAAGAAGCGGGAGAGCATCCCGCTGCAGGGCCCGGGGTCCTGGCTCAGCCGGCACGAGTCTGTGGACCAGCACATCATGGGTCATAGGCAAATGGGAGTGCAGGCCAGGGTGGTCCTGATGCAGCCTCCTCCCTTGGGACCTACCTTCCTTATTGCCAGTGTAAGTGGGCAGGGGTCCTGCAGCTGAGCCCTCCTCCAGGGGCAGGACTGCTCTCCGTGCCCTCTGCACCAGCAAGGAAACACAGAGCTGCCATCAGTCCCTGCCTGTGGGACTTGCTGCCCACCTCAGGGGTACCTTCAGGGGCACCTCAGGTTCCAACCCTCCTCTGTGCTCCCAGCACATCTCCAGTCACTGATCTGCAGGCTGTGATCCCTCCACACCTCATGATCTTCCCAGCCCTGTGCTCTTCCAGGGTGGGGTCCAGAATCCCAGGTTGTGGATTAAGACACCCAAAGTGCCCAAGTCATGCCCCATGCTGGGGATGTGCCTCAATGGTGTGTTACCTGCTCTGGAGTCAACTGAGTTGTTTCTCCTATGTAAGTCCCATTTCCCCTGAAAAATTTTTCAACACTCAGCCCTGAGAGGCTGGGAGATGCTGAGGGATGGAATTTGAAGGACCAGTGGGTGCTAAGCTTCCCCATCCCTGGAGAAGGAGCCTACAGCCTGGCTGGGACACACACAGACAGGCAAGGAGCAAGGAAATACCAGCAACCTTCACACTGTGAAAAAAATCAAAGTAGGAAAAGGCTTCTACTTGGAAATAAGCTCTTGTGCCCACCTGGCCACCAGGACCCTTCTCTGGCAGCCTGCACCTGGCTAGCCCCCATCCTCGTAAGGCAAAGCCCATCAGCAGAGGTGGAAGAGCAACTCCCAGGATGGTCAGTGGAGCCACTGCCCAAACAATATGTCCTGCCCATGGAGCCTTCTCCCTGGACACCTGATCTCCAGTGAGTTTGGCTTGGAAGGGATGTCTCTGTTCCTGATCCACTTCAGAAGGTCCCAGCTGGCCTACTCACCTGAGGAGCATTTTCAGTCTCCTGAGGAACACATTCACCTGGCACAGGAGAGAAGAGCAGTGTGAGAGGTGGTCCTGACAAACTCACCTCAATGAGTCCAGCACTGTGCACACACAGAACCCTGGGCAAGGGGACACCCTCCCACTTCTACCCAATGTTCTTCCCCTCTTTCTGCTTTCCACTTCCCACTCACAGAAGCACCATCCTACAATGGCCATACCTCCAACTCCCTAAACTCCCCACGCTCTCCTAGGTCCCCCCAAAATCCTACACATACACCCTCCCCTCCCCACCTCCCCTCTGCCATCAGCCCTTTCTGAACCCCATACTGAGCAAGGAGCCTCCCAGGTGCTGGCAGCACACAGCCTGGGGACCAGACACAAGGGTCCCATGCCCTCATCCCAGCACAATGATGTGGTTGCCTTGACCTGACAGCCCAGCACGGACCCTTCTGACTGGAATCTGATTTCTCTGGTGGAATCCTGACTGATACATGGCTTTATTTCCTTTTCATCCCATGCTACCAAAGCATTTGTCTGTCCTCCCTCCTTCCTGATCATCTCTCATCTCCCCAGCTTGGCAGACCCAGAAGGAGCAGCTGGAGTGTTCTGGCAGCATGAGAGGCACATGCCCCATGGGAGGTTACCTCTGTTGGCCAGGATGAAGATGGAGTCTTCAGGGATGCCCATCTCCAGAGCCAGCTGATGGAAAGACTCAATGAGATCCTCCCGCAGCTCTGGACTTCTCCCTGGGAAAGAGAATGGGCTGTGAGCAGGGTTGGTGTGGGAGTGCAGCCACCAAACACCCACCGAGCTCAGGTGGCTGCAGTGCAACACCAGCCTCCTGGTCCTTCCCAGCACAGAATCAGGGAAGCAAAGCTTGAGCCCAACCATTGACCCAGCACTGCTATGTCCACCCTAAAACATGTCCCTAAGCTCCACATCTACATGTTTTTTGAACCTTTCCAGGCACAGTAATGTCACCGCTTCCCTGGGCAGCCTGTTGTTCTTGACCAGCCTTGACCAAGGGCTTGGACAAAGTGGATTTAATGTTTCTTAATAATGGAAGACAGCATCTCCTGCCACTTCAGGGCTGGGTTTCCTCTAAGCGGATATCACTACCTTCATCCCAAACACCATGCTGTTTTGGATGTTCAGTGCCTGATGTAGCTCTTATGGAGCCAAGAGACTCCACCTCTGTCATGCCAAAGATGAGCTGGTCTAAACCACCATTTCCAAAGCCCATGGTCAGGTCCCTTAAGGCCAAAGGAGCTGAGGGACCCTTGGGTGGTGTTTTTGAGCTGTGCTGGTCCACCCTAGAGCCTGCTTGTCCTCAAGTGCCATGGCCAGACATACCATACAGCTTCAGGGTGGTGCTTGGACCAAAACTGCTTTTCTTCTTCATCAGAATGACAGCATATTCTTCATAGTTGGTACGAAGCACATAGGACTGGATAGACACATCCCATTCTGGGTGAGACAGACACACAGGGATGTTATTCCTGCCCCTCACAGTGAGATGCAGCAGTGTAGGACAGTCCCAAAGCTGGGAGCTGAAATCAGGCATCTAATTTAAAAACCATGATTTTTGGGAAGCAGATTGAAATACAGCCATGACTCCCTTTAGGCTCACCAGTCTGAGGGGATTGGAAACCAAGACCTGCGAATAACTGAGATACCACTAATGCTCCTGAAGTGTGGCTTGTCCCTGCCCCAGAATGGGACCCTGTGGACAGGAGCAACCTACTGCAACTTCTCGTCATCCTGTGGCTATGCAGGGACAGTGCTCAAACAGCCCTTTCCCCTCAGCTTTATTCTATACTTTGGCTAGAAATGACCCATACTGTGGAGTGGCCTCTGAGCCCTGATCTTCTGAACCCCTTCCACCTCTGCCAGCTCTCTCCAGAGCTGGTCCCCATCTCCCAGCCATGCCACACCCCAACTCACTGGGGTTGTAGTAAGTGTATTTGCCAGGGGTGCTGGTTTTCTGGTATTCTCCTGAGACTTGTGTGCAGTCACCTTGTCTGGAGAGAGGAAGAAAATAATCAGCTACTTGGAGGGATTGTTTTCCCTGGTTATGGTATGAAAATCGTGTCTGGAGCACCAAGGCCATGGTGCAGGACCCCTGAAACAGCACTGCCCAAGGCATCAGGTATTTGAGCCAAATCCACCCCCTCCTCAGGGCTTGAATGCCAAGCAGAGCAAGTAACCCCTGTGTCTGTCCCAGCCCCTGGAAGAGGGAGCACCCCTGGGTGGGGTGGCTTTGGAGGAGGCTCAAGCACCTCCAGCAGTCCTCTCAGCAGTGCCCCATACCTCAGCCTGGTGCTGGTAGTGCTGATTTGGTCAGTGCTGGGGCCAGGGCCCAGCACCAGTGTGCCCATGCTGAACTTCTCCTTGTAATTCTTCATCCATTTGCAGGTTGTGCCAATGGCGATATCGAACCATTTCCCGTACATCTACAGGGAGAAGAGACATCTGCACCATGAGACCTCTTCACCAAGGTGGGACATCACCTGGTTTTGTGCAGAGTTTAAATATTCCTGACCCAGGGAGGTGGTGATGCAGGATGCTGAGGCCAGAGCTGCTGCAGGATTTGGGAAGTTTATCAGCACTACGCAGAATTTTCCTTGGTTCCCTGACTATGAGGCAGGGCTGGAGGCATCAGGCTGACATCCCCCCATACATAGTAGTGAGACCCAGACCTTGGAACACATGCAGGGCTGTATGAAGCCTGGCAGGGGACAGGGCGTGTTGTGGGGGATCTCCCAGGCAGCCTGCATCCCACAGAAATCCTGCATGCTGAACAGACATTCCACAGGACTGATCCACCCTGGCACTCAAACTGCAGCCACCCTGCTTGGGGTTTGCCGGGATGATGCCACTCCAGAGGCTGGCACCTTCTGAGTGGCACCCAGGGAGTGCCACAGTGCCAATGCCTGTCCCGCACAGCCTGGCATGGGCATAGGCATTATTGCGCCTCTTTCTGGAGGAAAATGAAAGAAAGCTTACCCCATCCCTTTTGCCCCCAGAATTAAGGGACCACAAGCTGCCATTACCTGTTCAGCCTCAAAATTCTCCTGCACTTGGATATCTTCATCCTGGTCTCCGATGGGGGTTCCACGAGCCACAGTGAAGAGAAGGAGGGAAAGGAGACCCCAAATAATCATGGTTGGTGTCTTCCGAGTGCTGCTGAGCCTCAGCACTCCAGTGGGATCCCGGACTCTGCGCTTCCCCCACTGTGCAGGACTGTGACCTTCAGACCGGGGCCAGCGGGGTCAGCCAGCCAGCGGGGGGGCTGCCGGGGGAGGTGGGGTGTACGGCCCGGGGAGCACCACTGTCCTTGGCGGTGGTGGGGATTTGCAGGGAGCTGTATGGGGTGCAGGATTGGAGAAGAGCACCATCCCAGTCACACCAGGCTGAGCTCCTCACTCTTGCCTGTTCCTACACCATGGGGCCAGGAGCTGTCTTTCTCCTTCATTCTGTGTTGGGATTCATATTCCTGCTCTGTCATCCTACAAAGAGCCCCAGCCCTGATGGACCAGCCTGAGCCTGTGGTGAGGAGAGCACTGAGGGATGCCCAGCACTTACCCCAAGCTATCTAATCAGTGTCCATAGGGAACGGAGCCTGAGTTACCTGCTCCCCTTTTGGACCCCTTCCAGGCAATCCCAAGCTGATGGCCAACATCCAGGATCCGGCTGGGTGTAACCCATCACAGAGTCGAGGGTCCCTGGGCTGGGAGGAGCGGGAAATGCTGGGCCATCCTCAATCTTTCCCAGCAGTGTTTGCCTTCCTGGGATGATTAACAGAAACCAAACAAACCGAGGGAAACTGCAAACAGAGCAAAGGGCAAGAACCCCCCTCCAGGTGGCCACGGCCCAATATTTGTGGAGAAGGGCCAGAGCTGGTGGCACACTGGCAGAATTCAGCCGGACTTTCACCCTCCACTCCCCCACAGTCACTGACGGACCCTTGGATAAGGACCAGCAGGTACTGCTTCCCGGGCACGGGGCTGCGAGAAAGCGGTGGTCCTGGCAGAGACAGCCTGGACATCTCCACAAACAGATTTCCCGCACATGCAGACACAGACCTGCGGCACAGGTGCCTTCGGTAGCCCCCCTCCTCCTCGCCCCGCCTACTCTCTCTAGAGGAGCGTCCCCGGCGCACCAAAACCCTGGGCTCCAGCCCCCAAGCCGGAGGTCCCGCCCCTGGGTGCCCAGCGAGTTCCCCACTGCCCCGGTTCCTCCGTCACTAGGTGGCAGCCGGCGGTAAGGAATGACAGCCGCGCTCCGGCCCTGCCGCAGTCACGGGCGGGGGGAGGGTTACCCTGAGCCCCCTTCCTGTGTCCGGGCAGCGATGGGCACCGGGGAAGGCTGTACTTAGAGAAAGCTTGGAAAAGACAGGGAGAGCGACTTTTTACACGGGCAGATAGTGACAGGACCAGAGGCAGCTGTTTAAACTAAAAGAGGAGAGATTCATATTATATATTAGGAAGAAATTGTTCCCTGTGAGGGTGGGGAGGCCCTGGCACAGGTTGTGCAGAGGGGTTGTGACTGCCCCATCCCTGGAAGTGTTCAAGGTCAGGTTGGATGGGGCTTGGAGCACCCTGGATAGTGGAAGGTGTCCCTGTCCGTGGCAGGGGCGTGGAACTGTATGAGCTTTAAGGTCCCTTCCAACCCAAACCAGTCGGGAATTCTATGACTTGCAAGAGAACATCAGGGAAACCTCAGAAGACACTGTCTTGTGAGTCACGGAGTGCTTGGGAGCACATTTCTCATGCTCCTCACACAGAAAAGTTGTCTGTTCAGCAAAGGGCAGAGCAAAGGGAAACAAGGCTGGACTGGGAAGGGAATTCCAACCCAAATCTGAAGGCTGCAACAGACCCAAATCACTCCCAGCTCACAGGAGGCCTGGGGGAGAGTGCACAGAGATGTCCCTGATGGAGGCAGGATGGGACTGGCTCCATCTTTGGCCCAGGGACTCATGTCCTCTCCCAGTGTGTCCCTTGGCACTCAGCACCCAACAGGACTAGAGGGCAGCTGCCAAGCTGCCAGTGCAGCACTTCTGGGCTACTGATGGATGGCAGCAGCCTGTGATGGCCTGTGTGTCAAGACTGGTGCTCAGCCACATCTGGGCACATGGGATGGCAAGGGGGTAGAGTGAGAGGATGGTAGAGTGAGAGGACAGCTGGGGTAGCTGGTTGCCCAGAGCTGTTCTCTGGGGCATCCCCTGGGTATGGCTGTGCAGGCGCAGTCAGGCGCACCTGACTGGAGCGGCACTTGGAGCAGCATCTCAAAGTGGAGATGGCACAGCCCTATATCCATTTGGGAGCCGTGTCAGCTCCCTCGGGTTAAATGTCGGTGTGCCACTGGGTGTCCCATGTATGCTCTAAGCTGCCTGGTCTATGTGTCTCCAGCTGGAAGCATCAACCAGGCTTCTCCGTGCCCGGAGATGAGGAGACACATCTGCCCACACGTGTCTGTCTGCACGGCTCTTCCCTGCCTGGCTTCTCCACCCCAAAACCCCAGGAACCCTTTCCATGCATGCCCGGAGGGCGATGCCGCCCTGTCCCCGTCCCGGCGGTCGCCCCGTGCCCGAGCCACCGCTCGGCCGCCCGGCTGTGCAGATGCTCCTGCTCCTCCGCCGCGCCGGGTCGCAGCCTCCACCCTCACGTGCGTCTGCTTTTTGTGTCCTTTTCGCTGCGGGTCGGGCTCTACCCCATCCCCCCCGCCCCCCCCCCCCCCCC
>VXBI01013977.1:273140-284910 GCA_013397375.1 Toxostoma redivivum | reverse complement strand
CCTCCGCCGCCCGCGTCCCCCGGCGCAGCCCCCACCGGAGCCAGCCACACACACAAGTGAACTTTTCTGCGTTTTCCAGCAATTAAAAAGAATAAAGCAACAGTTGTCTCCAGGCAGGGCATGGATCCTGGTGACCCTGATTTTCTGTGTGGCTGGGCAGGGTGAATGGGGCTATTGAGACCCCGATGACTGGCATCTCCACTCCAGGATTGTCTCCTCTTCCAAGTCCCCCTCCCCTCGCTCTCCTCCTCCCTACCCTCCTCCTCGCTTTTAATTTCCTTCCTGCAGAGAGCTGCTCATCCCCTTCCCATTGGCTAAAGGCCTGAAAGGGAATGGAGGAGACAAGGGAAGGATTAAAGACGCTCTGCTTAGGAGCAGGCAGCCTGAATACAAGATGCACCGGCTGGGAAAGAATGGAGGCTTAGTGGGGCACCAGATCAGACCCGCCTCCGCCGCATTCAACCCGACCTGCATTCCTGCATTGCTAAGCAGGGACCTTTCTCCCCGGCCAACCCCTCGGAGGGACGCCCCGGATCCCTGTCCCACCTGCTGACGCAGGTAGACCTGCCCAGGATGGTCCCACCACACCCCTCCAGGGGCAGCCACGATGGAAGACAGCAGTGCTGCAGTACTTGGAGGTCCCTTGAGCCAGCCCATCTAGCTCAGGATACAGTGTCCCCAGCCAGTCCCACAAGGATGAGGAGGCAGCTGGGGCAGCCCTTGGAGCAGTCCGGGAGCAGTGTGGGGCAATCCGGGTCTCTGGGACATTCCTGGCCCTCGCCCCAGCAGAGCTATTGGCCTCATCCTGCAGGGCTGGAGGCTTTGGAGCACAAAGGAAGGCACAAAGCTCCTGCAGCAAGAGTGGGGTCTGTTAGACCTAGAGAAGGGCAGGGGCACTTCCAGACACAGCCTTGGCAGCAGAGATGGTGGTGCCCAAGGGCTTGTTAACTGTGTGGTTTCTTAGGAGATCCCCTAAAACCCCACAGTGTTCCTTGCCTTTCTCTGTACCTCCCAGGGCCTTGCAGGTCTGAGTGCAAAAGGGGCTGCTCTGCGGGTAGGTCTGGGGCAGACACAGTCCCTGCTAGGGCTGGTCCTCAGGAAGGGCTGGAGCAGAGTGAGATGGGCTCAGGGTCACACTGAGAATGAGGGGTCCCCGAGGGAAATGGTGGACCATGGTGACCTCTCACTGACCCGTGGAGAAACACATGGGGAGTCACTCAGGAGCACACTGTGATGTTGGCAGCATCTGAGGCTTTCCATGCCTCTCCATGCCAGGTCAACCCTTCATGTCCTCCCTCTACCTGAGGCACAGGTAGAAGTGAATGCCCTGGTCAAAGTGGTGTGGCACAACTGACCACTGTGTCTGCCCAAGAATATTCCATGGAAGCTGGAGCAGCACAGCCCCTACCTGTTTCTGATGAGCTGAGTCAATCTGCAGTTTGCACACAAGTTCCCCATGGGAGGGACCTTCTCCATGAACTGGGAATTTGAGGCTGACTCCTGGCTAGAGCTGGTTTCCTTCATGGGATAGGGGGAGGTTGTTCTCAGAAACCTCTCAGGGTCCCTGCTGACATTCACTCCAGAGAGCTGATTTCTGGGGGAACACATCCCTTACGGAGTCCACCCCAGAGTGAACAAGATTCTCCCTGGCCTGAGGAGTTGGGTGGTCTGCAGTGGGAAGCAGGGATGGGATGGGCCAGCCAAGTCCTACAGCCCCGAAACCTCACCTGTGAAGGCACCTCAGGGACCCCACACTGAGGAGCAACTCAGGGAGCTGGGGATCCCACGCAGGGATACCCTTAGGCACTGATCACACAGCCTTGGGGTCCTGCATGGCAGGGACACGGGTCTGAGCTCCTGTGTCCCATGTCCCATTTAGTGGTTAACATAATTTTCAGTTTCCTGAGGTTGTCCCACCTCTTCCCATTTTCTGACCTAGATCTCTTGCTGGTCTGGTCCCTCATGCACCCCAAGTCTGTGCAGCACCTGCAGTGGTCAGAATGGAGCCCTGGTGAGCAGGTAAACACTAATTTAAGAGCCCATGGTGGGTTATGGCTGAGCCCATGGAGATGGTCTATCAGGGCAGTCTTGATCTGAACTCCGCATTGTCCTGGTGCAGAGCAGGATTCAGGCACCAAAAGACAGCACTGTGTGCCAGCTGAGACGCTTCAGGGTGCCCAGGACACCTGGGATGGCTCCAGAACCTCTGGCAGAGGCCAGGAAGGACATGCCAGGACATCACAAACAGTAAAATGAGTTTAGGGAAGCTCTTTATGCTGCCATCTTTCCCCTTCTTCCACTGTGGAACCCAGATGCCACCTCAGATGGACCCCCATGGTCAGAGCTGAATCCCACCCCACTGACCAAGCTGTGCAGGAGGGTCCCAGGTGCTGCTGCCTCCTGAACCCCACAGGTGACCATCATGATCTCCATGGTTCACCGGCATCATTCATTCCTAACATGTCAAATCCATGAATTCAAAAGATTTTTCGGTATTTGATACTAAAAGGCCAATCTCCTGGAGTTCTGTGATTCCAGCAGAAACTTAGTCCCTGAGAAGAGCGTGAAATCATTCCTGGAGGTGAGTGTCCATTTCCATCCCAGAAGGCAGAAGAAGAAAATGCCCACCTGTTTTTCCTCCAGAGAAGAGTCCCATCCTTTTAGGCATTCCACTACCAGCCTCAGCAGTTGATAGGGAGCCCACTGCACATCTACCTCTATCCCTGCTTCCTTCTGCTCAGGTAATGAAATCTATGTTCTTTGCACTAGAAAGCTGCTCTGACTTTAGGGCAAAATAAGCACAGTGGGTATGAAATCATCAGTTTTGGTATAAGGAGTATCTGTTATTCCCAAGGCACCTGCTATGCTGGGAGGGCACCAGCTGTGGTGAGACAGCAATGGCTGGTCATTGCTCAGGGGCTGCTGGGCACCATCACAGCACCCTCTGCTGTGCCTGGCCTGGTAGGTGCACTCTCCCTCCTCACCCATCACCAGGATCAAGAGAGCTGCCCTTGCCTGGGGAAGACCTTCAGCCCACACTCAAATCTGAGTGTCCCCGTTGCCCTGTCATTGCTGTAGCACTTCCCAGCACTGCCAGCGGGCAGGAGATGTGGGGCCCCCATCAGCTGCCTGTAGGAGCCAGGGGCTCCATCCCATTGGAGAAGCTGAAGAGTCCCATGTGCAGCAGAACCCCGGATCTCAGCAACTGGTCCCCCTGTGCGGTGCCAGAGGCTTTTGTCCTCCCTCTGCGGAGCCCAGGGGCCGGAGCTGGGTGATTCCCAGCCCAGAGGGGATGGAGAGCCCGTCCCTCCACCCGGCCCTGATGGAGAGGGACCACGGGGCTTTCTCTTTAATGCAATGCTATGAATACTCAGGGTCTTTCTGCTCGCTGTTTAATGGATTTGAATGTGAAAAGGTGGTGGAATTGGGAAGAGGGGAAGAGAGGGGGGAGGCCAGGCCTCTTTGTTCGGGGATGCTGCTCCAGCCTTGGATTTATTTAGCATTTGGAGGGCTCTGGGGTCTTTCTCTCCTCCCTAGCTCTGCAAAGGCTCGCTCCCTTTTCTCTGCCTCATGCTTATTAGCATAGCAGCTGCTCAGGAGAGGGGCTAGGCAGGAGAAAAGGATCGAGGCATCCGGGAAATGAATAGGAGGGAAAAAAATAGCTTAAAAGGACAGAGGCTTTGAATGAGGGGGAGCAGTGAGTGGAAAATGGGACGGGGGTGGCTCAGAGTTGTCACCGTAGCTGTGAATGTGAGCAAGGACAAATGTTAGGACCCACTGGGGATAGGCTCCCTGTCTGGGCACTGTGCCGGGGCCGAGGCCTGATCCTGGCACTGTGGCATGAGGCCAGGCTGCCCTGTGCTCCCCAGCTCCTGGGCACAGGCAGGCAGGGGGTGCTGAACCAGCACCTTCCTGTACCCCTCAGGCCACCAGGTGCCCCAGGCCCCTGAGGCTGGTTTGGGGTCCCCTGTCTGTGACCTCCAAAGCCTCCAGCAAGAGACCCAGTAAGTGTCACAGCACCAGCCAGCTCCCCAAGGGTGGTGGGCTGCTGGAAATCCAGCAATCCTCTCCAAAGGGCAGGCTGGGCATAGGATGGGGCACTCAGGGAAATCCTCAGGTCACACTGCAACCGGTGCCTCCAGCTCCTCCACCCACCTCAGGAAAAGCCTTCTAGCCACTGGGTGACTGAGTGGTTTAGGCATAATTAAAGGAAATCAGGAGTCCAGGGAGCTGCCACACAGCTCCTGCCCCAGCTGGAGGGGTGACCACACTGAGACATCAGTCTAGTCCAGGGCAGCCCTGAGGGCAGCACACATTCAGAGCCTGTTTGTGCAACTGTATTAATGTGTGAGAACATTGCTGGGGACTGCACATGGGTAAGAAGGGATTTTTCACCTGGAGAAAACAAGAACAGAGATTACAGTCTTGGGGTGAGAGGAGGCTGCAGAGTCACTGCTTCCAAGTAGAGGCTCTCCTTGGTTGTAGGATTCATTCGAAGCCAGGATCTGTTCATTGTGCTATCATGTTTCAGAGCACAAACCATCGTCCTGGGGTGCTGCTCATGCTCCCTGTGAAGACTCAGCCCCCAAATGCATCACAGCAGAGCCAACAAGTGTTGGCCAGCTAATGTCCCCTTTGTCCATGTCCCCTCCAGCCAGTGCTGTGCAGGGCTCTGCTCACTGGGCCCACTCTGCCACTGCTCTGTGCTTGTGTTCGTGTCCTCCATGCTCCACTGAGGAGGGGTCAGCAGAGCCATAGCCATCCTACTGGGATAAACATGCAGCTGCCTGGGGAATTTTCCCATTCTGGGGAGCCTCTTCCTAAAAAGTGCAGGAAGACACCACCAGCTCATCTGGGCTGACATCTGCCATCAATGGACAGTGCTGCTGGAGATGCTGCTCTCCTTGGCTTGCCCTCAGGGTCTGCTCCCAGCCACAGAACACTCTTGGAGTCAGGCTGAATGAGGAGCTTCCAGTTAAAATAGTTATCCCAACCACCCCCAAACCCATCATCGTTCTCCAGCTGTCCAGCTTTGCCTCTCTCTATTCTTCTACCCATCTCTTACCCATACTTCCCATCAGGCCTCTACTCCCCATGCCTACCAGCCACCTCCTCTCCCTGCATTCTTCCACTCCTCCATGTAGCCAGTGAAACCCCCAGGCCCCCCACCATCCCTCAATCCCTCCAGCCAAGCACCTTCCACCTTTCCAGATCCAAACCCCATTCACTGTCTTCCCCAATACCAGCCAAACCATGAAGTTGCCCTGCTTGACCATTTCTTCTCAGGAAGAGAAACCTGTTAACAAGAAAAAACCCCAACAAACCCAAAAATTCCACTGAACCTGCAGGTCTGTGTCCCACTGAGGCTGAGACCCAGAGGTCACCTCTCCCTGGGCACCCTAAGATAGCTGCTTGAAGTGGCAGAGGAACATGGCAGCTGCAGAGGTTTTGGAAAAAGGTTTCTCCTTCCTGAACAATGGACCAGCATCAATCCTGGGGGCACTTGCTGCACCAAGGAGAAATTGGAGCTGCCTACAGTGTGCTGGGAGCATACTGGGGAGGACACAGTCCTCCAAGTCTGGGGATCTGTAGAGTGACAGTGATTTCAGGGCATGGAGGATGGCATTGAAAATCCCATGCTTGCCTCATGGCAGTGCGTGAAGCTCATGTATACCCCAGGAAGAGCAAAAAATTACTCCATGCTGCAGGAATGGGGTGACCTGGGATGGGGGACAGGACCTCTGCACCCAATCTCAGCACCAAAGACTGCAGTAGTTTTGGGTCAGCAGCAAACACAGGCTAAAACCATGAGCTGTCCTGTCCTGAACGATGCGCTGAGGACTCTGGTGCTGCTGACCGTCCATCCATCCATCCATCCATCCATAGGGATGGAGCCCAGAATGCCTTGAGAAGGGGCAAAAATTCTGAAGTTTGGAAGTTTGGAAATGGGCAGTCTGAGCCACTGGCTCCTCGTCGACACCGAACAGAAGTTGATTGTGACTTTTTTTTTTTTTTTGTTAAAAAAGGTAACTCCTCTTTGGACCGTCGGGCTGTGGCATTATCATAGTCATACAAACACCCAACAAAGCATCTATTTAAAATGTCCTGAGTTTTGATTGCAGCCTGTCCCCTCTTGCTTGCCCAGTCGCTGTCTTTCTTTCTCATTCATTACTTACTGTGTTAAGCTCCCTGAAATTCAAATAAAATCCCACCTCCTCCCCTGCATCCATATGCAATGGCTGATTCAGTGCTGATGTCCGGGCTTGACGGATGAAGGGCAATAGAAGAAAAGACAAAGCTGTCAAACCTTGCCGGGCTGTGTTGACTTCCCATTGCCCCCCAGCCGGAGGGGAGCCTGATCCATCTGGTTTGGAGTCAGCAGCACAAACAAAAGCAAAAGACAATGGCAGGAAGCACTTGAAAGTTCAAATTCTTGCTTTGGTTTCTCTTGGAACAACAGCACCTACGTAATGCGGCCAACGGACAATGACATGCAGCCAGGGACAGGCAAAAACGCCAGAAGAATGTGCTTACACCACCAAACCATCCAAAATTTTTATGTTATTGGAACAAAAATTTAAAAGGGAAAGAAAAAAAGGGGGAAAAAAAGTCTTTTAAGTTCCTAGATTTCTTGGACAGGGTTTCTGTAGAGGAAAGCTGCAAAGTGGGGTGGCCATGGGCCTTGGGAGGAGCTGGCACCAGGGCAGCTGCTCCCCAGGGTGCTCAGCCCTGGGGTTGGGGTTCAGCTGTGTCCTCAACACATTTCCTCTGCCAGGGCCATCACATATGGGGAACATAGAGGGGCTTGGCTTCAGAGGGCTGCCCAAAAAAGGGGCTGCTGGAGACCCTAGCCCACCCCATCCACTGTGGGAAGCAGAGCCACACACAGGAATGCTGCACTTCCCCAGAAAAACTTGTCCTTTGAGGTGGTAGCTGGCCCAGCCCAGGTCTCTGAGGCCCTGGGACAAGGTGAAGGGTGAGGAGCTGCAGGGCTGAGCCAAGCCAGGTGAGGCCAGCTCTGTGACATCCCAATGCAGGTGCCAGGACGAGGTTTTGCAGCGTTCCAAGCAAAAGGATGAGGTTGGGATTATTTCCACCTGCAGGTGTGAGCCCATGTGCCCTGGTGAGCACAGCCACTGTGAGGTTTGGTGGCACAGGCTGGTGGTCAGTGTCACACAGTGCCATGGCTGGAGAGGGGACCAGCACTTGTCCCACACCTCCAATAGATTTGGAGTAAGCATCAGGACTTTAGGTGAAGGACCCCCATGACCACCAGTGGTTGTGACTCTTGGTTTTGGCATCATCTTTTTTCTCCTGCTCAAGTCCATCCGGGTCACTTGGTGCCTGCATTGTCCACCCTGGGCTGCTGCCTGGATGGCTGCATGTCCCCAGGGCACCTGGGGACACCAGCTATGTCTGTGCCAGGCACTGGCCCATGCTGGCAGCAGATGGCACAGGGTTTGGCACATTAGAGTGGAGTTTAGCCAACCAGGAAAGGTCACACTGAGCCTTTTCTCCAGGTTTCCCTCCCACTGTATTTGCAGGACGTCACTCCTTGCATCCCTGGGAACCCACACCCAGAGCCAAACTGACCACAGCACGAATTTCCTTTGGATTTAGGCATTTGCAGAGCTGGCAGAATTACTAGTAGAGAAAAAGCCTCATCTGACCCCCTAGTAGTGCCAGTATCGTGCCTTCAAAGCCCAGGCAGGGCCCAGCAGTGCAGGCATGGGGCTGGGGCTGCTTCTGCTCTTCCCCCTCCTGGAGCAGCCAGGTCCTGCTGGGAAAGGCTCCAGAGAAGGGCCCAGCCCTGCTGCACTCTGAGCCATGCCAGAGGACAGAGATGCCTTTGGGGATGGAGAGGCCATGCTGCCCTCACCCTGTGCCCCTTCCTTGGGGCAGCTGAAGACACCACTGACCCCAGCCCCATAGCCTAAGGGGCCTCAAAGCCTTGCTGGGGCCCAGGCTGGAATCAAAAAGCTGGGAACGTTCACAGGGAGCTGCAGGATGCTCAGCCAGACAGGCCGGGGCTACAGCCCCAAAAATGCACCCCAAATTCCCCATCCCAGGACTGGCTGCTGAGCTCTCCCCTCACTCTGGGGGCAAGTTGCTTCTTTAGAAGTGTCTCAAACAGCACATAGCCACGCAGCACCAGGGGTTGGTCTGAGTCATCACCCCTCTACCAGCCTCTGAATGCTGGGATGGGGCAAACCAGGACACCCCTGAGCCCAGTCAACTTCCTCCAGCCTGTGGGGAGGAGCCACACTTCCCCTCAAATCCATTCCAGCCATACTCCTCTAGGGGTGCATCCAAACCCGGAATAGCTGCACCTTTCACACCAGAAAAGACACCCGGGGTCCCAGCCAGCCACCCTCCACCACAGGAAACACCCAGCATTGCCAATAACCACGTGGAAAAGAACAAACAAAACAGTCTTTTTTTTTTTTTTTTCTATAAAAAGATCAATGAAAAATTTATTTATAAATTTCACACTCTGGGGCTACACATCTATATCATACACTCAGGAATATGCTGTACTGTACAGACTTTATCCAGTTAGAAATGATCATATAGTGACCCACATACAGCTTCAATATAAGCCTAAAAATTCTTAACATTAATTAACATAATTAAAAAAGGTATTCGCATCTAAAGAAAAATCTACAGAAAAACTCCTTTCTGGAGCAATCTGTGCATCAGCTTCAATGTCTGCTTATTTCACTGACATTATCAATATATTCTTCTTTACAAAAATAATAATAATAATTAAAAAGATGACTGCTGGAAGGCAACCAGTCATGCACAAAAGAGCCTCCCCCACCTGCCTCTTTTTTTTTTTTTTCTTGTACTCCCCGTTTTGGCGTGAAGGGTCAGCAGCACGATGAGCCAACAAGGGGGGTGGAGGGACCCTCATTTCAATTTGAATCAATCTGCATCCCTTTTACTTCTCAGGATCAAGAGAGACGGGGGTGTGGGGGTTGCATAGAAAATTGAAACTCTAGGGACTAGGAAGGGCAGCAGCTTTTCAGTAAAATACAAAGGGATGTAAAAATACATCAACTCACAATTTCAGAGCAAACCCCCTTCCCCGACGTACAGTTTCCCAAAAATCTCAGTGTGTCTAAAGCTCCAGGAGGCTGGAAAGGAACAATACTTTTCTTAAACAACTCACCCAGCAATTCACACAGGAGATTCACAGTCTTAATAGGTATTTTATAAAAATATAAATATGGGTTACATCATGTTGTCTTTACAACACTGGACAGAGCTCCCTTTAGACTGGGTTTATAACCAAGATTTTTTTTTAAAATCCATCTAGAACTCGGCTTTACAATACACTTTTTAATATCATGTCATAAATGTTATGACATTTCATTGTGGCAAATCCATTTACGTAAAAAAAAAAATGTGCAACCATCTGGTAACAACGATAAAACCTCACTAGGAAAGGTCTTGTTCCCACCCCGTAACTATCGCACAGAAGCACCAGTGGAAGTGCTGGACACCCCCTTCCATGCTCAGAGAAAGACTTCTCAGCCAAGCAGTTCCTTGCAAATTACAGCACTAACAGTAGACATTTTTGACAGGGCTTTTTTCTTTTCCTTCTTTAAATCTGGAGCTTTTGAAATAATCTCAAATTGTTGAAATGGACAAAGAGCAAAAACAAAAAACCCAACAAAAGCAAACAACTGCAGGTGAAACCATCAGAGACAAAGCAGAATATTCAGTGCAATGGGAAATAATCAGGGCAGACTCTAGGGGTTGGTTTTTTTTTTTAGTTTTAAGACTAGGAAAAGAAAAAAGTGAACAACAAAAAAGCATATATCCCAAACCATATTTTTGAAACACTCACCAGCTTCAAACAAAACCAGGCTCACAATCTTCACCCACAAATATATACAGACATGATAAATAGGTAAGACACAACCCCAATAAACCAGCAGGTAACTATTTTCTTTTTTCTTTTTTAATCAGAATGGTTTGGATGCAGGGAGCAAGAGAGGAAAGAGCGGGGAGACGGCAGTGATATGGATGGCTTTAGTGCAGACAGGGAGAAGAGGGCTGAAAGACCAGCGGGAGAAAGGAGACTTCTGAACTTTTCCGCATTTTCCAAATGGATGTTCTTGTGCCATAGCAATAAAAAAGCAGCATTTGCGATTATACGTGCAGTCACTTCAAAATGCGCCTTCGGGTGGCTCGCTCTGCTTCCTCCCTTTCCTTTATAAAGATATATACGGCAGGATATATATCTCCTATAAAAGGCGGGCGAGTGTACGTACGTCAAGTGAATCGTTCTGCATTGAGAAGTGTTATCCAAGTTTCACCAAAAGAAAAAAATAAAAGTTCCCAAACTCTTTTCAGTAGTTTTCCAGCATCTCTGTAGGCAGCAGAGAGCGCTCGCGCGCCTTTTCTGTGCAAAAGCAAATCCTCTGCCTCTAGAGTTTATTTCACTTTTTTTTTTAAAGAAAAAAAAAAAACAGTCCAGGATTTGCTAATCCCCCTTTACAAACAAAACCACAAGGACTCAGTGTCTTTTCCCGGGATCTCACGTGTGCTAAACAGATTCGTGGAACGGGTGAGGACACAGATTTTCTTCAGACACCCAAGGAAGAACCGAAGCAGAAAACCCAATGCAAAATCAACCAAACCCAGGAGCAATCGGGGTGAGAAAACCACGCCTGTCATATTCCAACGGAGTCGCCTCGACAAAAAAAGTCAGCGGTGGGAAAACACTGGGTGAACCTTGGAGAGGAAGAAGACTTTCCTGCTCTTCCTCGCCAGGAAGGCCGCGGACGGCCGGGAGCCCCAGCCCGCGGCCGGAGCATCGCGCCCGGGGCCGGCACCAGAGAGGGAACCCCAGCACCAGTGGGGGTCTGCGGGGTGGCTTTCGGGGGGCGTTGAAATGAATTCTTTTCTGAGCCAGAACACTTTAAATGAGAGGGTCGGGAACGAGGGGGGCGGGGAGGGGGATTAAATATTAGCAGAGAGGGAACGAGGGGCGTTAAAGCATCTGCCCAGATGTCAAACTGAAACCGTGAATACTGTGAATGCAGCCGAGGTAGATGGAGGAAAAAACCCATGTTACAGTAGGAAATAACCCTTGGAAAATTAAAAAAAAAAAAAAACAAAAAAACACAAAACCAAACAAACAACCAACCAAAAAACTTAAAAATGTAAAAGTGGTGGCGTGTTCTGCGTGGGGCCCCAAATCTTCGCCAAACCACCCCCCGGGCGGGGGCGGGAGCAGCTCTGGCGGCCGGGGGAGCGGGAGCCGGCATCGCCGGGGGAGCGCGGGGTGGGGGGAACCCAGCATCACCGGGGGAGCGGTCCCGGTATTACCGGGGGAGCCGAGCGGGGGGGCAGCCCCGGCATCACCGTGCGCCAGCGGAGTATTTGGCCTTGGTGATCAGGTAGAGGACGATGTCCTGGTGGCCCCCGAAGGCGGCGATGTGCAGGGCGCTCCAGCCGTCGCGGTTGGCCAGGCGGATGTCGGCGCCGAACTTGACCAGGAGCTTGACGAGCTCGAGGTTGCCGTCGATGACGGACTGGTGCAGAGCCGTCTGCCCCTCGGGCCCGAAGGAGTTGACGTTGAACTCGCAGTTCGTCATATTCTGCAGCAGCGACTGCAGCTCCTTGGTGTTGCCGCGCCGCACCGCCTCCTGGAACACCCGCTGGCTGGGGGGCGGCGGCGGCGCCGCGCACGGCGACACCTCGCTCTGGCTCATGCCGCCGCCTCGGCCCCGCCGCCCCGCATGGACGGCGACGGCGG